>CM051039.1:22815500-23020500 GCA_027627225.1 Congeria kusceri | reverse complement strand
AACAATGGAAAGAATACATGTTAAATTCTGCAAAACATTACTAGGTGTAAGACAATCTACCAGCAAAATTGTCATCTACTCTGAACTTGTCACTGCTTGATGAAAAGCCGTGTGTTTTTGGATGTTTGGTTGAACCTGCATAATATAAGTGTTTACGCTGTTATTTCTATGTTTAAACAACGTTTGACTGATCAATATTTTCACGCATAGAGAGCTATGTAAGAGAGAAAATGAATTTTGACGCTATATAGAAATGTAAAAGATACATGTAATATTGGGCTTCGGCCATATTTAGATGAAATCGAGTCTAGAAAATTAGGAGTCACACTGACATAAATTCGTATATGACCTAACCATTCATACAGGCAGATATGGAGGTCAACATGTTGAGGGCAACCAAATGTTATGTCAAATATATTATTCCGATATTGAGGATGAATTTCATTAAACTGTTGGCGGACGCCAATGGACGTTTGAAAGGATGTCAAATCCAGTTATCGTGGGACTACTACTCTGCAGGCTACGAGTCAGTAAATCGACACCAGAAAGCGTCTTTCATGCCTTTTTTCTTACCGTTTATTTTTTTAAAGATAGTGTACGCCATTTGTATTATAATGCTTATATAATGTGATTTAATACAATTAAAGTTTCTAAAATGGTCAGTTTATTAAAAGTGTTATTTCTTACTATAATAAAACCCCTACATTCACTATTTACTTGTAGGTAAACGAAATACTCGCATGTGTGTCCTGGAATAAGATCACGAAATTAATGCGCTACATCGGTTATTTTTAAATCGTTGGGAAATTGTTATTTATTGTAACCGATTCTTAATTTAAACATTTTGACAACATTACTGCAATGTATAAATTTTAATGTTGTATGGAAAATCGAGAGCACGCATCGTATGACCTTCTTTTGACTCTGTAGGCTACGAAGAACTAACAATAGATGCTCCTAACTACTACGCTTCATCGGTTAATTTGGTTCGTTGCAGATTGGCTTGTTTACTCGTATGCAAATAATTCCATTCGTATTGCATAATTAGCTCGGAAACATATTTGTTCGTTACTTACACATTATATTTTATTATGATATCGTATATACTATTGAATAAGAAGCCATATTATCAAGTTTGAAGGTGGGAAATTGAACTTCATTCAACAAAATACTTCCTTATTAACAAAAAGCACCCATAATATACATGCTTTTAGTTTCTTTTCTCGCCAACAGTCTTTTTACGCTGTCAGCGTTTAGATTGTATTTTTGCCTGCTCTCCTTATCAAAATCTAAGAAGCAAATACTATTGAAACCGGTCTCGTATGTTTACATTTATACAACTTCTTTCAACCTAAAACAAAAAGCTTTGAAAACCGAAAATCGAAACAACTGCACGTTAAAGTAAACCGAAATGCGCTGTTCATTATATATTACGCACTAATTAATATACATTTGTGCTTTCGACGTTCAACAATAAACTGGTGACAGGCATAGGGTCGCTACGACATTTCATTTTAGCTATAATGCACAAGGATTTCCCCATTGTGTCAACGAAGACATGGTCACCAATGACAATTTAATGTGTCTCTCTATCTATGACAGGCATAGGGTCGCTACGACATTTCATTTTAGCTATACTGCACAAGGATTTCCCCATTGTGTCATCGAAGACATGGTCACCAATGACAATTTAATGTGTCTCTCTATCTGTAGTAGGTTATTCTCGAGAGTGCAAGTGCGTGTTTGTCTAACGTTAATGGGCGTTGATTATCAAAGACATACGCGAATAGCAGTCAGGTAATTGAAAACATACTGACATTAATACAATCTACCAGAAAAACAACATGTAACTAGTACATATTTGTGTAAACCAATATGTCCAGTGCAGCTCCTTGTGTAAACCAATATGTCCAGTGCAGCTCCTTGTGTAAACCAATATGTCCAGTGCAGCTCCTTGTGTAAACCAATATGTCCAGTGCAGCTCCTTGTGTAAACCAATATGTCCAGTGCAGCTCCTTGTGTAAACCAATATGTCCAGTGCAGCTCCTTGTGTAAACCAATATGTCCAGTGCAGCTCCTTGTGTAAACCAATATGTCCAGTGCAGCTCCTTGTGTAAACCAATATGTCCAGTGCAGCTCCTTGTGTAAACCAATATGTCCAGTGCAGCTCCTTGTGTAAACCAATATGTCCAGTGCAACTCCTTGTGTAAACCAATATGTCCAGTGCAACTCCTTGTGTAAACCAATATGTCCAGTGCAGCTCCTTGTGTAAACCAATATGTCCAGTGCAACTCCTTGTGTAAACCAATATGTCCAGTGCAGCTCCATGTGTAAACCAATATGTCCAGTGCAGCTCCATAACCCTAAATACAATATGTCCAGTGCAACTCCATAACCCTAAATACAATACACGTATCAAAAGTAAACAATATTTGGGAAAAAAAACACCAACAAATGTTTTTTACGCCTTCTTGTTTTATATCAAATATTATAATGATCCGTGCAAACAATATTCAAAAAAACATATTCGCATCCAGTGACCGTTAATTAACAAATTAAAACGTGCCAAAGAATCAAAACATTAATCCCAGGATTATAAATCGGCACATTACTAAATATACAAATAAATGCTATATTAAATAACAATACAACATCAACAAAGAAAATAAAGCACAATCACGAAAAACTTTGAGAAAAAATATTATTCTCACATAATATATATATCCAGAACAGTTAAAAACAGTAGCTATAAAAAAGACATGTAACCTCTCAAATAAACCGGTGCACTCAATCATCAGAAGTCTTATGTGTTTATGGTAAAAGCATTCCGGAAGTTCACTCACTGAAAGTCACTTTTATTATGCATATTTCATTCGATAACGAACTTATTTCCCTTGCTCGATATTCTTGAGTGCACAGGGGACATTTATTTAACGAAATGTGATCATCAGCCACCAAAACCATGTCTCCGTTGTTGTATTCACGCCTCTCGAATCTCATTTTGTTTGATTTGTTACCCCGTACGAGATGAAACAATGAATACATTGATTTGGAGTATTCTAAGTTGTTTCATTAAGGCTATATTGACTAAACATAGCATTTCATGCATTGTATTACAGATGTACTGTAAAGATATATATATGCAGTTTCCATTTTCTAAAATTAAACATTTTATATGGTGAGTAACATTGACACTGAATTCAGACTTGATTATGTGGAACATATCCGAATATGTTTGTTAAATTTTAGAATTAAATTGTAGCTTATATACCTTACATGCACCGAAACACAACACGTAGTACATGCGGTTTCTGATTCGGACATGTTAAATTGTAGAATCAAAATGTAGCTTATATACCTTAGATGCTACGAAACACAACACGTAGTACATGCGGTTTCTGATTCGGACAGTTCGATAGGATTTGATAACATTCAAATATGTAAACGTAGCCTTTGTTGATTAATTTCAGTTTGCAAAACATGGTTGTTACTTTTTTCGGATAAAGTAAGACATTGTTCAATTTATTGTTCTATGCAATTAGCGTTACATCGAGTAGACTTGTTAATAAAGAAAAAATAGTTTTAGCGCAATGTAGATATCAAAACTTGTATGATTGTATCGTGAACATTGTCTCCAGTTGTCTTTTTGTAAACGTTATATAGAGAATACTAAGTTATTGTTGAATACAGATAAGTTTATTTAGCACGGCCTTGGTTTTCATGCCGAACAAATATACTTATCTGTATTTAACACTTACCTGGTATTCTATTTATCCCATCATTGTCTGTGTTTATTTTGAAAATAAACGGAAGAAAACCACTGAATAGTCACGAAAATAAAACAAACTGACGTCATTATAATGCGCGTGTTTGCTGTATCTTAGTTTATAAATGCACATTTAGCCAAATATGGATAGTTATCAGTTCCTAGTATAGAGGTCAGACAAACGCAGTGACGTCACACTTGATGTATAGAATGCATAAAGGTGGCATACAGCTAAGATTATTTCGTCAATGCAGGCGTGATGATGGGGTAAAAGCTATTTTTACATTGACGGATGTGAAATGCATTTCCAGGTAATTGGACGCACTTCTGCAAACATTAACACATAGTATAAAATGTTTTTATGATTGTATCGTAAACATTGTCTCCAGTCGTAAAGTTGTGAACGTCGTGACGTATCTTTAGCTCTCAAATCTCATTTTGTATTGTCGGGGTTATTGGACGCACTTCTGCAGATATTGTATATATGCAACAATTGCATATCAGACCGGTTTCCGTAATTGCATGAATTAACATGAAATGTCCCTTAGAACAAGCGTACACGCGTCTCTGTCCTTCATAACAAGCGCAAATCTGCACGCAATCAAATAACGTAAACGGAAGGAAAAGTTGCCCTGTCAAAATCAATCAACAGCCTTATTGCAGTTTTAAGTGCTTTACACGACGACGTTTACGTCACCTGGATTGATAACGTTTTCTTGTTTGATAAAAACATGTTACAGAAGTACAAGGAGTGTCATTGCTCTACGGCCATGTTGACATACAGTCATTTAATTTCACTGAGAACAAATCAAATAGTATCGAAAGAAGTAGTCTATTTCACATAAAAACCTTGGTGCAATGAACATATCAATATAAACAAAGTGAAAATCCAGCTGCAATACAGGAAAATAACTCTTAGCAGTACAAGGAGCTTTCTTTACGGCAAGTGACACAATGTCAAAACAACACAACATAATACAAGCTGCACAACTCGTGAAACTATAAATTTCTATGATTACTCGTGAATTAAAAATCGATATTCTACCGAAACCAACACATATCCTCTATATCCTTTAGGATTCCATTCTCTAACAATCATTTGTTCAAATCTCTAGCCACCACCATTTGTTCAAATCTCTAGCCACCTTTATCTGACTAAAATTAACCAAAGCCTTCATCAAAAGAGCCAAAAACACTGTTTACAGTGCTTGTCGATAATTGGATGCATAAATAACAACGGCTACATTACTTGGCACACACTTTCAGAATCAGAATGACCTCTGAACGCACGTTAAGAATTGTTCGCATTAAATAATAATCTATGAATACAATACGCCGTATACCATGTTGAGTCTAAATGTGCATCAATTTCTGTCATATTCCATCTAGTTTGGGTTTCACACATATGGACGGTTGTGCAACATTTACGAGACAAAGTCACGTGAATCACACACTGGTCAGTGACAAGCTTTGCATGACGCCGTTTCACTAGTAAATGTCAATTGTACTGGATATTTCGTTAATTTACGAGTAGATTTTCCCAGAGTACGTTTTAGTTTTGAAATGTGATCAGTAATGATCTGCTATTGAAATTTCTCACGGCAAAATTCACGCAGTATCAAAAAGCTTGTAACTAGAATAATCCCGAGATATTTTTTACTATTGTTCTTTCTTTAATTGCTTGATAGGGTTTATGAACATAATTGAATTAATGATAACAAAATAAAAGACATGTGTTTTTATGAAGAAAAGTCTCATAAAAAAAGTAAAAATAAATACCCAAAATTGTTTAAAATATAGTCACCTATAATTACTGTTCACATCTGCTTCTGATGTGATTTCCATAACAATTATTGATCCTCTAGTGATTTTTACTTTTTTAGTGCTTCTGATGTGATTTCCTGATTGATCCTATAGTGATATTTACTTCTTAGTGCTTTTGATGTGATTTCCTTAATAATTATTTATCCTCTGGCGGTATTTACTTAATAAGGCTTCTGATGTGATTTCCTTAATAATTATTGATCCTCTAGTGGTATTTACTTCTTAGTGCCTCTGATGTGATTTCCTGATTGATCATCTAGTGATAGTTACTTCTAAGTGCTACTGATGTTACTTCCTTAATAATTATTGATCCTCTAGAGATATTTATTTCTTAATGCTTCTGATTTGATTTCCTTAGTGATCCTCTAGTGATATTTACTTCTTAGTGCTACTGATGTTATTCCCTGATTGATCCTCTAGTGAAATTTACTTCTTAGTGCTTCTGGTGCTATTTCCTTAATAATTATTGATTCTCTAGTGATATTTACTTCTTAGTGCTTCTGATGTGATTTCCGTATTGATCCTCTAGTGATATTTACTTCTTAGTGCTACTGATGTTATTTCCTGATTGATCCTCTAGTGAAATTTACTTCTTAGTGCTTCTGGTGCTATTTCCTTAATAATTATTGATCCTCTAGTTATATTTACTTCTTAGTGCTTCTGGTGCTATTTCGTAAATAATTATTGATCCTCTAGTGATATTTACTTCTTAGTGCTTCTGATGTGATTTCCGTATTGATCCTCTAGTGATATTCACTTCTTAGTTGCTTCTGATGTGATTTCCTTATTGATCCTCTAGTGATATTTACTTGTGAGAGAACTGATGCGCTTCTTCCCTGACTTAACTTTGTTCTAGTTGCGATCATGATAATTTGTGCATGTGTATGATTTCTTAATAACGCCAATGTTACCTGTCATTTGGTCAAATATTATTTTAATAAATATGGTAGAAATCTATATTTTAGGGCAGGCATTTGTTATAGAAGGGTATGAGAAACCAAATTTTGACGTGTTCTTTCTTTGGGCTTTTCGGCGAATAATTATTACATTTGTCTACACAGAGAGTGTGTCTGACAGCTGAATTGTGTTCCACGCGAAAATGTCATTTCGTAACTATCACTCGATGATGTACGAGCAATGATATCAGGTATTCGCACAAACAGAACCAAACAAAGGTTCATCAGAGATCATAGCAGGGGTCTTAACAGTACAATTTATTTAGCTAATAGACAGACCATATAGTAAGTACAAAATCTGTTGTTAAGCCTATCGGAAAGTCATACTAAATGGCGTTGAAGCGAAGAATATTCCTATTCCGAAATCAAATCGGTTCTTTAAAATAATATGGGTAGGTGCCAAAATGTATAATATTTATATTCTAATATGTGAAAAAATATAACGTAATGTAGGGTTACGATATGTACGGTAAATAAAAGTGCAAACGTATACTCAGCTTGAAGGTTTAATCGGATTTATGACGGAATTTGATTTGGTTATTCATATATTGTTATTTCTGGTAAAATTGTGTTAACTGTATGCCCGGAAAACAAATGTTGAAACAGTGTAAATGTTGAAATACTAAATGATTGAGTGGTTTCGGTATCTTTTGAAGAATATATAGCATCAACGAGAACGCCAAAAGCAGCTGCGTGAACACTTATTGCGCTGTGTCCATAAATCCAATAACGTAATGACGACGCTATCATAAAAATAGCTATTAAACAAGATTAATTTTATATAAACAAAAAGCAGGTGAATTATAAGCGTATATTTATCATAAGGAACATTTATTAAATTACGTCACCTGTCTGTGATATCATTTCTACAAAACAAATATCGAAACTCATAACTATGCACTCTACTTAAATAAATTGGTAAAAGCTGGTATTTGACCTATTTGAAGATGGAGATCCAGGCCACTTTCTTTTGCAAATTAAAACTGATCTACATTGCGCGCGTCCAATTCAATGATATTTATCTACGACATTCTCATCATTATTTTTTTGCAATTCGTGGGAGGCAACTACTTTTTGTGCTCACAATTAAAAAAGCAAGCAGAGTTATATGCAAACCAGTCAATCTACAACTGGTAAAATAGTCGATGAACCGAATAAGTTCGAATCAATTTTCAGTGCTTTTTATCACAAGCGCTATGCTCGGTAAATACCGCTTTAATTAAAAATAAGTTAAATTAGTAAAATACATTCGAAACTCTCTATAGAAGTACATTGCTTTTCCACAATTCTTATGAATACTTCAAAACAAAAGCAATCGTCAATAGAATGGTTGAACTGAGTCAATACACTGTTAATAGACTTATGCAATGTATACACAGTTAACCAGTAAACAACACAAATAGATACGAATAGAAATAACATGAATTCAGTTGTAGATGTTGACTAACTGGATTATTATTATTGTTTATTAGTGTTTAGGTCGGATCTATTTCTTGTCATCTATTCATAGAAAGTAGCATCGATTAGCGAAGCGCAGTAATTTATCGATTTACTGACTCAAAGCCTGCAGAGTAAAGAAGTAGTTCCTCAAGACCGATTTCTGAATACAACTACTAAATCCTGTTGGCTTGCGCCAACAGCCGCCACTTTTCTCTCCGTCCGAATTCTAATTCAATTGTCATTCAGTTTGTCCGGGTGTTAAATGCATCTCCTCGACAATTTTATCCATCAATCGTTCTGTCTGTCCCTCCGACCGTCAAGTACATCGTTTCCGCGAAAAATCTCAGGAAAAAATAAATCGATCTCAATGAAACTGTACATGCAGTAGATCTATAGGAAGGACATGCGCATATTTGCAGGTCGTTCCGAATATTTTCGTTTCCGCGCGAGACCTCTGGAACGCGTCATCGGGGAGCATCCATCGGTTCTTCCTTCCGATATTCTTGCTATTTATGGGCAAAATAGGCACCGTCGTCAACAATTTACTGCTGAAACAACTTCTATGAAACCACTCGGTAGATTTTAATCAAACTTGTCAGGAATGGTCCTGGGCGGTCCTATATCAAGTTTTAATATCTTGATTCCAATAAATGTTCAAACTCTGGTTCTGAAATTAATTTGTGGTTTAATATAACCTCTGCCCTTTATAAGTTTTTTAGACAATCTGTATGCTATCATCAAGATACGAGTATCAGTTTCTTACTTTTTTTATGTGAAATGTCCATGGGTCCATTAAAGCTTGGCACTGTAGAGCGCGAAATATCTGCTGTGCCAAATGTTGCCTTTTGAAATAGTGTTTTGAAGTGGCGGTGTCATATATTGGCGCAAACTTTACGACAGCCAAATTAAGTCCTTTGCAGATGTACTACGGTTGTGCAACGAAAACATAAGATGCTGGTTCTAGAACCTCAGGCTGTATTGAATTATTGTATTGTATATAAATCAGATGTACAACCATGTCGTTATTTTTTCAAGTTGACTTCTAGACCCTTGTATTTTATGAGGACTACTGTAGATTTTGACGAAATAATTTGAACCCTGTTCCATTTTTACACCAACGTGAAATCAAATGCATAATTATAAATATCAAAGTCTAACATGCTGTTTTCTAGTAGGCAACATGAGAAGAACAGTTGTTAGACCGTGAAGAAGGAAGTTTCTGCGAGTGCGAGTGCTGAAGTGACTGGGTGGGGTGAGCTTTTTCTGTTGACAAGACGTCAACATTTTGAGGCAAAGTCTGAGGATGTCCAATTGAGACCGGAGAAGGGACGGAGGCAGTCGATACTGTGATAGAACTAGTTGAGATATTGCGATTTGGATTATTTGATATTCGTCTGGGTATTCTGACTGGTGTCCACGCAGTTGTTTACCATTGGGTGAAATAATAACACTGTACATTATTTGTCAATATTAATTAAACCACCTACCTAAATAAATGAGTTGTTGTCCCAATGTTGCTCAAATTACATATTAAAACATCACATTTACTTCCAAAACATCGTCAACAACAACTGCATGGACACCAGTCAGAATCACCATTTTCATTAACATTTTATTTAATAAATCACACTATCACACTGCGCTAAGTGTCTATAAATAATCGACTTATTATTAACTGTTGTTTACTATTCAATAAAGGGATTCACACATGTATATGTAATTTAAAAAAAAAAAGCATTTCAAAAATTGGAACGTAAAATAATATATTTAAAATATTTTTAGAGAAAAACGAAATACAAACCAAGGTGTAGTTGGTTACTGTAGCTGCTTAAATAATTACATTATTAATGTAAAATGAACATACATGACTAGTTTATTCAATCTGACTAAAGTGCACGATCTTCATTTAGAAAGATCTCATGGCCCCTGTTAGATTACTTCTAAAAAAAAAACGGAATTTTCAAAACGCTAGGAATATCCAGCTTATAAGTATACTCATTTCCAGAAGAGTTAATTCGTCGGTTTCGAGCTATGATCTACAACCAAATCTGGTATTTTTATTTACAACAAAGAAATGTTGCATTTATTTATTTTATTTTATTGTTTTGCGTATGTTCCGTAAATTGACTCTTAAAAGTGTTTTCGTGCTAAAAATATGAACGTGTAATAAATGCGCATTGGGTTCCCAGCGAAATAGTTAATTCATTTTCGCCTCGTTTAGCTTCGTTGCGCACCGTGGCATGTACGTATTACAACGTGGCCGTAACGCGCCTCGACGTGGCACAACGTAGTTCAACCAAAACGACAAGTCTGAACTTTGAACATGTTGAAAATACTGCTACGTTATATCAAGACGTACTTATACGTAGTGGTTCACGTGGCACAACGTAGAACAACGTGACCTTAACGTAACACAACGTGAACTTAACGAGAGTCCTGTCAATTTCTACGTCATGCTGCGTTAATTACTACGTTAAAACTACGACACGCCACGCATCACCCTTGTTATTGTTACGTTTCGATGCGCTATGTTCTGCCATCTTACACGCAGCACTTCGTTATGACACGTTGCGGTGCGTTGTCTAATGTTACGTACGTAGCGTAGAGATACCGCAGTAAGTACGCAATATATCGAGGCGCAGTGTAGTAGAAGCTGATGATAACTTGGATGAACGTGAGTGTCAAATGCGTACAAAACGGCGCTTCATAACGTGACGCATTGACTGGAGCATCGTCCTCAGATCCTAAAGCGCAGCTTAAACATTTTCGGGTATGATTTTTATCAGATTGCTAATTCATTGCAAACTAATTATAGTCTTTGGTAGTAAAGGCTATGATGGCAGCATTTTCAAAGGCTGAAATGTCTAAACAAATCGACAAAATACCTGTCTGCATTCACTCTGTGACACAGCACTCAGTGATAAATAGCTTTCATAAGCACACAACATACAAATAAATAATAAAAGGAGACGCTAAAATAACATAAATTTTAGTACACCAATACATCCGCCAATAAAACTGCACGCACAACTTGAATTTTCAAAGATACGACCAGACATTCTCGTCATTTAGTTGAGATGTCAAGCAATAGTCCAATACATCAATTAATAGTTTGTATCGCCGCTCATAAAGTTGCCGGTCGTTTTTGTTTGCTTCCAGACAATCTGTGTGAAATCAACAAGGTACAAGTTTTAGTTTCTTAATTATTGTGTCCATCAAAATTTGGTACTCTAGAGCGCAAAATATCAACTGTGTCAAATGTTTCTTTAAAAAAAAATCTGCATTCACACAGTGACAAAGTCACTCAGTGATAAATAGCTAAAAATCAAATCTGCATTCACACTCAGTGATAAATAGCTTCTTCTTCAATTAGAACACAACATACAAATAAATAATAAAACGAAACACTAAAATAACATCAGTTTAGCGCACCAAGAATCTACCCGCCAATAAAAATGCACGCAATGCTTGAATTGTCAAATATACGGCCAGACGTTCGGTTGCGTAATGGTGACTACCGAGACTTTAAAGTGTGTATGTAGGAACAGACATAGTAGCATAAATCAAAACAGCCCGATTTTAGTTGATTACCATATAATTCGATTTAAAATAGAAGTAAAGTTAATAAAAAAACCATTGACAGCTGGAAACACCAATACATGTATCAGGTCTAATAACCCCAAAACGGAAGTCACATCCGCAGGGTTACATGTCAGTTAGATAATAAGCACATGTGGTTGAGTGCAGGATGCATAGAATTTGTAAAATACAGTTTAAATGATATGTTTTGGTATCATTTTAAAGCTACATATGTACGCAATAAGACGCATGTTTTTTGCACTTCTTTGTCTAGTTGTTCCCAGCTTCACAACGTTTGGCCCATGTATTCATGCGCAAAATGGCAGACTCCATGCCTGTCAAAACCGGTGTATTTTTTCTACGGTAAATATTTTATGTTAAAACGTATGGAATATTTTGACATGCTGTTTTTTTCAAAGGGGTATGACCTTATCTTTCCAACAATGTATGGTGATATATTGGAAAGTAGCTTGGTCATGGTGAAAATTGAGATCAAACATTGAATGTAACAAAGAAGGAATTTATTTGTGTGTGCATGCGTAACCATCATACGTTGACTCGACAGTTGTTTTAGGTTACACAACACTAATAAACGATGAAAAGGTCGACGGTCGCATTATCGCGTGTAATGTGTTGCAAAATTATATCTATCAAATATATTGCTTAAAGTTTATATATTTATTCAATCCTATAAAATATATATTGGAAAGACAAGTATTTGTTCAACATTCAGAATATTTATTTAATGTTTGAACATATGTATCAATGTTTTGAAAATATTTATTCAATTTTTCAAAATATGTATTCAATGAATTAGAATATTTTATTCAATCGCATCAAATATGTGTTTAATATATAATAATATTTTTGTGCAAGACATAAAATGTCCTGATTAACTAAATATTGATTGCATCTTTTCAAATTTGTATTCCATGTATCTTAAAATAATTGTTCACTAATTTGAATCATGGGATAGCATCGTCTGTTGTAATGAAGGATTTCATTGGTTGTCATTTACTAATATCTTAGATGGCTGCGCGCATGGAAGACGTGTCAATTACCTGTGAGTCTACGTACGGTCTACCGCAAGGCCATCGTAATTGTGAAAATAAATCCAAACCACGATGGTACGATGGCACGATGACGATGGCACAATGACACGGTGATGATTGTGCGATGATGCGATGACGATGGCACGATGATACAATGGTACGATGACAATGACACGATGGTATGATGACGATGGCGCGATGGTAGGATGTACATAATAGTGCGATGTAACATCGTGTCATCGTCGTCGTATCATAGCATCATCGCCATCGTGTCATCGTGCCATCGTCATTTCACCATCGTTTTCGTATCATCGTAGCATCGTCATCGAACCATCGTGTCATCGTCATCGCGCCATATTGTCATCGTACCATCATGCCATCGTCATTGTGCCATCGTTGTCGTGCCTACGTGACATCGTCAATGTACATTCGCATGTGTCGAGGAATTTATGCAATGTGTGAATTATGGACGAATTGATCCGACAGTATTGTACGATGGTACGATGACAATGACACGATGGTACGATGCCTATTATACGATGATACGAGTGCACCATGGAACGATGACTATATCACCATGGAACGATGACGATGGCACAATGACGATGACACGATGGTACGATTCAATGGTGCGATGATTCGATGACGATATTTTCTAGGATTAAACAAATATTAAAACCATTAAATAAATATGTAAAAAAAACACGAATGCTTATTTTAAAACATTCAGTAACTATTTCTATTATATACCTATAGAAAATCTTACTCAAGTACCATGTATTTTCGGTATAAAATACAATTGGCCAGATAGAATTTCCGTACTTCACACTGTGAAATAATTTTCCGTATTCAACGGCTGGAGAAACCGGACTACTTTTACGTTCGTTGAGTATCGTATATTTTCGTAACGTTCCGATCGACATTTGGAAACGCCCCGTTCTATTTACGAGGGCTGAGCAAAAGGTTCGCGCAGTTTGTTTATAGAAGAAAAACTACAAATCGCAGTATTGGGAAATTTATGTATGATCGACCTACGTCTGAGAATATCTATAAAACATCCAGTTAAACATATACAGTAATCTCAACCCGGAGCACTATGACGTCATGAAACGGACGTGACGTTAACGCCGGTGTTGGGCGCCGGACACGATTACTGCGCGTCGCTACAGTTTCTCAAGGTACATTCCACTAGCAGCGGCGCTGTTTCTTTGGCATTCCACCCATCAGTCAAACACGTGGCAGTACATAGCATCATCCTAGTTGGTCAGGATTAGGTGAAGTGCGCTCCGAAGTTCTCGAAAGTCGCTGAAGCGATTGCCACGGAGTTGTTACTTCATATGTGCGTTAAAAATCAACCAACATTTAAACAAATAATTATGTGTGGTTTTTTTTAATTGGTGAATACAAGCTATAGAGGAAATTTGTTTAATGCAGTGTAAGATCGTTTTTTATTTCATGAGTGGTCATAGAAACAATTTTTTCACGAGTGGCGCAGCCACTAGTGAAAATATCTAGTTTCTATGACCACGAATGAAATAAAATACGATCTTACCCTGTATTAATTACATTTGCTTTTTATTTCATGCTTTTGAACAATAAATTAAAAAATAATGCGCGAGATATGCTTGAGACGTCACACGTTTTCTGTATTATGACGTCATAAATATGACGGCATTATGATTCCAAAATTGTCGAGTGCTGTTGTGGTGGGGAATTCTCTTGATAAACGCCTCTCCTTCCCGGTGCACATGTCTTATGAATAGCTTCGAACCCTTTACTCGTTTTTAGACTGTTGGCGCAAGCTAACAGGATTTAGTAAGTGTCTTCAGAAATCGGTCTTGAGGGAACTACTTCTTTACTCTGCAGGCTACGAGTCAGTAAATCGATAAATTACTGCGCTTCGCTAGCTGAGCAGTGAGGCTTCCTTTTATCGATGCTACCTTCTATGAATAGATTACACGAAATAGATCCGGCTTAAAACACTAATAAACAACAATAATAATCCATTTAGTTCACATATACAAGTGAATTCGTGTTATGACTATTCACATAGGTATGATAGCGTATCTGTTTGTGCTGTTGACTGGTTAACTGCCTATGACATCATATTGCGTAAGTTTAACAACAGTGTATTGAGGCAGTACATATAGCAGAGCGATCGTAACCACTCGATTGACGATTGCTTTTGTTTTTGACGTATGTATAAAAATTATGGAAACGCATTGTACTTCTAAAGAGAGTTTTGAATGTATTTTACTACTTTAACTTATTTTTATTTAAATTTGTATTTACCGAACATAGCGCTTGTGATAAAAAGCACTGAATATTGATTTTAACTTATACGGTTCATCGACTATTTTTACCCGTTGTAGATTGACTTGTATGCATATAACTCTGTTTCGTTTTTAAATAGTTTGCACAACACTATTTTCCTTCCACGAATTACTAAAAATAATGATGAGAATATCGTAGATTATTAGCATCGCATTAGACGCGCGCTATATTAGTTATAATTTGCAAGAAACAGTAGCCTTAATATCCATCTTCAATTAGGTCAAATACCAGCTTTTACCAATTTATTGTAAGTAGAGAGTATAGTTTTGTGACTTTTGTTTTGTAGAAATGATATAACAGACATGTGGTTAACTTCAAATAAAGTTCCTTATGATAAAAATACTCTCATAATTCATTAGCTCTTCGTTTCTTTTCTCGCCAACAGTCTTTGTACGCTGTCAGCGTTTTGATTCTTTCTACGGGTAGTTTCCACTTTAGCGGTCCCCGGATGTTATAATGTAAACATCGTCATGCGCATGCGTTGATGACACGTGTGTAATGATTGGTGAAGAAAGTGACAACAGACTCTTTTTGTTTCTCTATCAATTCCCCCGAACTGACACCTTCAACTTTTATTGAATTTTCTTTTTCCAAATGTACGCTCGTCTTTTTCAACTACATGGCCAATTCCACCAATATTTTGCACGACTCAAACCGTTACAATTCCGAATGTTTTATCATTATGTCAAATATATTAGAATACATTACTGTTCCTATATCAATTTAAGTGATTGGAAAATATGAACAACATATAAGGCCTAACGTCAAATAAACATTTGACAAACACATTCCGCGAATTTGTTGCTGAGCTCTCGTTACAACATGTTGATTTTAGTGACGTCATTGATTTGTATGCCCTGTGTTCATGCACGTTCTTTAGTACTGTGTGTTATCATTTTGTTTGTTTCTAGGCTGTTTCTGGTGGTGTTTTGATCGTATGAGGTATATAATAAATGCAATACTACATGGCTGTGGTGTTTCGGTGGCTTGTATCGCTCTCGTTGATTGCGGGCTCGTGGAATACAGCGTTACACAATCAACTCGAGCAACACTATTCAGTTCTTACCGGTCCATACTGTAAGTAAGTAGATATATCATCTTATGAGTAAATTGTTTCGTTCTTGATGTGCATTTGAGAAAGACTAGTGGTACTTACTGGCGTGTTTACTTTCAAGCGCGGTAACTCTTTCGGCGATTTGTCTCTCAATAGCTTGCTAGTTTTCAAGAGCGGTCACTCTTGTTGTGAGTTGCTCTATCATCTCCGACAGATCTGGTGCTGTGTGATTCACAATAGTAATATTCCACATTGAATGCTGAACAAATACTTATAAATAAGTCTATTGAATAAATATTTTCGAAACATTGAATAAGTATTTCATAACATTGGATGCATAAGTATTTCATAACATTGCATAACTATTTTGAATATTGAATAAATATTTCGAAACATGGAATAAATATTTTCTAAATATTGAAAGGGACTTGTTCAAAGATTTTTTACATTTTTGAAGTATGTCATTGACAGATTTAAGCATTGGAACTAAAATGCTTAGTATAATAACAAGAAAAGTATTTTTTTAAAGAAATTAATAAAATTGGTCCCACTGGGGTTCGAACCCGGGACCTCCGGATTAAAAGGTTATCGCCATAACTACTCGGCCGTTCCGTCTTCTATATTTGATTTTGCATTATTTACTTTATCTAAGTGTTCCGTGGGACGTCAACAGTTTCAACGAAAACAACTCACAATTATTCCATCGTTTAGCGTTACATCTGCTTTATAATTTTATTGATTTCAACTGATGATTACTCATAAACGAAACGGTTTATGCAGTATATTTATAGCTCCGTAGTGTTATTTTGCTCGCTTGTATACACTGTTCTTTTATTTTTGGAGTCAGTGACAAAAAGTTGACAAATTGTCTATTCGTCAATCTGTGAACAGGTCCCTTGAATAAATATTTGTAAACATTGAATAGGTACTTTTGTTTTCAAATAAATATTTACAGGATTTAATAAATATATAAACCTAAGCAATATATTTGATAGATACAACATTGAACACATTTCACCCCATAGTATATATTTGTTGATTTATTCGATATGTTTGTGTTTCCTTCGTTATAAGTTATTTTGTCACTTTCATCTGCATGATCTGCTTAGTATGAAAATAATGGATATGAAAGATCGCACATACACACGTTTCATTTTCTACAGCAATAATTGATATGAAAGATCGCACATAGACACGTTTCATTTTCTACAGCAATAATTGATATGAAAGATCGCACATACACGCGTTTCATTTTCTACAGCAATAATGGATATGAAAGATCGCACATACACACGTTTCATTTTCTACAGCAATAATTGATATGAAATATCGTACATACACACGTTTCATTTTCTACAGCAATAATTCAGGAGAACAAATAAGACAGTTAATTTGAAATGCAACAATATATTTTCTCCCACACGAAGTACCTGTGGCATGGAAACTGAAGAAATACACGTAGTCTAGCAAATTTTCAGTTTTGTTGAAAAGCTCGACCAGTTATTTCCATCGATTTGTTCTGATGCCGAATATGTAAACTCATTTTGCATCCACACCTGGTCCCCGGCTTCAAGCTGCGTTGTAACAGCAAGAGTTGACGTCGTATAGTGGTTAACTGACTCGTCAGCTAACACATGCCCCAGCCATTGTCCATTCCTGATCAGCATAACGCTTGCAGAGTGTCCTAGTTTGTCCGTGAGCACAACAAAGAACACGTAACACCGCGGACAGGGGCGATGAAGTGGCCATCGACTGGATTGTAGCTTCCTCCGACATTGGTCATCACATTTTCAAAGACGATGTGTTGGTGATCACCAACGTGCTCTAAATTTCCTTTCAAAGCAGCCGAGAACGCTATGGGACCAACGGTATCTGAGTTAAAAATACAGATGTATGATCAGATAATACCGGACCGAACGTGGAATTCTGGACATGTGTTATAAGGTATTGGTATATGTATCTCATATAAAACTGTTAAATGGTACAAACTGAAAAGGCCAAACTGTAGTCGCTAAAATTCATTAAAGTGATGTATTCACAGATTTACGTAGTTTTCAAAAATGCCAGTAAATGTCTAACCTGTAAACACGTAAGCATCTGGACTAACCAAAAACAAAAATAAAAAATAAAAACAATATTTGCATTCGAATGGACTAGATTCTACAACCGCCGGTATCCAGTATCACAATTTTCAAATCTGTGAATAGGGACCTTTATGACCTCGAACACAGGATCAGTTCGTATAGGTTCATAATGTAAGTAAGTAGATTCATCATCTTATGAGGAATTTTTTCGTTCTTGACGTGCATTTGAGAAAGAATAGTGGTATTTACTGGCGTGTTTACTTTCAAGCGCGGTAACTCTTTCGGCGAGTTGTCTCTCAATAGCTTGCTGGTTTTCAAGAGCGGTCACTCTTGTTGTGAGTTGCTCTATCATCTCCGACAGATTTGATGCTGTGTGATTCAGACCAGTTAGCAGGGCATCGCTATCCAAACACAGTTGCAGAAGCAGAAATACAGAAATGGCGAACATTTTAAACATTCTAATATACCTGGAATACCGACACTAGATCTATTTAAAATAAACGACATTCACTAAATCACCTGCTTTTCCCACCTGCCGTCTTGTTAGATAATTTTATCTTTGGTAACAGTATATTTGACAATGTTATCTTTGCAATTTTCCATACACGAATCAATACTATCCTCGATATTACCTTTGGATTTTGACTGTTATCTGTAGACTTAAAGGAACTTGTCGTGTTATTGAAATGTCATTAGTCGTCCAGTGAGATTGTATATTGTCTTAACTGCAAAACACACAAGCATCTGGACTAACCAACTGAAACATTTAGTCAACAAAAGGAATGAGTTTGTGTGTAGTACATTTTTATCGAGTGCACCGTGATTCTCTCTCATCGCTCCCACAAGACCTAGTTGGGTTACGGGGGAAAGTGCAAGATACAGGGGACGCCCCGTTTCGTGTGTCTTTTATTGCCCGTTGTGAAGCACCTAGTACACTGCACCTCGGTTTCAGGTCTCATACGAAAGATGAGTTAGTAAGCAGGTTAGGGTGTAGCGGGGGCTCGAGCCTGCGACCCCTAGGTTGGGAAGTCAGTGCAGTACCACTAGACCACGGATCCGGCACACAAGGAATGACACAAAAATAAAACAATAAATAGTGACGCGTCCGCCGGGGCTAAACCTCCAGATAAAACGTCTGCCCCACTCGAGTCACTGGGATCTCTAGACGATCTTATTTTAACAAATCTATCATCTATCTTGGTATGATTTGTTTAGAAGTTCCTGTTCTTTATTTAAACCATTTAGTACAAATACACGAGACACGCATTTTCGACGGACCTAAACGACTGGTTGAATATGTGTCTGTTAGAGGGACAACTATCCAGTCGACTATGTAACAATGTGCATGCTTAATTTGTGTGATACACGAAGTAGCAAAACATAATAAACGAAACGAGAAAGGTCTTTAAAAAAAAGACAATCGGCGTTGAAATTAACATTGATCATTTTTACCCTAAACATAACACAAGAGGGCCAAGATGATCGGTTACGTGACCCCACATTTTTCGGTCCCCACCTATATAAGGAGACTTCGCGGACCACAGATATTTCGGACACCATAAGAAAACTTCTCGGACCCAAAAATTAATTTGAGATTCATTCAAGCGTTACTAATATCTGTACCGTGAATAAACCGATCATCCCACACCATGATTTCACCAGTCGGATACATGAATAACCTAAAAAATAAGTGTTATATAACAAATTAACAATGTAAGAAAATAATTGCGGGAATGATTGAACATTATTTTGTATCAGACGAGTGTATAGATATTCTAAAGTAATATACCCTACGTTCATCTTAGAAGTTATCTAATACAGAAACATTTAGAAGTCAAATAATCATTTATACCGTGTATCTTAATGAAAAGCAATCAGGAAACATTCTGCGCATTTGAAATAATGATGAAATCATTTTTGATAACACACAAGCATAACATTTCATTAGGCTATGGCGATTTGAAATTATATTCGGTAGGAATATGATGTAACAAGGGTTTCTGTGTATCATTAATAATGTATTCATGCTACGCAAATGAATTAAAAGTAACATTAATAACATTTCAACGTATCCCGATACTGTTTTCACCGCATCTATATGAAGATGTAACATCTTTTTATAGATCGAAAAACATCCACTGGAGAAGTTTATAGAAAAGTGCAATATTCTAAATAATGCATAACCCATTTAAGCCGGTTGTCTACTTGTGTAGACATTGAAAGTTAACAGTACACTTGTTTAGGAGCATACATTTGATAATGATTGTTATTCGATACTTGCTGTCCTGATAACATAATTGTGTTGTGTTTTTTTACAGTTTAATTATATCTGCTCATTTCATGTTAGATTTTGCAGAAATGTTTAACACATGTTTTATAACAGTTCATTGAGATTTTGTATACAAAAGTTGACACTGGGATCAAATGGGTACGGTTTTCCATTTTTAGTAACATGATATATTTCTGATATTTACAGAAGATATACGGTAAATGAAATCATATCAATGCTTGCGAATGGAGGTGACTTTGAAAGGGCAGACATACATGTTCTCCCACCTCCTGTCGATGAATTTACCAATGAAGATAGTGCAAGCGAAGACGAAAAAGTTGGTTACAATAACCCAAGTGGACGTTAGTCAGACCGACCAGCGACAGTACGACATACGGTGTAGCAATAGTTATGGACCTGCGTTCGGAGGATGATGCATATCAGAAACTTTTGGACCGGCTTACAGATATGGGAGTATCTTGCACAGGGTCCATCCGCGCAAACGGAATAGAAGATTGCCCAGTCAAAAATGTGAAGGACACGGGGAAACCACAGAGAGGGAGCTATGCTAAAAGGTATGACGCACACAAAGATCTTATAGTTATGAGGTGGAATGACAACAATATAGTGAACGTGGTGTCTAATTGTCATGAAGTTAAGCCTCTGCAGCAAGCTACACGGTTGTCAAAGCTGGCAAGAGCTAGGGTCCGCCTTCCGCAACCATTCGGCATAATAACCAAACAATTGGAGGCGTGGATAGAATGGACCAAAACGTTGAAAAGTATCGTATCTCTATCAGATCCAAATATGAGTGGTGGCCAGTAGATCTTGCGGTACAACAAGAATGGCACACTTACTGTGATACAGCGTCAGCCAGTAGGCAACCATTAGATCGTAGAGGTGTCAGACGAGCTAGGGTCACTGTGATGCTTGCCCACGGACGTACCCCTGTAGGAAGACCGGGAAGGCCAAGAGGCTGGATGAGGCCACTGTCAAAAGAAATCACTGAACACATCCGACTTGATATGATAAATCGGTATGCAGAGCCATCAAGGGAAGTGCGTTGTTAATTATGCGGAAGGAAATGCAGTACAATATGCTCAAAATGTAATGTTGGAGTGCACAGAAGATGCTTTGAAGTGTTCCACAGTATTTAGGTATTCTTACTGTCAAACCCAAAGACTTGAAAGTCTTCTGAACAATAATAATTTATGTTTAGCATAAATTTCAGAGTGTACACTTTTGTGCCTAATGTCTACTTTTGTAGACAAAATAATGAAACATATTATCTGTACAAATTGTTGGATGTCTACTCCGTGAACTTCAGAACATATCTAGTGAACCAATAAGATGGTTATCTTGACATATATTCTGGAATTATATTACATATACCCATTTGCGCCTGTTGACTACTTTTGTACACAAAATTTTAAAACACTTGAATCAAATTAAAGTGCTAATATCTGAAAAATTTACACAGATATGTTATAAATATATGGTTGTTGAATGTTTTATACCATTTTCTTAAAATCAAAAAATTCCGGCACAAATGGCTTAATTAATAAAACGCAACCGCAATTCAAATTTAAATTAACATGCACAGTAAGTTTATAAATATAAATTCCCCATTTATTAAATGTTCGGGTTTATTATTCTATGGACGATAATTAATGCATGTGTATTAAAGGAACTATGTCATCGAAAAGGGTCTCAAAGGGGCAATTTCTTAAAACAATCTAAAATTTAGATATTAATACAGGCATACAATAACAATTAATACAGGATATATAAAATGGGAAAAGAGTGTACGCACTCTGAGATAAAAATCAATTTATAATATGGGTTGTGTTTGTTTGGCCCTTTTTCTGTTTACATGTTGACGTCATAATTGTGAGCATTGTGTATAACTATACAAACGACTCATTTCCAAGCATGATAGCACAGTTGGTTAAAGCGCTGTCTAAAGTCAATTCTTCGTATGGCTCCTAAGTCTTGAGTCCGATACCAGCTTGGGGTTTAATTTTTTCAGGCTTTTTTGCTAATTTGTTTTTATCAAATATTTTAGTGTGCATTTGTTTTATGCACGTGCCTTAGTAAATAGGATTTATATCAAATAATATAAATTATAGTGGAATAGGAAGCCATTTTTTTCGTTGACATAGCCCCATTAACACAGCTATATATACGGCTGCTAAACTCGCGCTATTTTTAGAATTTTTCGGGAGTGTGTTGACCTCAGTGTGTTGAATAATTGGGAGCATTGGAAAATTATTATTTATTGAGCGTGTCGCTAGGCTAAACAAAATGGTTATTTCATTCTGTGAATGAATATAACATTCTGAATATAACATTAAAAACAAATATGTTCATAATTATGTTCAGTTCTAGAGTGTATGTCGAGGATATGTTTTAACCGCATATGTAAACAATTCTGTAAACTTTAATCCCCAAAAATATGCAAAAATTATTGGTAGACATTAATCCATCCTGGTAAGTTTGCATTCTGTAAAATTCTCCCACGCAAGAACATTTGGCCAATCGACAGACAGACAGACAGAATAATGGCATTCAATTTTACCGCTGCATAATTAACTTAATGCACCAAATTTCCAGCTTTTCATTGGTACACATTTACAAGAAATGGCTTTTTCTCCTGTTGCTACAGCATTACTTAACAATAATTGTCAAGTCTAATGACATAATTGATGAAACAATTTAGAAATCGAAATGGAACTTATTACTTCATTGTTCAAAAGGGGAACTTGCTTGAAGACAGGCAAACAACTTCAGTAGTACGTCTCAGAATACGATAAGTGTACTGAATTATAATAACAATAACGATACCTGCTTTCGATTTTCGGTACTTAAGACTCCTCCGGCTGTCGCCGAAGTCTAAAAACAAGAGGGCCACATGGACCAAAACGCTCATCTGAGTACTGGCTTGAACAAATGAGGGAGTGTACGCCACAATGTCCTTAAATAATTTGTCTAGCTGATTAACACTCATACATATAACAGGTAAGGGCTTGTTTAGGTCAAATACCAGCTTTTACCAATTTATTGTAAGAAGAGAGTATAGTTTTGTGATTTTCGTTTTGTAGAAATGATATAACAGACATGTGGTTAACTTCAAATAACGTTCCTTATGATAAAAATACTCTCGTAATTCATTACCTCTTCGTTTCTTTTCTCGCCAACAGGCTTTGTACGCTGTCAGCGTTTTGATTCTTTCTACGGGTAGTTTCCACTTTAGCGGTCCCATGTGTGTAATGATTGGTGAAGAAAGTGATAACAGACTCTTTTTGTTTCTCTATCAATTCCCCCGAACACCAAGACACCTTCATCTTTTATTGAATTTTCTTTTTCCAAATTTACGCTCTTCTTTTTCAACTACATGGCCAATTCCACCAATATTTTGCACGACTCCGTTACAATTCCGAATGTTTTATCATTATGTCAAATATATTAGAATACATTACTGTTCCTATATCAATTTAAGTGATTGGAAAATATGAACAACATATAGGGCCTAAGGTCAAATAAACATTTGACAAACACATTCCGCGAATTTGTTGCTCAGCTCTCGTTACAACATGTTGATTTTAGCGACGTCATTGATTTGCATGCCCTGTTTTCATGCACGTTCTTTAGTACTGTTTGTTATCATTTTGTTTGTTTCTAGGCAGTTTCTGGTGGTGTTTTGATCGTAATGAGGGTATATAATAAATGCAATACTACATGGCTGTGGTGTTTCGGTGGCTTGTATCGCTCTCGTTGATTGCGGGCTCGTGGAATACAGGGTTACACAATCAACTCGAGCGAAACTATTCAGTTCTTACAGATCCATACTGTAAGTAAGTAGATATATCATTGGATGCATATTTTAAAACATTGCATAACTAGTTTGAATATTGAATAAATATTTCGAAACACGGAATAAATATTTTCTAAACATTGAAAGGAACTTGTTCAAAGATTTTTTTACATTTTTGAAGTATGTCATTGACAGATTTAAGCATTGGAACTAAAATGCTAAGTATAATAACAAGAAAAGTATTTTTTAAAAGAAATTAAAAAAATTGGTCCCACTGGCGTTCGAACACGGGACCTCCGGATTAAAAGGTTATCGCCATAACTACTCGGCCGTTCCGTCTTCTATATTTGACCTTGCATTAATTACTTTATCTAAGTATTCCGCGTGACGTCAACAGTTTCAACGAAAACAACAGAAACACTCACAATTATTCCATCGTTTAGCGTTACATCTGCTTTATAATTTTATTGATTTCAACTGATGATTACTCATAAACGAAACGGTTTATGCAGTATATTTATAGCTCCGTAGTGTTATTTTGCTCCCTTGTATACACTGTTCTTTTATTTTTGGAGTCAGTGACAAAAAGTTGAAAAATTGTCTATTCGTCCATCTGTGAACAGGTCCCTTGAATAAATACTTTTAAACATTGAATAGGGACTTTTGTTTTCAAATAAATATTTACAGGATTTAATAAATATATAAACCTAAGCAATATATTTGATAGATACAACATTGAACACATTTCACCCCATAATATATATGTCTTGATTTATTCGATATGTTTGTGAAACACAAACTTCGTTATAAGTTATTTTGTCACTTTCATCTGCATGATCTGCTTAGTATGAAAATAATTGATATGAAAGATCGTACAAACACACGTTTCATTTTCTACAGCAATAATTCAGGAGAACAAATAAGACAGTTAATTTGAAATGCAACAATATATTTTCTCCCACACGAAGTACCTGTGGCATGGAAACTGGAGAAATACACGTAGTCTAGCAAATTTTCAGTTTTGTTTAATAAGATGTCCAGAAAAGCTCGACCAGTTATTTCCATCGATTTGTTCTGATGCCGAATATGTAAACTCATTTTGCACCCACACCTGGTCCCCGGCTTCAAGCTGCGTTGTAACAGCAAGAGTTGACGTCGTATAGTGGTTAACTGACTCGTCAGCTAACACATGCCCCAGCCATTGTCCATTCCTGATCAGCATAACGCTTGCAGAGTGTCCTAGTGTGTCCGTGAGCACAACAAAGAACACGTAAACACCGCGGACAGGGGCGATGAAGTGGCCATCGACTGGATTGTAGCTTCCTCCGACATTGGTCATCACATTTTCAAACACGATGTGTTGGTGATCACCAACGTGCTCTAAATTTCCTTTCAAAGCAGCCGAGAACGCTATGGGACCAACGGTATCTGAGTTAAAAATACAGATGTATGATCAGATAATACCGGACCGAACGTGGAATTCTGGACATGTGTTATAAGGTATTGGTATATGTATCTCATATAAAACTGTTAAATGGTACAAACTGAAAAGGCCAAACTGTAGTCGCTAAAATTCATTAAAGTGATGTATTCACAGATTTACGTAGTTTTCAAAAAATGCCAGTAAATGTCTAACCTGTAAACACGTAAGCATCTGGACTAACCAAAAACTAAAATAAAAAATAAAAACAATATTTGCATTCGAATGGACTAGATTCTACAACCGCCGGTATCCAGTATCACAATTTTCAAATCTGTGAATAGGGACCTTTATGACCTCGAACACAGGATCAGTTCGTATAGGTTCATAATGTAAGTAAGTAGATTCATCATCTTATGAGGAATTTTTTCGTTCTTGACGTGCATTTGAGAAAGAATAGTGGTACTTACTGGCGTGTTTACTTTCAAGCGCGGTAACTCTTTCGGCGAGTTGTCTCTCAATAGCTTGCTGGTTTTCAAGAGCGGTCACTCTTGTTGTGAGTTGCTCTATCATCTCCGACAGATTTGATGCTGTGTGATTCAGACCAGTTAGCAGGGCATCGCTATCCAAACACAGTTGCAGAAGCAGAAATACAGAAATGGCGAACATTTTAAACATTCTAATATACCTGGAATACCGACACTAGATCTATTTAAAATAAACGACATTCACTAAATCACCTGCTTTTCCCACCTGCCGTCTTGTTAGATAATTTTATCTTTGGTAACAGTATATTTGACAATGTTATCTTTGCAATTTTCCATACACGAATCAATACTATCCTCGATATTACCTTTGGATTTTGACTGTTATCTGTAGACTTAAAGGAACTTGTCGTGTTATTGAAATGTCATTAGTCGTCCAGTGAGATTGTATATTGTCTTAACTGCAAAACACACAAGCATCTGGACTAACCAACTGAAACATTTAGTCAACAAAAGGAATGAGTTTGTGTGTAGTACATTTTTATCGAGTGCACCGTGATTCTCTCTCATCGCTCCCACAAGACCTAGTTGGGTTACGGGGGAAAGTGCAAGATACAGGGGACGCCCCGTTTCGTGTGTCTTTTATTGCCCGTTGTGAAGCACCTAGTACACTGCACCTCGGTTTCAGGTCTCATACGAAAGATGAGTTAGTAAGCAGGTTAGGGTGTAGCGGGGGCTCGAGCCTGCGACCCCTAGGTTGGGAAGTCAGTGCAGTACCACTAGACCACGGATCCGGCACACAAGGAATGACACAAAAATAAAACAATAAATAGTGACGCGTCCGCCGGGGCTAAACCTCCAGATAAAACGTCTGCCCCACTCGAGTCACTGGGATCTCTAGACGATCTTATTTTAACAAATCTATCATCTATCTTGGTATGATTTGTTTAGAAGTTCCTGTTCTTTATTTAAACCATTTAGTACAAATACACGAGACACGCATTTTCGACGGACCTAAACGACTGGTTGAATATGTGTCTGTTAGAGGGACAACTATCCAGTCGACTATGTAACAATGTGCATGCTTAATTTGTGTGATACACGAATTAGCAAAACATAATAAACGAAACGAGAAAGGTCTTTAAAAAAAAGACAATCGGCGTTGAAATTAACATTGATCATTTTTACCCTAAACATAACACAAGAGGGCCAAGATGATCGGTTACGTGACCCCACCTTTTTCGGTCCCCACCTATATAAGGAGACTTCGCGGACCACAGATATTTCGGACACCATAAGAAAACTTCTCGGACCCAAAAATTAACTTCAGATTAATTCAATCGTTACTAATATCTGTACCGTGAATTAACCGATCATCCCACACCATGATTTCACCAGTCGGATACATGAATAACCTAAAAAATAAGTGTTATATAACAAATTAACAATGTAAGAAAATAATTGCGGGAATGATTGAACATTATTTTGTATCAGACGAGTGTATAGTTATTCTAAAGTAATATACCCTACGTTCATCTTAGAAGTTATCTAATACAGAAACATTTAGAAGTCAAATAATCATTTATACCACGTATCTTAATGAAAAGCAATCAGGAAACATTCTGCGCATTTAAAATAACGATGAAATCATTTTTGATAACACACAAGCATAACATTCCATTAGGCTATGGCGATTTGAAATTATATTCGGTAGGTATATGATGTAACAAGGGTTTCTGTGTATCATTAATAATGTATTCATGCTACGCAAATGAATTAAAAGTAACATTAATAACATTTCAACGTATCTCGATACTGTTTTCACCGCATCTATATGAAGTTGTAACATCTTTTTATAGATCGAAAAACATTTACTGAAGAAGCTTATAGAAAAGTGCAATTCTAAATAATGCTTAACCCATTTAAGCCGGTTGTCTGCTTGTGTAGACATTGAAAGTTAACAGTACACTGGTTTAGGAGCATACATTTGATAATGATTGTTATTCTATACTTGCTGTCCTGATAACATAATTGTGTTGTTGTTTTTTTACAGTTTAATTATATCTGCTCATTTCATGTTAGATTTTGCAGAAATGTTTAACACATGTTTTATAACAGTTCATTGAGATTTTGTATACAAAAGTTGACACTGGGATCAAATGGGTACGGTTTTTTATTTTGAGTAACATGACATATTTCTGATATTTACAGAAGATATACGGTAAATGAAATCATATCAATGCTTGCGAATGAAGGATGACTTTGAAAGGGCAGACATACATGTTCTCCCACCTCCTGTCGATGAATTGACAAAGATAGTGCAAGCGAAGACGAAGTAGTTGGTTACAATAACCCAAGTGGACGTCAGCACCAGCGACAGTACGACATATGGTGGAGCAATAGTTATGGGCCTGCTTTCGGAGGATGATGGATATCAGAAACTTTTGGACCGGCTTACAGATATGGGAGTATCTTGTACAGGGTCCATCCGCGCAAACGGAATAGAAGATTGCCCAGTCAAAAATGTGAAGGACATGGGGAAAACACCAAGAGGGAGCTATGCTAAAAGGTATGACGCACACAAAGATCTTATAGTTATGAGGTGGAATGACAACAATATAGTGAACGTGGTGTCAAATTGTCATGAAGTTAAGCCTCTGCAGCAAGCTACACGGTTGTCAAAGCTGGCAAGAGCTAGGGTCCGCCTTCCGCAACCATTCGGCATAATAACCAAACAATTGGAGGCGTGGATAGAATGGACCAAAACGTTCAAAAGTATCGTATCTCTATCAGATCCAAATATGAGTGGTGGCCAGTGTTCATGTATTGTATAGATCTTGCGGTACAACAAGCATGGCACAAATTACTGTGATACAGCGTCAGCCAGTAGGCAACCATTAGATCGTAGAGGTGTCAGACGAGCTAGGGTCACTGTGCTGCTTGCCCACGGACGTACCCCTATAGGAAGTCCGGGAAGGCCAAGAGGCTGGATGAGGCCACTGTCAAAAGAAATCACTGAACACATCCGACTTGATATGATAAATCGGTATGCAGAGCCATCAAGAGAAGTGCGTTGTTTATATTGTGTGGAAGGAAATGCCGTATAATATGCTCAAAATGTCATGTTGGAGTGCACAGAAGATGCTTTGAAGTGTTCCACAGTATTTAGGTATTCATACTGTCAAACCCAAAGACTTGAAAGTCTTCTTAACAATAATAATTCATGTTTAGCATAAATTTCAGAGTGTACACTTTTGTGCCTAATGTCTACTTTTCTAGACAAAATAATGAAACATATTATCTGTACAAATTGTTGGATGTCTACTCCGTGAACTTCAGAACATATCTAGTGAACCAATAAAATGGTTATCTTGACATATATTCTGGAATTATATTACATATACCCATTTGCGCCTGTTGACTACTTTTGTACACAAAATGTTAAAACACTTAAATCAAAATTAAAGTGCTAATATCTGAAAAATTTACACAGATATGTTATAAATATAGGGTTGTTGAATGTTTTATACCATTTTCTTAAAATCAAAAATTCCGGCACAAATGGTTTAATTAATAAAACACAACCGCAATTCAAATTCAAATTAATATGCACAGCAAGTTTATAAATATAAATTCCCCATTTATTAAATGTTCGGGTTTATTATTCTATGGACGCTAATTAATGCATGCATATTAAAGGGACTATGTCATCGAAAAGAGCCTGAAAGGGGCAATTTCTTAAAACAATCTAAAATTTAGATATTAAGACTGGCATATAATAACACTTCATACAGGTAATATAAAATGGGAAAAGAGTGTACGCACTCTGAGATAAAAAGCAATTTATAATATGGATTGTGTTTGTTTGGCCCTTTTTCTGTTTACATTTTGACGTCATAATTGTGAGCATTGTGTATAACCATACAAACGACTCATTTCCAGGCATGATAGCGCAATTGGTTAAAGCGCTGTCTAAAGTCAATTCTTCGTATGGCTCCTAAGTCTTGAGTTCGATACCAGCTTGGAGTTTTAATTTTTTCTGGCTTTGTTGCTAATTTGTTTCAAATATCTTAGTGTGCATTTGTTTTATGCACGTGCCTTAGTAAATAGCATTTATATCAAATAATATAAATTATATTGGAACAGGAAGCCATTTTTTCGTTGACATAGCCCCATTAACACAGCTATATATACGGCTGCTAAACTCGCGCTATTTTTAGAATTTTTCTGGAGTGTGTTGACCTCAGTGTGCTGAATAATTGGGAGCATTGTAAAAGTATTATTTATTGAGCGTGTCGCTAGGCTAAACAAAATAGTTATTTCATTCTGTGAATGAATATAACATTCTGAATATAACATACAAAGAAAAAATATGTTCATAATTATGTTCAGTTCTAGAGTATTGAAAGAACTAATTATATACAAAATGTATAACTATATATAACTATGTATAGCTACATAAGTATGTATGTTTCTGTGTTTGTAGCTGTATAACTGTTTGACTGGTTAATTCCTACTACACTGTTATAATGCATGATGAAAACAAATTGAACATTATCTGATTGAGTAAGACTGTCTTGTACTTCTTTATAGTACTAGTAGTTTAAACTTATTGTTAATTGTAAGAATTAATTATATATAAATATGAAATTTCAAATATATCTATGTATAGCTATACAACTATGTATGTACATGTGTGTTTATGTGTGGGTGTATGTGTGTGTCTATGTGTGTACGTGTGTATGTGTGTATCCGTGTATGTGTGTACGTGTGTATGGTATGTGTGTATATGTATGTATATGGTTGTGCATGTATACTGTACATGTGTACCTCTGTAACTTTATGCTTTCACCGTATGTTGTATGTGTAAATTACCCTTATAACACACTTATGTATGTCTATAACGATTAGGGTACCTTAAGCCGTCCAATTTGTTCTTATGGCACTTAATTCTTTAAAATGACCAGCTCATTTACACATTGACCACTTACCTTCTGATTTACGTCTTTATAACCTTTTTCATTTACTTTATTTTCTTGTTTTACTGTTTTCAGGATGAAGGGACTTGTTGAAGAGTCTTGGACTATTGTAACTCTTGCTAAAGTGCACTCACCTTTCTTAACGTATTATGATGGTTACACATAACATCTTACCAAGATACAAACCAATCGGATTGTTTTTTGCATCTTTAAATGCAATAGTCTTAATTTCGTTGTACAAAAACGAAATTGCTCTGGAATCGTTTCTTCACAACATCAAAGGTCAATCCCAACTTTTCCGGCATATTCAACGGCCGTATACACGCGCTATAGTTAGTAAACGCTACTATTCCAATTTAATATTCGTACGGAAAACAATTTTTGTCTTCTTAACAGTCGCGATACTTACATGGCTTAACATAATCATGTTGCTTTCTGGGGATATTGAACTAAACCCAGGCCCAGTATCGATTAGTTCCTTAGCTTCCTCTGTCACGGAGATCAATACACTTACTGACTTATTGGCAATGCCTAATAACTTTTCGTTTATTCAGTATAATGTGCAGAGTATCCGGAACAAATTGGATATTCTTACTGCAGAACTCTCGAATTTTGATGTACTATCCTTTACTGAGACTCGGCTTAGTAACTCTATTGAAACTGACGAACTCCTTATCCCCTCATATCACTGCCCCGAACGCAAAGATCGAATACATGACAGCCACGGTGGGGTTATGCTATACGTAAAACATTGTATCCACTATGAACGCAGACCTGACCTTGAACCTATTTCATTAGAATGCATTTGGATTGAACTCCACTTGCAGAGTAAAAAGCGTGTCTTATTTGGGTTATTTTATAGACCACCAAACGCAGATGTGTCTTACACTAACTTAATTGATGACTCTTTTGGCTTAGCAATTGAAACCGGTATATCAGATATTATAATAACCGGGGACTTTAACATGAATATCAATATACATACATTAGCAAGAAAACTTGATTCTTGGTGCCAAGAGTACAGTCTTGTTCAAGTTATTGACGAACCAACGAATTTTACAGAAAGTTCTTCATCAATTCTTGACTTGTTGCTACTAAGTAACCCAAACAGCTTGGCATTATCAGGTGTTGGTGATCCTTTTCTTGATCAACAACATCGCTACCATAGTCCTATTTATGGTTTATTAAAATATAATAAGCCAAGAGCGAAAACATACGAGCGTCATATATGGAAATACGAGGACGGTAACTACAATGTGTTACGTGAAACCTTCTCTACATTTAACTGGGAAACAATCGCAAGTAACGACGTCGACACATATTGCACTAATATCACTGATACTATTATTCGTAATGCTAAACATTGTATCCCAAACAGGCTAATACAAATCAAACCGCGTGACGCTCCTTGGTTCAATACACATATACGTCGTATGATAAGAAAACGCAAACGAGCTTACCAACATGCGAAACGCAAAAACAGTACCTATTATTGGTCCAAGTTTCGTGCACTCAGAAACCAGACCATATCATTAATTAGACAAGCAAAAGATCAGTACTATGTAAACCTACGCGATAAACTCAAACAAAATAACCACACGTCTAACGACTGGTGGAGAACTCTCAAGTCATTTATCAACAAAGCTAACAATTACTTAAATTCTGCACTCATTAATCCCACCGACAATTCAGCTGTAACTGATTGCTTTGAAAAGGCGAACATTCTTAACAATTTCTTTCAAAGTCAGTCAAAAATTGACATTGATAATGATAACATTCCGGATCTCACTTATGTACCAATTGCTAACTTGCTAGAGTCTCTTATTATTACATCTACTGATGTTCATGATGTTCTAGAATCACTTTCTGTTGATAAAGCATCAGGACCTGACGGTATAAGTAACCGTATTTTAAAAGAATGTCGAGTCGAATTGTCCTCTCCCTTATGTGAACTCTTTAATTTCTCACTCAACAAATGTATAATGCCAAGCTGTTGGAAAGATGCTAACGTCAGTGCAGTTTTAAAAAAAGGTGACCCTAAATTAGCGATTAACTATCGTCCAATATCATTGCTTAATACAATGGAAAAAGTGTTTGAAAAAATAATTTTTAAACATGTGTACAATCACCTTATTAGTAACAAAATACTGACCTCATCTCAGTCTGGGTTTTTGCCAGGTGACTCTACCACAAACCAACTCACTTATATATACGATACGTTTTGCAAAGCCCTTGACAATGGATTAGAGGTAAAAGCTGTATTTTTTGACATAAGTAAAGCCTTCGATAAGGTCTGGCACCTGGGTCTATTACATAAACTCAATGCTATTGGCATCCGTGGAAAGTTACACTCTTGGTTTGTAAATTATCTTAATGGAAGACGTCAACGTGTAGTACTTCCAGGCGCAGTTTCTAACTGGGCTACACTAGAGGCCGGTGTCCCTCAGGGCTCTATATTAGGGCCCCTATTATTTCTAATCTTCATAAATGATATTGTAAACGACATTCAAAGTAACATTCGTCTGTTTGCTGACGACACATCCCTATACATTATCATAGATGACACAAATACTCGTAATGCTATATTACAAAACGATATCAACAGAATATCTGATTGGGCCTTAAAGTGGCATGTCTTATTTAATCCTTCTAAATCTGAAACAATTACATTCTCCAGAAAGCAACAACCGAATACATATAGCTTTAAAATGTTGTCTAAGCCAATACCGGATGTCTGCTCCCACAAACATCTAGGAGTTTTTCTTTCGAATGATTGTAAATGGCACATCCATATTAAATATATAACTGATAAAGCATGGAGTCGAATTAATATTATGCGCAAACTGAGATTTAAACTTGACCGCAAATCGCTTGAAATAATTTATACGTCATTCATTCGACCGCTATTAGAATATTCAGATGTAATATGGGATAATTGCACTCAAGCAGAAAAACGTGAACTTGACAAAATTCAAATCGAAGCAGCGCGAATTGCTTGTGGGTCATCAAAACTAGTATCTATAACCGAATTGCAAAAAGAAATTAACTGGGAACCGCTACAAGATCGACGCGACAAACACCAACTAATACTTTTTTACAAAATGCAAAACTCTCTTACCCCTCAGTATTTGACCGACCTGGTACCTCAACATGTCGGAGCTGCTACTAGGTACAATCTCCGTAATGCGAATGACTTGCGCACATCCGAATCTAGATCAACCCTTTACTATAATTCATTCCTACCTGCAGTTATTCGAAAATGGAATATATTACCAGAAGATGTAAAAAAATAGTGAATCGTTGAATATTTTTAAATCCAAGCTTAAAAGAGGCATGGTAAAAACACCATCGTACTTTTATATAGGACAACGTTATCTTCAAATACTCCACACGCGGTTAAGGACCAACTCGAGTGCGCTTAACGAACATCTTTACGCAAAAAACATCATCGAGTCTCCACTATGCTCGTGTGGAGATATTGAATCTAACTACCACTTCTTTTTCGTATGTCCTTATTATAACGCAATACGTACTACATTAATGAACAGTATCTCCGGAATAACTAGCGTTGTTGAGCTCAATATTTTGCTTTTCGGCAATACATATCTTGACGAAATTGAAAACTCTGAAATTTTTCTACATGTCCAACAATTTATAAAAGAATCCCGGCGATTTTCTTAACAATCCGGTTATGAGTAGTTGTTGTTACTTGATGTTCAAGTCCTTGCACCAACAATCCTTCGTCCTTATTTTTATTTTTACTCTTTTTTTTCGAAAACATTTGCATATTTACCATTCACATTTCCTATATCTGGCATAAACCATGTACTATTGTTCTTAACACACTGCCAATTATGTGTAAATATTACCATGAGGAGAGAAACTCTATAAGAATTATTTCTTCCGTTTCAATCCTCTTCTAATACTCATTGTATTGTGTATTTTGATATATTATGTATTTGCTAAAAGAAATAAATATGTTTAAATCAAAGGGTCGTAGGATGTAATAAGGGCTTTTTCTCCTGTTGATACAGCATTACTTAACAATAATTTTTAAGTCAAATGACATAATTGATGAAACAATTTAGAAATCGAAATGGAACTTATTACTTCATTGTTCAAAAGGGGAACTTGCTTGAAGACAGGCAAACAACTTCAGTAGTACGTCTCAGAATACGATAAGTGTACTGAATTATAATAACAATAACGATACCTGCTTTCGATTTTCGGTACTTAAGACTCCTCCGGCTGTCGCCGAAGTCTAAAAACAAGAGGGCCACGATGGACCAAAACGCTCATCTGAGTACTGGCTTGAACAAATGTGGGAATGTACGCCACAATGTCCTTAAATAATTTGTCTAGCTGATTAACACTCATACATATAACAGGTAAGGGCTTGGATATATTTTCTCTACCGTGGTATTCAACTGTTTGCAGGCAATTTCGGAAGAATAGTGTAAATGCTGCAGTTGCGGCAGTTCTGAAAGCTAATGGCGACGGCTACGCAAAGGTCATGTCATGCTTGCCTTCCTATATTCAAATTCGTTTTAGATGTTACGGTCATAGATAAATTGTGCACTTTTGGTACAGATTGGTTGCAAATGAAGTTCCTGTCTTGCATCAAATCCATATTTGCATTAATTTTCACAATTAAGGGGAAGTAACCCCAGTGTTCATGGCCTAATCTGTCTCATTTGCTGCTTGTGCTGAGATCTTATGGCCATACAAAACCTGTGGACGTTTGGTCAAAATTGAATGAAAAATGAACACTTCACGCATCAAAAAAGGCAATTTTTGCATTTTTACTACTTACAAATGTGCCATAACTGCGACGTTTGTGGCCCAATCTGGCCCATTGTTGGCTTCTGCTGCGATCGTATTATCGCATACAAACGTTTGGTCAAGATTGGCAGAAAAATGAAGTCTCTATGAACAATAAAGGCAATTTTTGCAATTTTTTTCCACACACAAAGGGCCATAAATCCAGTTTTTGGGACCTAACATTACTTATTTGGGGCTTCTGCTAAAATCTTTTGGTCACACACATATTGCGGACGTTTTGTCAAGATTGGAAGAAAAATAAGTCTCTATGAACAAAAGAGACAATTTTTTCCCTTTTTTCAACAAAAAGGGGGCATAACTCTCATGGTAATTATAGCCCAATCCGGCCCACTGTTGGATTCTGCTGTGATCGTTTGTTAATACACAAACTGTGCAAGTTTGGTAGAAAGGCATGTTTTTGCATTTATTCCCACAAACAAGGGGCCATAACTTCGTGCTCAAGTGAGCTAACAATGCGACTTTATCATTTACTGCACAACAATATATGTAGGATTGTTAAAAACTATGAGACTTTATCATTGACAGCACACCAGTATATGTAGGATTGTTAAAAACTATGCGACTTTATAATTGACAGCACACCAAAATATGTAGGATTGTTAAAAAATATGCGACTTTATCATTGACAGCACACCAATATGTGTAGGATTGTTAAAAACTCAGCGATTTTGTCATTGACAGCACACCAATATGTGTAGTATTGTTAAAAACTATGCGACTTGATCATTGACAGCACACCAATATATGTAGGATTGTTAAAAACGCAGCGACTTTATCATTGACAGCACACCAGTATCTGTAGGAATGTTAAAAACTATGCGACTTTATCATTGACAGCACACCAGTATCTGTAGGATTGTTAAAATTTTGTGACTTTATCATGGACAGCACACCAATATAGGTAGGATTGTTAAAAAAAACAAAAACTATGCGACCTTATCATGGACAGCACACCAGTATCTGTAGGATGTTCCATGGTGAAAGAGTCGGAGTACTATGTCTTCATTTTATAGGCACGCGAAGGTCGCAACAATAAATTAGGATTATCTCAACTGTTAACGACTTGTGCGTGCCTTTAAAGCTGTGGACGTGCCTGTTGCGTTCAATCGCTGTGCTGCATAATTGACTCGTTTTGGAGCAGTCATCAATGACAAGATAGGTAATATTTCTAACACCTCTCTATTCGCATATATCAATTTACATCTTGGGGTTTATATAGATCTAGGTTGCATGATGAAGTCAATATCTTAAGTTCATTCATTCAAGAACTGAATAATACTTCTGTAGATGTTGATACCACTGACTTAATGGCCTAGTTTAATCCTTCGCTATTTGACGAGAGATTTTATGGTGGACCAATACACAGAGTGGAATACCCCATGCAGGGGCCAGACACACCTTAAACTATGCCTTTAATCAGTCTTGAAGTGTCTGAAGAACAACATTTATTCCCATTCACCATTGTAACCGGCACCAAGAAGTAAGCGACCATTTGGAAATGTAGAATTTAATACCAATGCACAGCAAAACGAATTTACAAACATCATGAAATAAACTATAGAAACATTAAATAACACAAACAAAATAACATTTCATAGAAAGATATTCTGTTATACATAAAAAGCCATCACAAGTAGAAACATTAAATTCAGTCAATAAGTCAGAAACAAAAAAAATGTTTGGTATATAATGGGCATCAATGTTCAACTTCTGTATGTTAGAATTATTGAGATATTCTATAGATCATAGACAAATGGCTTTGACACAATGTTAACAACTGTACAAATAATGTGATATAAATATCCTTGAAATAACAAACAATAATTTTAACCACATAAAAACACAAAAACAGTCAAATGGTGTCAAAAATAATGAATATCCACTAACCTTGGGTGCATATATTGGGTTAATATACATATACCAGGACATACAGGATTTTCATGTAAGCAATTTACATGCACAGTGACTTTGCAAGACATTCACATTGTGTCATAACGTCTTGTTAGATAACATGCAATGTATATAATCATGGAATCAAGGGTACACATCAGAAATATTAATCAGAAATATTAAACTGATGAAAGAAACAAAACGAATGTAGTGTTTAACATATTTCAGTAGAAACTAGAGGATAAATTAAAATATAATGGAACCTAAAACGTTGTGATATTCAAATAACTTACTATTTACACATCCAGTTATAACATACAAATTATATTTACTGTAAATTATCTGACGTCCATTTCCTAACAAGGATATCTAGAGATACCGAATTCGGAAATGACTTCATTTTTCTTTCATTTAAGTATTATTATTCTTATTCTTCTTACTATTGTTATTATTATTATATAACTTGCTACTTATGCACACTGAACATTGCATGTTTGGACAAAATATTGAGCCTACAGGCCTAAATTTATGCCGATAGTCCTAAATTGTACCTACAGGTATAAATTGTACCTGTAAGTATATTTTTAAATAGGCCTATAGGCATAAATTTTGGACTGCAGGCACAAAATTGTGCCTGTAGGCATATTTTTGTACCTGTAGGTATACCTATTTACTTTTGACCCAAACTGTACGTCATAAATATTAACCTACTGGATTACCTACACAATGGTACTATATACTTGACACTGGTCATCATGACATACCCCTCCCTGTCTGTAAGCGGCCAGTACAACTACACAATGGTACTATATACTTGACACTGGTCATCATGACATACCCCTCCCTGTCTGTAAGCGGCCAGTACAACTACACAATGGTACTATATACTTGACACTGGTCATCATGACATACCCCTCCCTGTCTGTAAGCGGCCAGTACAACTACACAATGGTACTATATACTTGACACTGGTCATCATGACATACCCCTCCCTGTCTGTAAGCGGCCAGTACAACTACACAATGGTACTATATACTTGACACTGGTCATCATGACATACCCCTCCCTGTCTGTAAGCGGCCAGTACAACTACACAATGGTACTATATACTTGACACTGGTCATCATGACATACCCCTCCCTGTCTGTAAGCGGCCAGTACAACTACACAATGGTACTATATACTTGACACTGGTCATCATGACATACCCCTCCCTGTCTGTAAGCAGCCAGTACAACAATTCTCCCATTATATTTAAAAACATACTCAAGCTATCTAAAGCATTTTGTCTCAACTAACACTCTTACTTAGGACCCAAAAAATAAATGTGGCGTGTCGAGGGAAAACTGGACTTAATGTATGTGCGTAAAGTGTCATCCCGGATTAATCCGGGACGGCACTTTCCGCCTACAGTAGATTTATGTTTAGAAGAGACCTCCTTGAAACAGAAAATACCATAAAAGCAGAAAGTGCCATCCCGGATTAGCCTGTGCGGACTGCACTGCGGACTGCACAGGCTAATCCGGGACGACACTTTACGCACATGCATTATGACCGGTTTTCTTATGACACGCCACAAATCATGTGTTTCGGGTAGGTAGGGTCGGGTTGCCCAAAACACAGAATGTTTTTTTTTTGAATTATTATATGCTCTCATTATTATAATTGGCAGGTGGGTCGTATGCATGTGAACCAGTAACTTTATACTACAGCGTGTTTGTTTTGAAAAATAATACTAATAAGAATTACACTTAATAAAGGAAGCAACATAATCAACAAATCCTCAGTTTCGCAAGGTCTCATGATTGTCTGATGTAAAATGAAAGGCAAATATTCAAATACAGAGGTTTCCCAACCAAACTTACACAATATAACCATGCAAATCCTACGTATGAAAGTGCAATTAAAAACTACCAATACAACCATGCAACCTTACGTCGCAAAGCTCCATTAAGTCAAAAGTTCAACAATCATACAATGGCAATTTAATAAACAATAATAACATGGCAATTTAATAAGCAATAATAACATGGGTAAACCTTGTACATTTAAATAAATGCTATTACATTTCAAAGTGAAGTCACAGTCATCATAAAGTGATTAACACATATATGTAGGTTGGAACAGAGGAAAGAAATTATTCAGGTAAGATTCTGACAACTGTTTCTCCTTACAGTTATACTTGTCAAAAAAATTCAAATTTCAGTTTCTTGGTTACTTAATGACATTACCACAAGGGTAAAATCTAAATAACCACATTTCACCATACATATGGGGGTTGAGGGTGAAACTATTGTATCTGATATAGAAATGATAAGCAGATACAACAGTTTCACACTCAACCCTCAATTATTATTATAGCATGGAAAAATTAACATGACACTAAATGCATTAATCATAGTATATTACAAATCAATAACTTCTAATGTGTTAGTTTCTGCACTTGAAATCATTTGAAATCGCTGTACGAGTATTTTACTAACATTTAGTTATGTTATAAAAAAACATGTGAAACACGTTCATGAATAAAACTAAACGAGGCGTGTCATGGGAAAACTGGGCATAATGCACGTGCGGAAAGTGTCATCCTGGATCAGCCTTATCAGTCCGCTATTATGGTATTTTCAGTTTCAAGGAAGTCTCTTCTAAACATAAATCCACTGTAGGTGGCAAGTGTCTTCCTGGATTAGCCTGTGCTGACTGCACAGGCAGATCCAGGATGACACTTTACACACACGCATTAAGCCCTGATTTCACACGACACACCTCAACTATAATTAAAGCAAATAATTCAAGCGTGATTTTATGCTAATAGAGCTCACCAGTGTCTGGTGTATTTGTTCCAGCTTTAAATACTTATATTGTCCAATAAGCCATTGGCATTTTGTCCATAACCGTCTAATATTTTATCTTATTATGTACTTACTATATCGTCCAGTCACCTATATACACAATATACTCATCAAAACATACCACCATATTTAACATAACCCTATTAAATAGCATATGATTATTAAAAATGAGAACATCACATAGACAAGAATTACAATCAAAGAAAATTATCCACTATGAACTAAAAAACATAAATTATATGTATCACAAGACCTGTCGACTTTTCTTGTGCTTGTCAGAGTTACTGGCTTTTTTTTTTCTCAAACAAGAAATATGGAAATTCCACGAAAACCAAACTTTTCTAATGAAATGCATTAAAGTCAGCACATCAATACATTTTTAGTAATATTGACCTTGACCCCACCCATCCCATATGCAGTCCCAAGCGAGGTATATAAGGTATCTATGTATTAAGTTTCATTAAAATATCTCAATGCATTCTCCAGTTATTGATCAGAAACAGTTTTTCAAATTTTTAGTAACAGTGACCTTGACCCACCCACCCCATACGCAATCCCAAGCGAGGTCTTGATATAAGATATATATTTTATAAAGTTTCATTAAAATATCTCAATGCATTCTCAAGTTATTGAGCAGAAACCGTTTTTCTATTTTTGTAACAGTGACCTTGGCCTTGACCCTATTTACAATCCCAAGAGAGGTCTCGATATAAGGTATGTATGTATTAAGTTTCATTAAAATATCTCAATTCGTTCTCAAGTTATTGAGCAGAAACCGTTTTTCTATTTTTAGTAACAGTGACCTTTACCCCACCCAACCCATATGCAATCCCAAGCGAGGTCTCGATATAAGGTATGTATGTATCAAGTTTCATTAAAATATCTCAATTCGTTCTCAAGTTATTGAGCGGAAACCGTTTTTCTATTTTTAGTAACAGTGACCTTTACCCCACCCAACCCATATGCAATCCCAAGCGAGGTCTCGATATAAGGTATGTATGTATTAAGTTTCATTAAAATATCTCAATGCGTTCTCAAGTTATCGAGCGGAAACCATTTTTCTATTTATAGTAACAGTGACCATGACTTTGACCCCACTCACCCCATATGCAATCGCAAGTGAGGTATTTATATAAGGTATCTATGTATTAAGTTTCATTAAAATAACTCAATTTGTTCTCAAGTAATTGAGCGGAAACCGTTTTTCTTTTTTTAGTAACAGTGACCTTGACCTCACCCACCCCATATGAAATCCCTAGCCAGGTCTCGCTTTAAGGTATCTATGTTTGCAGTTTAATTACAATAGCTTAATCCGTTCTCGAGTTAGAGAGTGGAAACTAAAAGTTAAGAAACTAGCTTACCGAAAAACTTTAACCTGTACATGTAGCTTATAAGTAAAATTTCTAAATGTCTTCCTAAGTGAAAAAGGCCCATAATTTTGACAAATTTATCAAAGTTGGCCCATGAGTTCATTTTAATATAGGGAATAATTGTTCTGATTTGAATGAAATCCCTTAAGCCATTCCTGAGAAACCAGCTTACCGAAACACTTCAACCTGTCCATATAGCTTATATAAAATTTCTAAGTGTAAAAAGGCACATAATTTTGACAATTTTCAAACAAGAGTTACCAAACTTGGGTTATAGGTTCATTTTAATGTGGGGAATACATGTTTTAAGTTTGAATGAAATCCCTCAAGCCTGAGAAACTAGCTTACCAAAAACTTTAATCTAGCTCGGACGCGGATGCCGGGGCAAGTAGAATAGCTGTCCTTTTCTTCGAAAACATGCGCTAAAAATGAGGGTAAAGATGTAAAATAAACGTGACTAAACAAAATAATGGGGAAATAAAATGACAACATCATTATCATAAAAAGTGGCAGTTTTAACACAATAATAATTAAATAACTTGCTTATATCATCAAATGATCTTTTGATTTTTTTGGAGTTCTTTCCAAAGTAAAATATATGGATGTTACTCTTTTCAAAGGTTGTATTTGTACCTACAATATTTTTATTAAGATCATTTATACCCTTTTTAACTACATGTACTTGAAACATATTGTACTTTCAGCTATTTTATTTTAAGACATACCAAAAAATAACAATAACAAAAGTAGTCTTTATTTATGAAAATGAAATATGACCAAAATGTCTTACTAAAGAACGGAATAAAATTATTAATACCAATAGTTATACCGGGTTGTAAAAAATTATCAACAAATGCATTCTTATGCCTTAAAGAAAAAAGTATACCAGGTAATTTGTTAAGGTCCCTATTTGATATAAATAATTGCATATAATGACAATTCCTTTTCATATAAGTAATGTTAATATTTTAAATATCAAACATTATTAAAACATGAAAGGAAATTTGATGTTATGTTAAATATGGCCAAACCTTAACTGTCATTTAACTATAAGCTTGTGACAATACATATACATAAAACATACTTCTTCTTGTAAAACCTCTAGAAACTGTTTTTATTTTATGCTAAGTAGTGAAATATTGGAAAATATCAGTGAGATATATCCCTATATCACTCACTGTGCTGGAAACGTTATATCATCACTGGGAAGGGAGACAATTTACATATTTTCACTCGCGCAAGCGCTCATGAAAATATTAATTGTCTCACTTTCCAGTGATGATATAACGCGTTATCACACCGAAAACAAACAAATATCCTCTATATATCAATGTAAGATCCAGATGATTAATATGTAGGTTTTAATAACAATGTCTTCTTGAATCCAGTTTGTGCAATAAGAATCTAACCATACGATGACAATACAATACAACTGGTAACAATTATTAGTTAAGTTTAAGTTTTAAACTTTAAACATATGAGGCGTGTCATGGGAAAACCGGGCTTAATGCATGTGCGTAAAGTGTCGTCCTAGATTAGCCTGTGCAGACCGCACAGACTAATCCGGGACAACTATTTCCGCCTACAGTGGATTCATGTTAAAAAGAGACTTCATTGAAACAGAAAAACAATAAATGCGGAAAGTGCCGTCCTGTATTAGCCTGTGCGGACTGCACAGGCTAATCCGGGACGACACTTTACGCACACGCATTAAGCCCGGTTTTCCCACAACGCGCCTCATATTTATTTTAGCTCGACTGTGTCAAAAGCCAGAGGCTTATTGAGACACTCTCAAGTCCGTTTCCTGGGTAGAACCAGTACTTGGTGTTGTATGAGAAGAATCATTCGAATGCTCCCCGTAAAGGGATCAAACTCACAACCTCCCGATAGTAATAATTATACACAACCATTGCACCTTTAGTAATTACCTGTAATTAATCACAAGAGAACACATTTCAAAGGAAAATTTTAGAAATATACAAACTGTCAAGCGCGCATGTTAACCATATACTTATGGTAGGTTTGAAGTCATGTTAATATACAGACATTGAATAACATTGAATTCAAATGAATCTTTCAATACCAAATTAGAAATAAAAACTTCATGTTAACATTAAGTTCTTTCAAAGCGTAAATATCATAAATAACATACAGATTTTATTACCAGTGCATAGTTATCAATCAAAATGGGTTGAATTTATGTTTCAAGTTACTAGTTTATGACACCGGATTCTAATACATAATATTAACAGAATAAAACATCTCAACTACACATACAATATTAACAAATAACTACTGGCCTTAACTGAACTGACCCCATTGAAACGAACGCTGGATTGGAAACCATGACAATACAGTGCTGTTCCACAGATATAAATCGTTCGATTACAGATACAATTACAGACAAAAGTGGGAGTATGAAAATAATACTGTGAACGGCTTTGGATAAAATATATAATTATCATTTTCATCTGAAACTTGCAGAGATACGGAACAAACCTTCGACATGAACTTTAAACATGGCAAGGTCGTGGAACCTTAAATTTGCACATTTAGCATTTTTCCAATACGTAATATATTGATATGCATTGATGTTCCATGTCCAAATGCTATAAAACTGAGTCACGAGTCACAAAGACAATATGAGGCGCGTCATGGGAAAACCGGACTAAATGCATGTGCGTTAAGTGTCATCCCGGATTAGCCTGTGCAGTCCGCACAGGCTAACCCGGGACGCCTACAGTGGACTTATGTTTAGAAGAGACTTCCTTAAAACAGAAAATACCATAAAAGCGGAAAGTGCCATCCTGGATTAGCCTGTGTGGACTGCACGGGCTAATCCTGGCCGACACATTATGCACATGCAGTAAGACCGGTTTTCCCACGACGTGCCTCATATTTTGGATAAAACTTGTAATATGTGCAGATGATGTTATATACTAGTACTGAGTCAAACTTTTAAACTTCCATAAAATATCAAAACGGTAAATGTATATGTCTCAAAAGTCTTCAAATCATTATAGATTACTAAACAATGTTTTCTAGACAAATATCAGCTCAAATAATATTTACCTCAAGGAATTACTGTTCATTGGAAACTTAAATTTGTTGATCGATGAAATCAACCAAAATTAGTGTCACGCAAACATTACTGGGTTTGTATTTCAGAAACATCTTAAGTTTAACTATTTTCACTTAAGTTTCAATTTCTGTACTGTAATATTTTTGAAACTACATATAAATTTGTGAATCGTGTAACTGTTCATTAAACAAAATGTAATAAAGTTGATCATAACTACACTCTTAGCACAATGTTATTAAAATATGAAATAAAATGTATATGAAAAATGATGATTTTAAGATTAAGGATAAGATTTTACTTCCGATGTTTCTGAAATATGGACCCTGATTTTGCAGTATTGCAAGTTGGTTTCCATTGTTGTTGCATCATACAGTTATTTCAGGGCCATTGTTTAAAATTTGCTTTTATTCTCAACCTACTTAGATAAACAAATGAGGGGCGTCGTAGGAAAACCGATCTTAATGCATGTGCGTAAAGTGTCGTCCCGGATCAGCCTGTGCAGTCTGCACAGGCTGATCCGGGACGGCACTTCCGCTTTAATGGTATTTTCTGTTTCAATGAAGTGTCTTTTAACCACATATCCACTTTAGGCGAAAGTGTCATCCCGGATTAGCCTGTGCGGACTGCACAGGCTAATCCGGGACGACACTTTATGCACATGCATTAAGACCGGTTTTCTCACGACGCGCCACAAATAGACACAACAATTTTCAAATGTAGCAAACAAAAAAGTCCATAATCAAATTTACTCATTTTGAAGAATGTTACTGAAAATACAAACTGGAATTCACCATTAAAATCCATCACTGCACACATTTAAAGTTGTTATTGATTCAATAACATTACTACAGTTCAGTCAAATAAACTGCATTAAAAATATTAAAAGTAAATTAACTTTATTTACTTCACAGAAGTTCAATAAATAAGAAAACAAATTCAAAGTATTTACAAAAGCAAACTCACACTTCATTAGTTATAATTATTCATTAACCATTATTTCAACAGAAAATGTATTCTGTTGTAAAATGGATTAAATAATTCCCTCAGTATAATACTTGATGGACAGGATTTTTGCTTTTGAAGTTTGGTTTTCTTTACATAAGATAACATCAATCCCCTCAGACTAGCGAGCCTATCAAGGTCAGAACTGATGACCTGAACCACTACCATTAAATGTAATTCAGAAATAATTTTAGACTTAGAGTTGTTTATCAGGTAATAAACAACGACTTGGAGTTCTGATGAATACGAATTAAATCACAAGAGCATTAGCCCATTAAATATACCGCATCAGGACGACAAATCAGGCGTTTATTCGCCGATTAACAACTATAATGCGAAAATATTTTGATTCTAACATGACCTGACAATATTTTCTGCAATTACAAGGCGAACTATATTTTACAGTTCGGCACTATTTTTTCGAGTTGTTTATTGGCAATTTTACAACGGACAATTTTCTTCTTTGTCTATAGAAAAGTCTGTTCGTGTTATGTTAGAATAAACAATTCACAATCAGTTGCTCAGCTATATACAATTCATAATAGATCTAAAACAGAAATGCTTCCAATTAACTGGGGAAACTTCCTTTTACAAAAAAGTGACCAGTAACACAATATCTAATAAAACAATGCTCCTGACTTTATCACCCCACTACAACAGTTCACACTGCATAAAAAAAAATAAAATAAAAAACTTCTTATAATATTTCAGAAGTTTACTCATAAAGGAGACAATAATGCTTTTAGCATAAAACTTGTGTTTTTTTGGATAACAACTGGGCTAAGAAAAGTTGGCATAGGTACAAACTTTATAAAAAAACGCAGCTTTAATTAATTTTTTTTCATGACATATTTTCATCGCTAAGAAATCTTGGCAAAGTGCAAGACTACAAAAAGCTAAAAATCCTGACAAAGTGCTAGTCGTCAAAAATCTAAGTAATCTTGGTGTGGTGCCAGACTTCAACAAAATCTAAGCTTTGAGCTTAATCTTGTAGAGCTTGAGCTTGAAGCCGAGGAGTTCTGTCAGCACAGCGGAGAACGCAGACAGCACCACGACCTTGGTCACGTTGAGAATGAGAGGGTTGGCTGAGATACCAGAGATCTTGAACGGACTTTCCAGTTCCTGAAAACAGAGAAAGTAGACATTGTGTATATTTATATTTTATAATTCTAACATGATACTCGCTAATTTTTCTATAGACAAAGAACAAAATTATCCTTGTTAAACTGCCCAAAAAACAACACAAAAAGAAGTCCCAATTCTGAGTGGAGCATAGTAAAAAATAGTTCCAATTACAATTGCAAAAATATATGTCACATCATGTGAGAATTGAAATAATTTTCGCATTATCATTGTTTATCGGCCAATAAACAACTCTGTGTCGTTCTGATGCGTGGCTATTAAACAACTCAGGCTAACGCCTTCATGGTTTAATTCCTATGCATCAGAACTCCAAATTGTTGTTTATTGGCTGATTAACAACTATAAATAAAAAATTATTTCTTAATTCTTACATGACACAAGCAGTGTTTCCTATAGACAAAGAACACAATTTTACCATTGTTAAACTACCAATACGCAACCCATAACTGTAATATTTAGTGTGCATTGTAATTGCAAAATCTGTTGTCAGGTCACGTTAGAATCAAAATAATTATGGTTTATTGGCTAATAAACAATGATTTGGAGTTCTGATGCGGTATATTAATGCCCTTGTGGTTTAACTCATACGGATCAGAACTCAAAATCATTGTTGATTAGCCAACAAACAACTCTAAATAAAAAATTATTTCTTAAGTAACACAAGGCAAAAAGAAACAGGTTTGTTTGAAAAATCTCTACTGCACTAGACAGCTTTGGGCATACAAGCTGCCATAAGCTACCAGTAAATCAGTCTTAGATTATTCATTAGTTCTACGTCGCTCTCTGCCAGTTTGGGCATGATGTCATCACAACTAAAAGGTATAACATACAACATTCAACTTCACCTATAGTAAAACTCTGCCACCAGTTTCCAATAAAGTGTTGCTACATTTAGAAAATTCTCGTGTCAGTTTTAGTTCCTTGTTGGCCACCAGTAAATGGTTAACCATCAGTTCCAGTTTGATGTTACTGCATTAAGTGAACTCTCTGCCAGTTTGAGCACATTGTTAATATTATCTTAAGCAAACTCTGGGCCAGTTTGAGCACATTGTTCATGTTACCTAAAATAAAATCTTGGCCAGTTTGAGCACAATGTCGATATTACCTTAAGCCAACTCTCGCCTAGTTTGAGCACATTGTTAATGTTACCTTAAGTTAACTCTCGGCCACTATAACCTAGGCAAAGATTTCCAGTTATTACCTTCAGTAAACTCTGCCAGTTTAAGCACATTGTTAATGTTACCTTCAGTAAACTCTCGGCCAGTTTGAGCACATTGTTAATGTTACCTTAAGTTAACTCTCAGCCAGTTGTAGCACATAGTTAATGTTACCTTAAACCACTATCAGCCACTATAACCTAGGTTAAGATTTCCAGTTATTACCTTCCGTAAACTCTCGGCCAGTTTGAGTACATTGTTAATGTTACGTTTATTAAACTCTTGGCCAGTTAAAGCACATTGTTAATGTTACCTTAAGCAAACTCTCAGCCACTTTAAGCTAGGTAAAGATTGACAGTTATTACCTTCAGTAAACTGTCTGACAGTTTAAGCACATTGTTAATGTTATCTTAAGCAAATTCTCAGCCAGATTGACACTTATTACCTTCAGTATACTCTCGGCAAGTTTGAGCACATTGTTAATGTTACCTTAAGCAAACTCTCAGCCACTTTAAGCTAGTTAAAGATTGACAGTTATTACCTTCAGTAAACTCTCTGCCAGTTTAAACACATTGTTAATGTTACCTTAAGCAAACTCTCAGCCATTAAGCTAGGTAAAGATTGACAGTTATTACCTTCAGTAAACTCTTGGCCAGTTTGAGCACATTGTTAATGTTACCTTCAGTAAACTCTCTGCCAGTTTGAGCACATTGTTAATGTTACCTTAAGCAAATTCTCAGCCACTTTAAGCTAGGTAAAGATTGACAGTTATTACCTTCAGTAAACTCTCTGCCAGTTTGAGCACATTGTTAATGTTACCTTAAGCAAACTCTCAGCCACTTTAAGCTAGGTAAAGATTGACAGTTATTACCTTCAGTAAACTCTCTGCCAGTTTAAGCACATTGTTAATGTTACCTTAAGCAAATTCTCAGCCACTTTAAGCTAGGTAAAGATTGACAGTTATTACCTCCAGTAAACTCTCTGCCAGTTTAAGCACATTGTTAATGTTACCTTAAGCAAATTCTCAGCCACTTTAAGCTAGGTAAAGATTGACAGTTATTACCTTCAGTAAACTCTCTGCCAGTTTAAGCACATTGTTAATGTTACCTTAAGCAAATTCTCAGCCACTTTAAGATAGGTAAAGATTGACAGTTATTACCTTCAGTAAACTCTCTGCCAGTTTGAGCACATTGTTAATGTTACCTTAAGCAAACTCTCAGCCACTTTAAGCTAGTTAAAGATTGACAGTTATTACCTTCAGTAAACTCTCTGCCAGTTTAAACACATTGTTAATGTTACCTTAAGCAAACTCTCAGCCACTTTAAGCTAGGTAAAGATTGACAGTTATTACCTTCAGTAAACTCTCTGCCAGTTTGAGCACATTGTTAATGTTACCTTCAGTAAACTCTCTGCCAGTTTGAGCACATTGTTAATGTTACCTTAGTAAACTCTCTGCCAGTTTAAGCACATTGTTAATGTTACCTTAACTAAACTCTCGGCCAGTTTAAGCACATTGTTAATGTTACCTTAAGCAAACTCTCAGCCACTTTAAGCTAGTTAAAGATTGACAGTTATTACCTTCAGTAAACTCTCTGCCAGTTTAAACACATTGTTAATGTTACCTTAAGCAAACTCTCAGCCACTTTAAGCTAGTTAAAGATTGACAGTTATTACCTTCAGTAAACTCTCTGCCAGTTTAAACACATTGTTAATGTTACCTTAAGCAAACTCTCAGCCACTTTAAGCTAGTTAAAGATTGACAGTTATTACCTTCAGTAAACTCTCTGCCAGTTTGAGCACATTGTTAATGTTACCTTCAGTAAACTCTCTGCCAGTTTGAGCACATTGTTAATGTTACCTTAGTAAACTCTCTGCCAGTTTAAGCACATTGTTAATGTTACCTTAACTAAACTCTCGGCCAGTTTAAGCACATTGTTAATGTTACCTTAAGCAAACTCTCAGCCACTTTAAGCTAGTTAAAGATTGACAGTTATTACCTTCAGTAAACTCTCTGCCAGTTTAAACACATTGTTAATGTTACCTTAAGCAAACTCTCAGCCACTTTAAGCTAGGTAAAGATTGACAGTTATTACCTTCAGTAAACTCTTGGCCAGTTTGAGCACATTGTTAATGTTACCTTCAGTAAACTCTCTGCCAGTTTGAGCACATTGTTAATGTTACCTTCAGTAAACTCTCTGCCAGTTTGAGCACATTGTTAATGTTACCTTAAGTAAACTCTCGGCCAGTTTGAGCACATTGTTAATGTTACCTTCAGTAAACTCTCTGCCAGTTTGCTCGCATTATTGATGTTACCTTCAGTAAACTCTCGGCCAGTTTGAGCACATAGTTAACGTTACCTTAAGTAAACTCTCGGCCAGTTTGAGCACATTATTGGCCACCAGAAGCTCTTCCTTCTTGTGAGGCTTCTGCTCCATCTGCATGTAGAGGTTGATCTGCTCGGTGATCAGCACGGACAGGTTGCGGTACTTCTTGTTAATGCGCAGCCCCAGGGTCATGAAGCGCAGCAGGTAGATGCCCAGTGCCATGCACCATAGCAACAGCTCCCAGTTAACCAGGAAGTTCAGGTACGTCTCCGCTTCACGCAGCAGCTGTCAGAGGTAAGTAAAGATCAAGATTAGCATATATAATAATCATGGTGGTGATTACCTCCACCATGGAGATCATGTTATTGCCGGTGTTGATTTGTTAGTTTGTTAGTTTTTTGCATCTTAGCAACTTTATGCAACACGTTTGTCGTATGAACAGATTTGCATGTAATTTTCAGTCAAGGCTGAAAATGGGCCAATGAACAGATGATCTAATTTTTGCAGTGATCCAGATCCAGGATTTTTTTAAAGAACTCATTATTATTGGTAGAAATGGCAATGGCAGGATTAGCTGCCTTGCTGGAGGCCTCCAAGTGCGTTTAAGTTCTGTAATTGTGCTGGCTTAAAATAGTTCACTCTGGTAAAAAAACAGATATCATGGCCATAATTAATAATTATCCTATAGACAATCTTAATCTAAGATATACTTAATGGAAATAAACCTACCCATTTCAACTCCGCTCTCCAAACACGGTTAGTCTATAAAATGTGCCACTAAATGTTTGAAATCATCTGACAGGAGAAAGAATCCCATCCCTGAACTAATAATGCAAGTATTTATGTTCCTTTATCGCAAAATCATGTCTTGCCCTGCCCAGTAAACCAAATCATCTGAAAGAAAGGAGAATCATACACCTCACACTCTCATGGTATATTAGTTTTCCTTTATCGCAAAATCATGCCATGCCATGTGACCGCAATCAGCAGAACGAAGGAATAATCCTTCACCTGAAACTCTCATAGTTTACTAGTTTTCCTTTATTTCAAAATCACATCAAGCCACTCTTACATTCAGTCAACTCTTACCTGGAGACACATCAAGCCACTCTTACATTCAGGCCACTCTTACCTGGAGACACATCAAGCCACTCTTACATTCAGTCAACTCTTACCTGGAGACACATCAAGCCACTCTTACAATTCAGTCAACTCTTACCTGGAGACACATCAAGCCACTCTTACATTCAGTCAACTCTTACCTGGAGACACATCAAGTAACTCTTACATTCAGTCCACTCTTACCTGGAGACACATCAAGCCACCCTTACAGTCAGTCCAATCTTACCTGGAGACACATCAAGCCACTCTTACAGTCAGTCCACTCTTACCTGGAGACACATCAAGCCACTCTTACAGTCAGTCCAATGTTACTTGGAGACACATCAAGCCACTCTTACATTCAGTCCACTCTTGCCTGGAGACACATCAAGCCACTCTTACATTCAGTCCACTCTTACCTGGAGACACATCAAGCCACTTTTACAGTCAGTCCAATCTTACCTGGAGACACATCAAGCCACTCTTACAGTCAGTCCAATCTTACCTGGAGACACATCAAGCCACTCTTACATTCAGTCCACTCTTACCTGGAGACACATCAAGCCACTCTTACATTCAGTCAACTCTTACATGGAGACACATCAAGCCACTCTTACATTCAGTCCACTCTTACCTGGACACACATCAAGCCACTCTTACATTCAGTCAACTTTTACCTGGAGACACATCAAGCCACTCTTACATTCAGTCCACTCTTACCTGGAGACACATCAAGCCACTCTTACAGTCAGTCCAATCTTACCTGGAGACACATCAAGCCACTCTTACAGTCAGTCCAATCTTACCTGGAGACACATCAAGCCACTCTTACAGTCAGTCCACTCTTACCTGGAGACACATCAAGCCACTCTTACATTCAGTCCACTCTTACCTGGAGACACATCAAGCCACTTTTACAGTCAGTCCAATCTTACCTGGAGACACATCAAGCCACTCTTACAGTCAGTCCAATCTTACCTGGAGACACATCAAGCCACTCTTACATTCAGTCCACTCTTACCTGGAGACACATCAAGCCACTCTTACATTCAGTCAACTCTTACATGGAGACACATCAAGCCACTCTTACATTCAGTCCACTCTTACCTGGACACACATCAAGCCACTCTTACATTCAGTCAACTTTTACCTGGAGACACATCAAGCCACTCTTACATTCAGTCCACTCTTACCTGGAGACACATCAAGCCACTCTTACAGTCAGTCCAATCTTACCTGGAGACACATCAAGCCACTCTTACAGTCAGTCAACTCTTACCTGGAGACACATCCAGCCACTCTTACAGTCAGTCCACTCTTACCTGGAGACACATCAAGCCACTCTTACATTCAGTCAACTCTTACCTGGAGACACATCAAGCCACTCTTACATTCAGTCCACTCTTACCTGGAGACACATCAAGCCACTCTTACATTCAGTCCACTCTTGCCTGGAGACACATCAAACCACTCTTACATTAAGTCAACTCTTACCTGGAGACACATCAAGATCAACTCTTACATTCAGTCAATTCTTACCTGGAGACACACGAAGCCACTCTTACATTCAGTCCACTCTTGCCTGGAGACACATCAAACCACTCTTACATTCAGTCCACTCTTACCTGGAGACACATCAGCCACTCTTACATTCAGTCAACTCTTACCTGAAGACACATCAAGATCAACATGATCAGCGTGATGAGGCAGGCTGCTGACACTATCACATCCACTGAGCGCTGGGGGCCACGTTTCTGTAACAGAACAATACAGCGGAATTACGACTGCCACTTGGTAGGTTTACATGATGTCCGATAAGGTTAATATTTATTTTTAATAACATGTACTGGGAATTATTCTGGGCCATGTGTGAGGTTAGCATGAGGGCTTTAATGCATTTTAAGGGCCTCTGCGGACGTTCACAAGGGGTGTATTGTCGCTAATAAACACGTAACATAAAAACACACATCAAGAGTAATAAAACCGAAACAAATGGGTAATTTACTATAAAATCGTACTTATTTATAGTATGAAGTAAGCCAAAATTGTGCACCTGCTTGTTTATAGTTTTTAATATATATTACCAGGGCCCCATTCAGATTAGTTAGTTGCCATTTTGTTTCAGTGTTTTCCTCGATTTGAAAGTTAAAAGGTTTACATGGATTTCAGCGTGCATATATTTATATGTAGTAAATAGTATATATATCATGATATTGTGCTACTGATGTCGACCTAAAGTACAAATTTGCAAGCATTAAGTAATGTACTATTAATAATAACGAACAGGGCCAGTTAATACTGCGTTGGTATAACATAAAGCCGGTCGTTATTGGCGCGTGATTTTACTGAATAACACACCTTTTTAACGATAACTGACCACTTTTTGTTTGTTAGTTTATAACAGACTGAAAAGGGACTTTTTATGCCTAAATATGTAGAAAGAACTAAGGTTTGATGAATTGTACCTTCAGATAGGACCGCAGGGACAGCCACGTTCGGATGTTACGCACTTTGTTGAGTCTCAAATGAGGCAACTCAAACTTTCTTGCCCGCCGAGACGAGGTCAGGTAACAGAAATGCTTGGCGTATAACAACCGCTGGAAAGAACACAAGTGAAGATAAATTGTATATGAGGCGTGTTGTGGTAAAACCGGGATTAATGCATATGCATAAAGTATCGTCCCGGACCAGCCTGGGATGGCACTTACAAAATCATGTTATTTTATATTTGACTAAAACATAATGACAGAACATAAAGAATTGTCAAATTAATGAATGCAATGTCTCAAATATCCAGTGTAAAAACGCAATTCCACATAACTTAAATTTGACAATAAATTTTTTTTATCATGTAAGGTGAATTTATGTGAGATTTTTGTATAGAACAGTCTACAAAACATTACAAGAGAAAAATGCGGAAATCGCATGAAGCCAGATTGTTTATTTTGCCAATGAGGGTACATGTACAAGTCAATGTTGGAGAAGTTTCATGTCGATGATCAAAAATGTATGCAGTTTGGTGAGACCTGGCAAAAATTGGGTCTCAAAATAAAATGGGAAAAAAGTGTGGAAAAGAGAGATGGCATTAAATTGCTGACATATGTTTGTTTCTATGCAATGTTGCATATTTGCATTTAAGAAAGTGTCCGTCAAAGGAACTTTTCTCCACTGGACATGCTATCGTTTTTTTGGAAAATAATGATCAAATGCAAGATGGATGAACATGTTACTCAAATGGTTACTCATGGTTAATCGTGACAATGAGATGAAGGATGTTGTGTTTAATAATTTTGGTAGAGGACCACCAAACGAAAATGTGTGTGAAATTATTTGAAAAACTAGCCATAGGTTTAGAAGAAAATGGCTTTTAGACATATTTCTAAACTGGCGTTTAGACATAGTTCCGTTTTTAGCTCTGGTGGTCATCTTGTGCAGTGAGGCAGAACCATTTGAATAAGTTTGGTAGAGGACCACTAAACGAACATTGTTGTGAAATTATTTGAAAATCTAGTCATAGGTTTAGAAGAAATTGGAGTTTAGACATATTTCTAGTTTTAGCTCTGGGTCTATCTTGTGCAGTCAAGCGGAACCATTGTCACAGGTTTGGTAGAGGACCATCCAATAAATATTTGTGTAAAGTTTCATCAAGATTGATCAAGAACTTGAGAAAATCTGACAGGGATACAAAACTTTATCACAAATTCTATTTTTAGCTCTAGTGGCCATTTTGTGCAGTGAGGCAGAACCATTTGCATAAGTTTGGTAGAGAAACGCTTAACAAACATTTGTTTAAATTATTTGAAAATCTAGCCAAAAGTTTAGAAGAAAATGGCGTTTAGACATAATTCTATTCTTAGCTCTGGCAGCCATCTTGTGCAGTGAAGCGAAACCATTTTCACAGGTTTGATAGAGGACCATCCAAAGAACATTTCTGTAAAGTTTCATGAAGATTGACCAAGAACTTGTGAAAATAAGACAGGAATACGAAACTTTAATGCAAATTCTATTTTTAACTCTAGTGGCCATTTTGTGTAGTGAGGCGGAACCCTTTGAATAAGTTTGGTAGAGGAACACTAAACGAACATTTGTGTACTATTATTTGAAAATCTAGCCATAGGTTTAAAAGAAAATGTTTAGACATAATTCTATTTTAAGCTCTGGTGGCCATCTTGTGCAGTGAAGCGGAACCACTTTCACAGTTTTGGTAGAGGACCATCCAAGGAACATTTCTGTAAAATTTCATGAAGATTGACCAAGAACTTTTTAAAATATGACAGGAATACGAAACTTTAACACAAATTATATTTTAAGCTCTAGTGGCCATTTTGTGCAGTGAGGCGGAACCATTTGAATCAGTGTGGTAGAGGAATACTAAATGAACATTTGTGTACAATTATTTAAAAATCTAGCCATAGGTTTAGAAGAAAATAGCGTTTAGACATAATTCTACTTTTAGCTCTGGCGGCCATCTTGTGCAGTGAAGCGGAACCACTTTCACAGGTTTCGTAGAGGATCATCCAAGAAACATATCTGTAAAGTTTCATGAAGATTGACCAAGAACTTTTGAAAAAATGACAGGAATATGAAACTTAACGCAAATTGTCAACGACATCGCCCGCCCAACCGCCTGCCCAACCGCCCGCCCAACCGACCGGTTTTCGCATATCTATTAGCCGAGATTTTCATTGAAAAATCCGGCTAAAAATGCAAATGTTGAACGTTTAAATTATATATTTCATGTACATAACAGATTAATCATTAGTTGTTCAAACTGTAATTTATATGTAGTGATACCATCAAATCTCGAGGATATTTCAGACAGCACAGGCTAATCCAAAACGACACTTTATGCACATGCATTAAGCCTGGTTTTCCCACTACACGCCTCATAAATACCTCTACAACCAAATTAAACAAGGCGTTCTTTCCATTTCTCTTACCTGTTTAAATGTCCTGTCTGCCACAGACAGTAAGAAGAAGAAAATGGCACTTAGGAAGAACCTCTGAATGGCAGCATTCGCATGGATCAGACATTCCCTGCAAACAATAACAACATCGCAGTGTGTGTGTGTGTTTTTGTTTTGTATAGTTTTTATCATTCTTTGAGTGGGTCATGTAAAAACTAGAACTCCGCGAGTCCAATGTGTCGCCTGATGCCAGATAGCTTACGTGAATCCAAATGAAGAAGCACTTAAGGTTAATGCTCAAATTTTTTTAAACAGATTTATTGAAGTCTTCAAAAGCACTGCACTTTGGCTAATTGCAAAGAAAAGACTTATTAAAACCAAAAATGCGACACACAAATAGGTATGAAAATTTACAAAGGGCAATAACTCAAAAAGTATGAGGTGCAGCGTAACGGTTCTTGTGTACTGCACTTCTTCTTAATGAGATCTATCTATCTATGAAGTTTAAAGTTGATAGCTTTCATAGTCTTAGAGTTATGCTCCGGACAAAAATTAAGTATGAAAATAAACAAAGGGCAATAACTCCAAAGTATGAGGTGCTGAGTAACGGTTCTTTTGCACTGCACTTCCCCTAAATGAGATCTATCTACCTATGAAGTTTCAAGTTGATAGCTTTAATAGTCTTAGAGTTATGCTCCGGACAAGCGAAAGGGGCCGCCGCCGCCGACACCGCTGCCGACATAAGTAACCCCTATATGCTGCCTAGTCAGGAGAGACAAAAACCATTCCCAAACCCAAAAGAGTTTGATTTTTTTTAACTAAAATGAAAAAATTCCCAAATCTTTAGTGGCAATATGCTGAAAACATAATTAGGAAATGAAAATTACAGTTCACAAGTGTGACACACATTTGTTTTCTGTTATACCTTACAGGTGAAGGGCCCACGTTCTATGATTTGGGGGAAATAATGCAATTTATCTTGTTAAACTGAACAATAAAATCCAGGAAAGAAACATCACTGTGGGAAGAAACTGTTATAAGTGTATAAGGCTTCTACTATTGTATATAAGGCAAGGGTTGCAGTGGTGTAATGGATATGGTGTCCGATTTATGACTGAGAGGGCGTGAGTTCAGTCTACCCAGTATACTTGGGGAGCCTTCAAATTATTTTCACAAAAGACACCAAGTACTAGTTTTACCCAGGAAACAGACTTAAAAGTGTCTCAATTTGAAAAAAAATCCCAGAGAAAACATACTTCCAAGTGAGGCTGAGCGACCACTCGATAATCACGTAGAATATGTCCCAGCTCAGAAGGCTGGGTGAATCCTTCGCGTGGAACGCTATGAAGAGGAATGGAGTGAGGCCCATCAAGATGGAGAATGTTAAGCCGATGAAAATGTAGTCTGAACTCTCAGGAATCTTGTCCACCGTCTCTATGATTGCCCAGCCAATATCGAGGGCGGTCAGCTCGACCTTCTTGCACTCGTTCTTTTCCCAGATTAGGCAGGTAACTGCAAGAGGTACATTTTTTATTTATTGTTGATTATCGGCATAAGGCCATCTTTAAAAAAATGTTAGTTTGCGGTAACGCGACCAACTCATGAAATTGGGCCTGACTCTTGTTTTTACAGGCTTCTGTGAAGCAATTTTTAAAACTTTCTATTAGAAAGTTTAAGTTATATAATCATATTTTGTTCGCAATTAATTCATTACATTTTAACAACTACAAACTGCGTTTTAATTACTCGAATTAAGCTGAATTTGTAGCAGTGTGAGTATCCTGATGGTGTTTCTGGCCTGATTTTGCTTATATTCCACTTCATCTTTAATCTTTTGGTGATGGACAAACAGTACAAGATTGGTGAAGATTGGATGAAAAATTAAGTCTCTATCCTGTATAATGTTCATTTTTGCATATTTTTTCACAAACAAAGGGCAATTACTCCGGTGTTTCTGGTCCGATCTTGCTTATATTCAACTTCAACTGTAATCTCATGGTATAGACAAACTGTACAAGACTGGTGAAGATTGGATGAAAAATGGAGCCTCTATCTTGAATAATGTCCATTTTTTGTATTTTTTTTATAAACAAAGAGCAATAACTCCAGTTTTTGAAACACGATCTGGCCCATTTTTTGCCATCTGCTGAGATCTGATGGTCATACACAAACTGTTAAAGTTTGGTTAAGAGTGGATGGAAAATTAAGTCTATATGTTGTAAAAAGGCATTTTTGCACTTTTTTGCATGAAAAAGGGGCAATAACTCTAGTGTTACTGGTGTGATCTGGCCCAATAACAATCTCGTTCGAAATTTTATGGTCATACACAAACTGTGCAAGTTTGGTTCAGATTGGATAAAAAGTGAAGTCTCTATCCTGAGAACGACACAAATTGTTGACGACACACAGAAGAAGGCCGATGCAGGAGAGGTCCCCTATACCAATAGCTAAAAAAAGAGGATGGCCTAAAAAAATTTGGGTTAAGTTAATTGAAAAGAAATAACAAAGTATGAAATTCACAACAAAACATTTACCTTTATCAGCTGGCTGCGCATTTGGGACAGCTGAGGCCTGAAAAGAACAACAGCAACAATTAAGTAACCAGCATTTCTCCACTTCAGAAACATATATACTTGTATGTATGTAAAACAGCAAGTTTTATTAACAAATATCTCAAATTACAAATGTAGTATTAAGTTTTGGAATGAAACTATTATGCATGTATATGGCAATCAAAAAATCACCAGTATTCTGATTTCCATAGTGGGTAACCATGACTACCAGAATATGGTGTGAATTTGGTTGCCTGACGTGTAAACATAACTTCAAAGATAATTAAGTTTGTATTTATGAACACTAAAACCAGTGTTATAAAAACACAGCAAAAAAGAGATTTAAACAAAATCTGTTTAGAAACAATGAGTATGAAATGAAAAACCTAATATCTGTATAAGGCATACTAGATAATGTGCAATACACAGGTTACTGCCTGAAATTATTACATAAGTAGACCTATATACGAAAGAATATGTTATGGTCAGTTTAAAAAAAAAGCAAACTACACACTCAAGGGTACAGAGCAGAAATTGTGTAAATACTTAAAAAAATTGATGTCTAAGATCTTGAATAGACTTTTAACTACATTAATCAAGTTAACTTAACTAGTACATATTTTATTGCAATCACTGTTTGTATAGCATTAGGTCTACAATACTAACTCAGGCAACACAGTCATGTGACCATTTCTTGTGCTAATAATTAGCCCAGTTGTTACATGTTTTTCTTTCTTAGTGTTCTTATGGAAACTCTGCTGCGCAGCTCTTGGTTGAAGAACACTGGACAAATCTGCATTAAAGGTCAACATTAAGAACACTGGACCAATCTGCATTCAAGGTCAACATTAAGAACACTGGACAAATCTGCATTCAAGGTCAACATTAAGAACACTGGACAAATCTGCATTAAAGGTCAACATTAAGAACACTGGACAAATCTGCATTCAAGGTCAACATTAAGAACACTGGACAAATCTGCATTAAAGGTCAACATTAAGAACACTGGACAAATCTGCATTCAAGGTCGACATTAAGAACACTGGACAAATCTGCATTAAAGGTCGACATTAAGAACACTGGACAAATCTGCATTAAAGGTCGACATTAAGTAAATGACTCCTTAATCGAAAACATCCCCACAAATGTTGAAACAACACAAAACTGTAAATTAAAGCAGCGTTAATTATTTTATTTTGTGTCTATGTTGAAGCATATTTGAGACTAGAAATGTGTTCACAGACCTGGATGCCCCCACCTATGCAGCTATTAATACATGGCGCCGCTTTTTCTATATGCATACAAATAATTTTGCAAAAAGAGAATTGTCCTTTTATATTTTACTTTCTGCTAATGTATTCTCTTATTGTGTGAAGTAATTTGGATATCACAAAATAGTTTTAGTCCTGACAAAAAATCAATAAAGGGTAGTAATTAAAACTTTAAGGCAATTATGAGTTATGGTTCTTGTACGCTTCACTTACTCTTGCTATCTTAAATCATTCTGTGCAAAATCAACAAAATGCCTTTTATCATTTTTGCATTATGCTTTGCACACTCCTTAACTAAGGGAAGTAATTCACTTACTTCACAAGTCAGGTTCGTGCATGCAACACATCATCTGGTGATCGTGATAATTTCTGCCAATTTATTGGAAAATCCCTGCATGCATGACAATATTATGCTCTGGACAATTATTTGACCTTTGACCTTGATTAATGACCTGGACCTTTCAGCTACAGCTTGGTCCTTGAACGCCACATGCCGTCTAATAATGCTTACCACTTCTGCCAAGTTATTTGAAAAATATTCATGCCGGACAAAATTATGCTCCAGACAGAATCCATGGACTTAATTCTTCTACTTGACCTTTGACTTTTAAGTGACCTTGACCTTGGGCCTAGTTTTTGGGGGCGAAACATCTTCTTATAATGGTTATCACTTCTGCGAAGTTATTTGAAAATCCTTCAATGCTGGACAGAGTTATTGCCTGGACAAGAATCTTAACATATATACATATACTTGACCTTAAAGTGTGACCTTTACCTTGGACCATGGCACCTGTTCTTGTATGCGACACCGCCACATAATGCTCATCACTTAAGCCAAGTTGTTTGAAAATCCTTCCCTGCTGGACAACATTATGCTCCGGACATGGTCTATATCCTAAATTCTTCTATTTGACCTTTGACCTTTTAGTGTGACCTTGACATTATAAAAAGGGACCTGGTTCTCGCACGCAACACACTGACACACCATGCTTAGCACTTTGGCCAAGTTAGTTTAAAATCCTTCCCTGCTGGACAAAATTATGCTTCAGTTATCTATCGCTTAAATGACCATTCACCTTTAAGTTTGACATGACCTTGGACCTAGGGGCCTGGTTCTTGTGCATGACACACCGTCTCACCATGCTCAACACTTGTGCCAAGTTACTTGAAATTACTTCCAATGCTAGACAAAATTATACTCCAGACAGTGTCTATGGCTTAAATTTTTATATTTGACCTTTGACCTTTAAGCGTGACCTTGACCTTGGACCTAGTTCTTGCGCGTGACACACCGTCTCCCCATGCTCGTGACACACTGTCTCCCCATGCTCAACACTTGTGCCAAGTTATTTGAAATTCCTTCCATGCAAGACAAAATTATGCTCCGGACAGAGATATAGGGCTTAAATTTTTATATTTGACATTTGACCTTTAAGTGTGACCTTAACCTAGGACCTAGGGATCTGGTTCTTGCACATGACACACTGTCTCACCAAGCTCAACACTTGTGCCAAGTTATTTGAAATTCCTTCCACGCTGGAAAATATTATGCTCCAGACAGGGTCTACGGCTGAAATTCTTATATTTGACCTTTGACCTTTAAGTCTGACCTTGACCTTGGACCTGGTTCTTGCGCACGACACACCGTCTCACCACGTTTAACACTTGTGCCAAGTTATTTGAAATTCCTTCCATGCTGGACAATATTATGCTTCAGACAGGGTCTATGACTTAAATTCTTAATTTTGACCTTTGACCGTTAAGTTTGACCTTGACCTTGGACCTAGGCACCTGGTTCTTGCACACCACACACCGTCTCACCATGCTAAACATATGTGCCCAGTTATTTGAAATTCCTTTCATGCTGGACAAAATTATCCTCCAGACAGTGATAGAAGGTTTAAATTCTTATATTTGACCTTTGACCTTTAAGTGTGACCTTGACCTTGGACCTATAGACCTGGTTCCTGCGCGCGACACACCGTCTCACCATGCTCAACATTTGTGCCAAGTTATTTGAAATTCCATCCATGCTAGACGAAATTATGCTCTGGACAAGAATCAGAACATACGTACATACTTACACACGTACACACATACGTATCCATGGACAGAGTAAACTCTATATGCCCCCCCATCATTGACGGTGGGGGCTTAAAAAAATCAATTTTCTGACATATGTGAAAATACTTGTCGAATTATTTCAAAACGATGGAAAAATGAGTACTGACTAAGACAACTTAGATGACGACGAGAAAAATATATGAGATTTACACAGATTTACTGGTGTGTAACCCAGTCTGAATGTCAACCCACAATTTTCAAAGTGTAACTTTAATGAAATCACCTCCAGGGTAATCTCCCTTGCCAATTATCTCATTTGTGCTGGCTATTGTTAATATAAAACTTCAAACAAAACAAGATTGAAAGGTAAATTATTTGACAAAATACATGAAATTATTATGTTTATGCTAAATCCATGGTCAACATATTGGCCACAGTGAGAGGGCCTATAAATAGAAACAATGGAGACAACTACTGAGGTATTTTGGTAGCAAAAAGCCAGGCTAACAACAGTTACTGTGAATGGAATGGAACAAAAAATCACACACTATTAAAAGACATGACGGCCATGATGTCCCTAGGTCGCTCACCTGACTGTAAAGCATCATAATGGCTTTTAAGAAAAAGATTGTTTGAGATTTCAATAAAGCCATATAAGGAAATCTGTCCCGCCCCCTGGCAGCCATGCTTTTTAACATTTTGTATACAAAAGTTGACACTGGGATCAAATGGGTACGGTTTTTTATTTTGAGTAACATGACATATTTCTGATATTTACAGAAGATATACGGTAAATGAAATCATATCAATGCTTGCGAATGAAGGATGACTTTGAAAGGGCAGACATACATGTTCTCCCACCTCCTGTCGATGAATTGACAAAGATAGTGCAAGCGAAGACGAAGTAGTTGGTTACAATAACCCAAGTGGACGTCAGTACCAGCGACAGTACGACATATGGTGGAGCAATAGTTATGGGCCTGCTTTCGGAGGATGATGGATATCAGAAACTTTTGGACCGGCTTACAGATATGGGAGTATCTTGTACAGGGTCCATCCGCGCAAACGGAATAGAAGATTGCCCAGTCAAAAATGTGAAGGACATGGGGAAAACACCAAGAGGGAGCTATGCTAAAAGGTATGACGCACACAAAGATCTTATAGTTATGAGGTGGAATGACAACAATATAGTGAACGTGGTGTCAAATTGTCATGAAGTTAAGCCTCTGCAGCAAGCTACACGGTTGTCAAAGCTGGCAAGAGCTAGGGTCCGCCTTCCGCAACCATTCGGCATAATAACCAAACAATTGGAGGCGTGGATAGAATGGACCAAAACGTTCAAAAGTATCGTATCTCTATCAGATCCAAATATGAGTGGTGGCCAGTGTTCATGTATTGTATAGATCTTGCGGTACAACAAGCATGGCACAAATTACTGTGATACAGCGTCAGCCAGTAGGCAACCATTAGATCGTAGAGGTGTCAGACGAGCTAGGGTCACTGTGCTGCTTGCCCACGGACGTACCCCTATAGGAAGTCCGGGAAGGCCAAGAGGCTGGATGAGGCCACTGTCAAAAGAAATCACTGAACACATCCGACTTGATATGATAAATCGGTATGCAGAGCCATCAAGAGAAGTGCGTTGTTTATATTGTGTGGAAGGAAATGCCGTATAATATGCTCAAAATGTCATGTTGGAGTGCACAGAAGATGCTTTGAAGTGTTCCACAGTATTTAGGTATTCATACTGTCAAACCCAAAGACTTGAAAGTCTTCTTAACAATAATAATTCATGTTTAGCATAAATTTCAGAGTGTACACTTTTGTGCCTAATGTCTACTTTTCTAGACAAAATAATGAAACATATTATCTGTACAAATTGTTGGATGTCTACTCCGTGAACTTCAGAACATATCTAGTGAACCAATAAAATGGTTATCTTGACATATATTCTGGAATTATATTACATATACCCATTTGCGCCTGTTGACTACTTTTGTACACAAAATGTTAAAACACTTAAATCAAAATTAAAGTGCTAATATCTGAAAAATTTACACAGATATGTTATAAATATAGGGTTGTTGAATGTTTTATACCATTTTCTTAAAATCAAAAATTCCGGCACAAATGGTTTAATTAATAAAACACAACCGCAATTCAAATTCAAATTAATATGCACAGCAAGTTTATAAATATAAATTCCCCATTTATTAAATGTTCGGGTTTATTATTCTATGGACGCTAATTAATGCATGCATATTAAAGGGACTATGTCATCGAAAAGAGCCTGAAAGGGGCAATTTCTTAAAACAATCTAAAATTTAGATATTAAGACTGGCATATAATAACACTTCATACAGGTAATATAAAATGGGAAAAGAGTGTACGCACTCTGAGATAAAAAGCAATTTATAATATGGGTTGTGTTTGTTTGGCCCTTTTTCTGTTTACATTTTGACGTCATAATTGTGAGCATTGTGTATAACCATACAAACGACTCATTTCCAGGCATGATAGCGCAATTGGTTAAAGCGCTGTCTAAAGTCAATTCTTCGTATGGCTCCTAAGTCTTGAGTTCGATTCCGGATCTCACTTATGTACCAATTGCTAACTTGCTAGAGTCTCTTATTATTACATCTACTGATGTTCATGATGTTCTAGAATCACTTTCTGTTGATAAAGCATCAGGACCTGACGGTATAAGTAACCGTATTTTAAAAGAATGTCGAGTCGAATTGTCCTCTCCCTTATGTGAACTCTTTAATTTCTCACTCAACAAATGTATAATGCCAAGCTGTTGGAAAGATGCTAACGTCAGTGCAGTTTTAAAAAAAGGTGACCCTAAATTAGCGATTAACTATCGTCCAATATCATTGCTTAATACAATGGAAAAAGTGTTTGAAAAAATAATTTTTAAACATGTGTACAATCACCTTATTAGTAACAAAATACTGACCTCATCTCAGTCTGGGTTTTTGCCAGGTGACTCTACCACAAACCAACTCACTTATATATACGATACGTTTTGCAAAGCCCTTGACAATGGATTAGAGGTAAAAGCTGTATTTTTTGACATAAGTAAAGCCTTCGATAAGGTCTGGCACCTGGGTCTATTACATAAACTCAATGCTATTGGCATCCGTGGAAAGTTACACTCTTGGTTTGTAAATTATCTTAATGGAAGACGTCAACGTGTAGTACTTCCAGGCGCAGTTTCTAACTGGGCTACACTAGAGGCCGGTGTCCCTCAGGGCTCTATATTAGGGCCCCTATTATTTCTAATCTTCATAAATGATATTGTAAACGACATTCAAAGTAACATTCGTCTGTTTGCTGACGACACATCCCTATACATTATCATAGATGACACAAATACTCGTAATGCTATATTACAAAACGATATCAACAGAATATCTGATTGGGCCTTAAAGTGGCATGTCTTATTTAATCCTTCTAAATCTGAAACAATTACATTCTCCAGAAAGCAACAACCGAATACATATAGCTTTAAAATGTTGTCTAAGCCAATACCGGATGTCTGCTCCCACAAACATCTAGGAGTTTTTCTTTCGAATGATTGTAAATGGCACATCCATATTAAATATATAACTGATAAAGCATGGAGTCGAATTAATATTATGCGCAAACTGAGATTTAAACTTGACCGCAAATCGCTTGAAATAATTTATACGTCATTCATTCGACCGCTATTAGAATATTCAGATGTAATATGGGATAATTGCACTCAAGCAGAAAAACGTGAACTTGACAAAATTCAAATCGAAGCAGCGCGAATTGCTTGTGGGTCATCAAAACTAGTATCTATAACCGAATTGCAAAAAGAAATTAACTGGGAACCGCTACAAGATCGACGCGACAAACACCAACTAATACTTTTTTACAAAATGCAAAACTCTCTTACCCCTCAGTATTTGACCGACCTGGTACCTCAACATGTCGGAGCTGCTACTAGGTACAATCTCCGTAATGCGAATGACTTGCGCACATCCGAATCTAGATCAACCCTTTACTATAATTCATTCCTACCTGCAGTTATTCGAAAATGGAATATATTACCAGAAGATGTAAAAAAATAGTGAATCGTTGAATATTTTTAAATCCAAGCTTAAAAGAGGCATGGTAAAAACACCATCGTACTTTTATATAGGACAACGTTATCTTCAAATACTCCACACGCGGTTAAGGACCAACTCGAGTGCGCTTAACGAACATCTTTACGCAAAAAACATCATCGAGTCTCCACTATGCTCGTGTGGAGATATTGAATCTAACTACCACTTCTTTTTCGTATGTCCTTATTATAACGCAATACGTACTACATTAATGAACAGTATCTCCGGAATAACTAGCGTTGTTGAGCTCAATATTTTGCTTTTCGGCAATACATATCTTGACGAAATTGAAAACTCTGAAATTTTTCTACATGTCCAACAATTTATAAAAGAATCCCGGCGATTTTCTTAACAATCCGGTTATGAGTAGTTGTTGTTACTTGATGTTCAAGTCCTTGCACCAACAATCCTTCGTCCTTATTTTTATTTTTACTCTTTTTTTCGAAAACATTTGCATATTTACCATTCACATTTCCTATATCTGGCATAAACCATGTACTATTGTTCTTAACACACTGCCAATTATGTGTAAATATTACCATGAGGAGAGAAACTCTATAAGAATTATTTCTTCCGTTTCAATCCTCTTCTAATACTCATTGTATTGTGTATTTTGATATATTATGTATTTGCTAAAAGAAATAAATATGTTTAAATCAAAGGGTCGTAGGATGTAATAAGGGCTTTTTCTCCTGTTGATACAGCATTACTTAACAATAATTTTTAAGTCAAATGACATAATTGATGAAACAATTTAGAAATCGAAATGGAACTTATTACTTCATTGTTCAAAAGGGGAACTTGCTTGAAGACAGGCAAACAACTTCAGTAGTACGTCTCAGAATACGATAAGTGTACTGAATTATAATAACAATAACGATACCTGCTTTCGATTTTCGGTACTTAAGACTCCTCCGGCTGTCGCCGAAGTCTAAAAACAAGAGGGCCACGATGGACCAAAACGCTCATCTGAGTACTGGCTTGAACAAATGTGGGAATGTACGCCACAATGTCCTTAAATAATTTGTCTAGCTGATTAACACTCATACATATAACAGGTAAGGGCTTGGATATATTTTCTCTACCGTGGTATTCAACTGTTTGCAGGCAATTTCGGAAGAATAGTGTAAATGCTGCAGTTGCGGCAGTTCTGAAAGCTAATGGCGACGGCTACGCAAAGGTCATGTCATGCTTGCCTTCCTATATTCAAATTCGTTTTAGATGTTACGGTCATAGATAAATTGTGCACTTTTGGTACAGATTGGTTGCAAATGAAGTTCCTGTCTTGCATCAAATCCATATTTGCATTAATTTTCACAATTAAGGGGAAGTAACCCCAGTGTTCATGGCCTAATCTGTCTCATTTGCTGCTTGTGCTGAGATCTTATGGCCATACAAAACCTGTGGACGTTTGGTCAAAATTGAATGAAAAATGAACACTTCACGCATCAAAAAAGGCAATTTTTGCATTTTTACTACTTACAAATGTGCCATAACTGCGACGTTTGTGGCCCAATCTGGCCCATTGTTGGCTTCTGCTGCGATCGTATTATCGCATACAAACGTTTGGTCAAGATTGGCAGAAAAATGAAGTCTCTATGAACAATAAAGGCAATTTTTGCAATTTTTTTCCACACACAAAGGGCCATAAATCCAGTTTTTGGGACCTAACATTACTTATTTGGGGCTTCTGCTAAAATCTTTTGGTCACACACATATTGCGGACGTTTTGTCAAGATTGGAAGAAAAATAAGTCTCTATGAACAAAAGAGACAATTTTTTCCCTTTTTTCAACAAAAAGGGGGCATAACTCTCATGGTAATTATAGCCCAATCCGGCCCACTGTTGGATTCTGCTGTGATCGTTTGTTAATACACAAACTGTGCAAGTTTGGTAGAAAGGCATGTTTTTGCATTTATTCCCACAAACAAGGGGCCATAACTTCGTGCTCAAGTGAGCTAACAATGCGACTTTATCATTTACTGCACAACAATATATGTAGGATTGTTAAAAACTATGAGACTTTATCATTGACAGCACACCAGTATATGTAGGATTGTTAAAAACTATGCGACTTTATAATTGACAGCACACCAAAATATGTAGGATTGTTAAAAAATATGCGACTTTATCATTGACAGCACACCAATATGTGTAGGATTGTTAAAAACTCAGCGATTTTGTCATTGACAGCACACCAATATGTGTAGTATTGTTAAAAACTATGCGACTTGATCATTGACAGCACACCAGTATATGTAGGATTGTTAAAAACGCAGCGACTTTATCATTGACAGCACACCAGTATCTGTAGGAATGTTAAAAACTATGCGACTTTATCATTGACAGCACACCAGTATCTGTAGGATTGTTAAAATTTTGTGACTTTATCATGGACAGCACACCAATATAGGTAGGATTGTTAAAAAAAACAAAAACTATGCGACCTTATCATGGACAGCACACCAGTATCTGTAGGATGTTCCATGGTGAAAGAGTCGGAGTACTATGTCTTCATTTTATAGGCACGCGAAGGTCGCAACAATAAATTAGGATTATCTCAACTGTTAACGACTTGTGCGTGCCTTTAAAGCTGTGGACGTGCCTGTTGCGTTCAATCGCTGTGCTGCATAATTGACTCGTTTTGGAGCAGTCATCAATGACAAGATAGGTAATATTTCTAACACCTCTCTATTCGCATATATCAATTTACATCTTGGGGTTTATATAGATCTAGGTTGCATGATGAAGTCAATATCTTAAGTTCATTCATTCAAGAACTGAATAATACTTCTGTAGATGTTGATACCACTGACTTAATGGCCTAGTTTAATCCTTCGCTATTTGACGAGAGATTTTATGGTGGACCAATACACAGAGTGGAATACCCCATGCAGGGGCCAGACACACCTTAAACTATGCCTTTAATCAGTCTTGAAGTGTCTGAAGAACAACATTTATTCCCATTCACCATTGTAACCGGCACCAAGAAGTAAGCGACCATTTGGAAATGTAGAATTTAATACCAATGCACAGCAAAACGAATTTACAAACATCATGAAATAAACTATAGAAACATTAAATAACACAAACAAAATAACATTTCATAGAAAGATATTCTGTTATACATAAAAAGCCATCACAAGTAGAAACATTAAATTCAGTCAATAAGTCAGAAACAAAAAAAATGTTTGGTATATAATGGGCATCAATGTTCAACTTCTGTATGTTAGAATTATTGAGATATTCTATAGATCATAGACAAATGGCTTTGACACAATGTTAACAACTGTACAAATAATGTGATATAAATATCCTTGAAATAACAAACAATAATTTTAACCACATAAAAACACAAAAACAGTCAAATGGTGTCAAAAATAATGAATATCCACTAACCTTGGGTGCATATATTGGGTTAATATACATATACCAGGACATACAGGATTTTCATGTAAGCAATTTACATGCACAGTGACTTTGCAAGACATTCACATTGTGTCATAACGTCTGGTTAGATAACATGCAATGTATATAATCATGGAATCAAGGGTACACATCAGAAATATTAATCAGAAATATTAAACTGATGAAAGAAACAAAACGAATGTAGTGTTTAACATATTTCAGTAGAAACTAGAGGATAAATTAAAATATAATGGAACCTAAAACGTTGTGATATTCAAATAACTTACTATTTACACATCCAGTTATAACATACAAATTATATTTACTGTAAATTATCTGACGTCCATTTCCTAACAAGGATATCTAGAGATACCGAATTCGGAAATGACTTCATTTTTCTTTCATTTAAGTATTATTATTCTTATTCTTCTTACTATTGTTATTATTATTATATAACTTGCTACTTATGCACACTGAACATTGCATGTTTGGACAAAATATTGAGCCTACAGGCCTAAATTTATGCCGATAGTCCTAAATTGTACCTACAGGTATAAATTGTACCTGTAAGTATATTTTTAAATAGGCCTATAGGCATAAATTTTGGACTGCAGGCACAAAATTGTGCCTGTAGGCATATTTTTGTACCTGTAGGTATACCTATTTACTTTTGACCCAAACTGTACGTCATAAATATTAACCTACTGGATTACCTACACAATGGTACTATATACTTGACACTGGTCATCATGACATACCCCTCCCTGTCTGTAAGCGGCCAGTACAACTACACAATGGTACTATATACTTGACACTGGTCATCATGACATACCCCTCCCTGTCTGTAAGCGGCCAGTACAACTACACAATGGTACTATATACTTGACACTGGTCATCATGACATACCCCTCCCTGTCTGTAAGCGGCCAGTACAACTACACAATGGTACTATATACTTGACACTGGTCATCATGACATACCCCTCCCTGTCTGTAAGCGGCCAGTACAACTACACAATGGTACTATATACTTGACACTGGTCATCATGACATACCCCTCCCTGTCTGTAAGCGGCCAGTACAACTACACAATGGTACTATATACTTGACACTGGTCATCATGACATACCCCTCCCTGTCTGTAAGCGGCCAGTACAACTACACAATGGTACTATATACTTGACACTGGTCATCATGACATACCCCTCCCTGTCTGTAAGCAGCCAGTACAACAATTCTCCCATTATATAAAAACATACTCAAGCTATCTAAAGCATTTTGTCTCAACTAACACTCTTACTTAGGACCCAAAAAATAAATGTGGCGTGTCGAGGGAAAACTGGACTTAATGTATGTGCGTAAAGTGTCATCCCGGATTAATCCGGGACGGCACTTTCCGCCTACAGTAGATTTATGTTTAGAAGAGACCTCCTTGAAACAGAAAATACCATAAAAGCAGAAAGTGCCATCCCGGATTAGCCTGTGCGGACTGCACTGCGGACTGCACAGGCTAATCCGGGACGACACTTTACGCACATGCATTATGACCGGTTTTCTTATGACACGCCACAAATCATGTGTTTCGGGTAGGTAGGGTCGGGTTGCCCAAAACACAGAATGTTTTTTTTTTGAATTATTATATGCTCTCATTATTATAATTGGCAGGTGGGTCGTATGCATGTGAACCAGTAACTTTATACTACAGCGTGTTTGTTTTGAAAAATAATACTAATAAGAATTACACTTAATAAAGGAAGCAACATAATCAACAAATCCTCAGTTTCGCAAGGTCTCATGATTGTCTGATGTAAAATGAAAGGCAAATATTCAAATACAGAGGTTTCCCAACCAAACTTACACAATATAACCATGCAAATCCTACGTATGAAAGTGCAATTAAAAACTACCAATACAACCATGCAACCTTACGTCGCAAAGCTCCATTAAGTCAAAAGTTCAACAATCATACAATGGCAATTTAATAAACAATAATAACATGGCAATTTAATAAGCAATAATAACATGGGTAAACCTTGTACATTTAAATAAATGCTATTACATTTCAAAGTGAAGTCACAGTCATCATAAAGTGATTAACACATATATGTAGGTTGGAACAGAGGAAAGAAATTATTCAGGTAAGATTCTGACAACTGTTTCTCCTTACAGTTATACTTGTCAAAAAAATTCAAATTTCAGTTTCTTGGTTACTTAATGACATTACCACAAGGGTAAAATCTAAATAACCACATTTCACCATACATATGGGGGTTGAGGGTGAAACTATTGTATCTGATATAGAAATGATAAGCAGATACAACAGTTTCACACTCAACCCTCAATTATTATTATAGCATGGAAAAATTAACATGACACTAAATGCATTAATCATAGTATATTACAAATCAATAACTTCTAATGTGTTAGTTTCTGCACTTGAAATCATTTGAAATCGCTGTACGAGTATTTTACTAACATTTAGTTATGTTATCAAAAAACATGTGAAACACGTTCATGAATAAAACTAAACGAGGCGTGTCATGGGAAAACTGGGCATAATGCACGTGCGGAAAGTGTCATCCTGGATCAGCCTTATCAGTCCGCTATTATGGTATTTTCAGTTTCAAGGAAGTCTCTTCTAAACATAAATCCACTGTAGGTGGCAAGTGTCTTCCTGGATTAGCCTGTGCTGACTGCACAGGCAGATCCAGGATGACACTTTACACACACGCATTAAGCCCTGATTTCACACGACACACCTCAACTATAATTAAAGCAAATAATTCAAGCGTGATTTTATGCTAATAGAGCTCACCAGTGTCTGGTGTATTTGTTCCAGCTTTAAATACTTATATTGTCCAATAAGCCATTGGCATTTTGTCCATAACCGTCTAATATTTTATCTTATTATGTACTTACTATATCGTCCAGTCACCTATATACACAATATACTCATCAAAACATACCACCATATTTAACATAACCCTATTAAATAGCATATGATTATTAAAAATGAGAACATCACATAGACAAGAATTACAATCAAAGAAAATTATCCACTATGAACTAAAAAACATAAATTATATGTATCACAAGACCTGTCGACTTTTCTTGTGCTTGTCAGAGTTACTGGCTTTTTTTTTTCTCAAACAAGAAATATGGAAATTCCACGAAAACCAAACTTTTCTAATGAAATGCATTAAAGTCAGCACATCAATACATTTTTAGTAATATTGACCTTGACCCCACCCATCCCATATGCAGTCCCAAGCGAGGTATATAAGGTATCTATGTATTAAGTTTCATTAAAATATCTCAATGCATTCTCCAGTTATTGATCAGAAACAGTTTTTCAAATTTTTAGTAACAGTGACCTTGACCCACCCACCCCATACGCAATCCCAAGCGAGGTCTTGATATAAGATATATATTTTATAAAGTTTCATTAAAATATCTCAATGCATTCTCAAGTTATTGAGCAGAAACCGTTTTTCTATTTTTGTAACAGTGACCTTGGCCTTGACCCTATTTACAATCCCAAGAGAGGTCTCGATATAAGGTATGTATGTATTAAGTTTCATTAAAATATCTCAATTCGTTCTCAAGTTATTGAGCAGAAACCGTTTTTCTATTTTTAGTAACAGTGACCTTTACCCCACCCAACCCATATGCAATCCCAAGCGAGGTCTCGATATAAGGTATGTATGTATCAAGTTTCATTAAAATATCTCAATTCGTTCTCAAGTTATTGAGCGGAAACCGTTTTTCTATTTTTAGTAACAGTGACCTTTACCCCACCCAACCCATATGCAATCCCAAGCGAGGTCTCGATATAAGGTATGTATGTATTAAGTTTCATTAAAATATCTCAATGCGTTCTCAAGTTATCGAGCGGAAACCATTTTTCTATTTATAGTAACAGTGACCATGACTTTGACCCCACTCACCCCATATGCAATCGCAAGTGAGGTATTTATATAAGGTATCTATGTATTAAGTTTCATTAAAATAACTCAATTTGTTCTCAAGTAATTGAGCGGAAACCGTTTTTCTTTTTTTAGTAACAGTGACCTTGACCTCACCCACCCCATATGAAATCCCTAGCCAGGTCTCGCTTTAAGGTATCTATGTTTGCAGTTTAATTACAATAGCTTAATCCGTTCTCGAGTTAGAGAGTGGAAACTAAAAGTTAAGAAACTAGCTTACCGAAAAACTTTAACCTGTACATGTAGCTTATAAGTAAAATTTCTAAATGTCTTCCTAAGTGAAAAAAGGCCCATAATTTTGACAAATTTATCAAAGTTGGCCCATGAGTTCATTTTAATATAGGGAATAATTGTTCTGATTTGAATGAAATCCCTTAAGCCATTCCTGAGAAACCAGCTTACCGAAACACTTCAACCTGTCCATATAGCTTATATAAAATTTCTAAGTGTAAAAAGGCACATAATTTTGACAATTTTCAAACAAGAGTTACCAAACTTGGGTTATAGGTTCATTTTAATGTGGGGAATACATGTTTTAAGTTTGAATGAAATCCCTCAAGCCTGAGAAACTAGCTTACCAAAAACTTTAATCTAGCTCGGACGCGGATGCCGGGGCAAGTAGAATAGCTGTCCTTTTCTTCGAAAACATGCGCTAAAAATGAGGGTAAAGATGTAAAATAAACGTGACTAAACAAAATAATGGGGAAATAAAATGACAACATCATTATCATAAAAAGTGGCAGTTTTAACACAATAATAATTAAATAACTTGCTTATATCATCAAATGATCTTTTGATTTTTTTGGAGTTCTTTCCAAAGTAAAATATATGGATGTTACTCTTTTCAAAGGTTGTATTTGTACCTACAATATTTTTATTAAGATCATTTATACCCTTTTTAACTACATGTACTTGAAACATATTGTACTTTCAGCTATTTTATTTTAAGACATACCAAAAAATAACAATAACAAAAGTAGTCTTTATTTATGAAAATGAAATATGACCAAAATGTCTTACTAAAGAACGGAATAAAATTATTAATACCAATAGTTATACCGGGTTGTAAAAAATTATCAACAAATGCATTCTTATGCCTTAAAGAAAAAAGTATACCAGGTAATTTGTTAAGGTCCCTATTTGATATAAATAATTGCATATAATGACAATTCCTTTTCATATAAGTAATGTTAATATTTTAAATATCAAACATTATTAAAACATGAAAGGAAATTTGATGTTATGTTAAATATGGCCAAACCTTAACTGTCATTTAACTATAAGCTTGTGACAATACATATACATAAAACATACTTCTTCTTGTAAAACCTCTAGAAACTGTTTTTATTTTATGCTAAGTAGTGAAATATTGGAAAATATCAGTGAGATATATCCCTATATCACTCACTGTGCTGGAAACGTTATATCATCACTGGGAAGGGAGACAATTTACATATTTTCACTCGCGCAAGCGCTCATGAAAATATTAATTGTCTCACTTTCCAGTGATGATATAACGCGTTATCACACCGAAAACAAACAAATATCCTCTATATATCAATGTAAGATCCAGATGATTAATATGTAGGTTTTAATAACAATGTCTTCTTGAATCCAGTTTGTGCAATAAGAATCTAACCATACGATGACAATACAATACAACTGGTAACAATTATTAGTTAAGTTTAAGTTTTAAACTTTAAACATATGAGGCGTGTCATGGGAAAACCGGGCTTAATGCATGTGCGTAAAGTGTCATCCTAGATTAGCCTGTGCAGACCGCACAGACTAATCCGGGACAACTATTTCCGCCTACAGTGGATTCATGTTAAAAAGAGACTTCATTGAAACAGAAAAACAATAAATGCGGAAAGTGCCGTCCTGTATTAGCCTGTGCGGACTGCACAGGCTAATCCGGGACGACACTTTACGCACACGCATTAAGCCCGGTTTTCCCACAACGCGCCTCATATTTATTTTAGCTCGACTGTGTCAAAAGCCAGAGGCTTATTGAGACACTCTCAAGTCCGTTTCCTGGGTAGAACCAGTACTTGGTGTTGTATGAGAAGAATCATTCGAATGCTCCCCGTAAAGGGATCAAACTCACAACCTCCCGATAGTAATAATTATACACAACCATTGCACCTTTAGTAATTACCTGTAATTAATCACAAGAGAACACATTTCAAAGGAAAATTTTAGAAATATACAAACTGTCAAGCGCGCATGTTAACCATATACTTATGGTAGGTTTGAAGTCATGTTAATATACAGACATTGAATAACATTGAATTCAAATGAATCTTTCAATACCAAATTAGAAATAAAAACTTCATGTTAACATTAAGTTCTTTCAAAGCGTAAATATCATAAATAACATACAGATTTTATTACCAGTGCATAGTTATCAATCAAAATGGGTTGAATTTATGTTTCAAGTTACTAGTTTATGACACCGGATTCTAATACATAATATTAACAGAATAAAACATCTCAACTACACATACAATATTAACAAATAACTACTGGCCTTAACTGAACTGACCCCATTGAAACGAACGCTGGATTGGAAACCATGACAATACAGTGCTGTTCCACAGATATAAATCGTTCGATTACAGATACAATTACAGACAAAAGTGGGAGTATGAAAATAATACTGTGAACGGCTTTGGATAAAATATATAATTATTATTTTCATCTGAAACTTGCAGAGATACGGAACAAACCTTCGACATGAACTTTAAACATGGCAAGGTCGTGGAACCTTAAATTTGCACATTTAGCATTTTTCCAATACGTAATATATTGATATGCATTGATGTTCCATGTCCAAATGCTATAAAACTGAGTCACGAGTCACAAAGACAATATGAGGCGCGTCATGGGAAAACCGGACTAAATGCATGTGCGTTAAGTGTCATCCCGGATTAGCCTGTGCAGTCCGCACAGGCTAACCCGGGACGCCTACAGTGGACTTATGTTTAGAAGAGACTTCCTTAAAACAGAAAATACCATAAAAGCGGAAAGTGCCATCCTGGATTAGCCTGTGTGGACTGCACGGGCTAATCCTGGCCGACACATTATGCACATGCAGTAAGACCGGTTTTCCCACGACGTGCCTCATATTTTGGATAAAACTTGTAATATGTGCAGATGATGTTATATACTAGTACTGAGTCAAACTTTTAAACTTCCATAAAATATCAAAACGGTAAATGTATATGTCTCAAAAGTCTTCAAATCATTATAGATTACTAAACAATGTTTTCTAGACAAATATCAGCTCAAATAATATTTACCTCAAGGAATTACTGTTCATTGGAAACTTAAATTTGTTGATCGATGAAATCAACCAAAATTAGTGTCACGCAAACATTACTGGGTTTGTATTTCAGAAACATCTTAAGTTTAACTATTTTCACTTAAGTTTCAATTTCTGTACTGTAATATTTTTGAAACTACATATAAATTTGTGAATCGTGTAACTGTTCATTAAACAAAATGTAATAAAGTTGATCATAACTACACTCTTAGCACAATGTTATTAAAATATGAAATAAAATGTATATGAAAAATGATGATTTTAAGATTAAGGATAAGATTTTACTTCCGATGTTTCTGAAATATGGACCCTGATTTTGCAGTATTGCAAGTTGGTTTCCATTGTTGTTGCATCATACAGTTATTTCAGGGCCATTGTTTAAAATTTGCTTTTATTCTCAACCTACTTAGATAAACAAATGAGGGGCGTCGTAGGAAAACCGATCTTAATGCATGTGCGTAAAGTGTCGTCCCGGATCAGCCTGTGCAGTCTGCACAGGCTGATCCGGGACGGCACTTCCGCTTTAATGGTATTTTCTGTTTCAATGAAGTGTCTTTTAACCACATATCCACTTTAGGCGAAAGTGTCATCCCGGATTAGCCTGTGCGGACTGCACAGGCTAATCCGGGACGACACTTTATGCACATGCATTAAGACCGGTTTTCTCACGACGCGCCACAAATAGACACAACAATTTTCAAATGTAGCAAACAAAAAAGTCCATAATCAAATTTACTCATTTTGAAGAATGTTACTGAAAATACAAACTGGAATTCACCATTAAAATCCATCACTGCACACATTTAAAGTTGTTATTGATTCAATAACATTACTACAGTTCAGTCAAATAAACTGCATTAAAAATATTAAAAGTAAATTAACTTTATTTACTTCACAGAAGTTCAATAAATAAGAAAACAAATTCAAAGTATTTACAAAAGCAAACTCACACTTCATTAGTTATAATTATTCATTAACCATTATTTCAACAGAAAATGTATTCTGTTGTAAAATGGATTAAATAATTCCCTCAGTATAATACTTGATGGACAGGATTTTTGCTTTTGAAGTTTGGTTTTCTTTACATAAGATAACATCAATCCCCTCAGACTAGCGAGCCTATCAAGGTCAGAACTGATGACCTGAACCACTACCATTAAATGTAATTCAGAAATAATTTTAGACTTAGAGTTGTTTATCAGGTAATAAACAACGACTTGGAGTTCTGATGAATACGAATTAAATCACAAGAGCATTAGCCCATTAAATATACCGCATCAGGACGACAAATCAGGCGTTTATTCGCCGATTAACAACTATAATGCGAAAATATTTTGATTCTAACATGACCTGACAATATTTTCTGCAATTACAAGGCGAACTATATTTTACAGTTCGGCACTATTTTTTCGAGTTGTTTATTGGCAATTTTACAACGGACAATTTTCTTCTTTGTCTATAGAAAAGTCTGTTCGTGTTATGTTAGAATAAACAATTCACAATCAGTTGCTCAGCTATATACAATTCATAATAGATCTAAAACAGAAATGCTTCCAATTAACTGGGGAAACTTCCTTTTACAAAAAAGTGACCAGTAACACAATATCTAATAAAACAATGCTCCTGACTTTATCACCCCACTACAACAGTTCACACTGCATAAAAAAAAATAAAATAAAAAACTTCTTATAATATTTCAGAAGTTTACTCATAAAGGAGACAATAATGCTTTTAGCATAAAACTTGTGTTTTTTTGGATAACAACTGGGCTAAGAAAAGTTGGCATAGGTACAAACTTTATAAAAAAACGCAGCTTTAATTAATTTTTTTTCATGACATATTTTCATCGCTAAGAAATCTTGGCAAAGTGCAAGACTACAAAAAGCTAAAAATCCTGACAAAGTGCTAGTCGTCAAAAATCTAAGTAATCTTGGTGTGGTGCCAGACTTCAACAAAATCTAAGCTTTGAGCTTAATCTTGTAGAGCTTGAGCTTGAAGCCGAGGAGTTCTGTCAGCACAGCGGAGAACGCAGACAGCACCACGACCTTGGTCACGTTGAGAATGAGAGGGTTGGCTGAGATACCAGAGATCTTGAACGGACTTTCCAGTTCCTGAAAACAGAGAAAGTAGACATTGTGTATATTTATATTTTATAATTCTAACATGATACTCGCTAATTTTTCTATAGACAAAGAACAAAATTATCCTTGTTAAACTGCCCAAAAAACAACACAAAAAGAAGTCCCAATTCTGAGTGGAGCATAGTAAAAAATAGTTCCAATTACAATTGCAAAAATATATGTCACATCATGTGAGAATTGAAATAATTTTCGCATTATCATTGTTTATCGGCCAATAAACAACTCTGTGTCGTTCTGATGCGTGGCTATTAAACAACTCAGGCTAACGCCTTCATGGTTTAATTCCTATGCATCAGAACTCCAAATTGTTGTTTATTGGCTGATTAACAACTATAAATAAAAAATTATTTCTTAATTCTTACATGACACAAGCAGTGTTTCCTATAGACAAAGAACACAATTTTACCATTGTTAAACTACCAATACGCAACCCATAACTGTAATATTTAGTGTGCATTGTAATTGCAAAATCTGTTGTCAGGTCACGTTAGAATCAAAATAATTATGGTTTATTGGCTAATAAACAATGATTTGGAGTTCTGATGCGGTATATTAATGCCCTTGTGGTTTAACTCATACGGATCAGAACTCAAAATCATTGTTGATTAGCCAACAAACAACTCTAAATAAAAAATTATTTCTTAAGTAACACAAGGCAAAAAGAAACAGGTTTGTTTGAAAAATCTCTACTGCACTAGACAGCTTTGGGCATACAAGCTGCCATAAGCTACCAGTAAATCAGTCTTAGATTATTCATTAGTTCTACGTCGCTCTCTGCCAGTTTGGGCATGATGTCATCACAACTAAAAGGTATAACATACAACATTCAACTTCACCTATAGTAAACCTCTGCCACCAGTTTCCAATAAAGTGTTGCTACATTTAGAAAATTCTCGTGTCAGTTTTAGTTCCTTGTTGGCCACCAGTAAATGGTTAACCATCAGTTCCAGTTTGATGTTACTGCATTAAGTGAACTCTCTGCCAGTTTGAGCACATTGTTAATATTATCTTAAGCAAACTCTGGGCCAGTTTGAGCACATTGTTCATGTTACCTAAAATAAAATCTTGGCCAGTTTGAGCACAATGTCGATATTACCTTAAGCCAACTCTCGCCTAGTTTGAGCACATTGTTAATGTTACCTTAAGTTAACTCTCGGCCACTATAACCTAGGCAAAGATTTCCAGTTATTACCTTCAGTAAACTCTGCCAGTTTAAGCACATTGTTAATGTTACCTTCAGTAAACTCTCGGCCAGTTTGAGCACATTGTTAATGTTACCTTAAGTTAACTCTCAGCCAGTTGTAGCACATAGTTAATGTTACCTTAAACCACTATCAGCCACTATAACCTAGGTTAAGATTTCCAGTTATTACCTTCCGTAAACTCTCGGCCAGTTTGAGTACATTGTTAATGTTACGTTTATTAAACTCTTGGCCAGTTAAAGCACATTGTTAATGTTACCTTAAGCAAACTCTCAGCCACTTTAAGCTAGGTAAAGATTGACAGTTATTACCTTCAGTAAACTGTCTGACAGTTTAAGCACATTGTTAATGTTATCTTAAGCAAATTCTCAGCCAGATTGACACTTATTACCTTCAGTATACTCTCGGCAAGTTTGAGCACATTGTTAATGTTACCTTAAGCAAACTCTCAGCCACTTTAAGCTAGTTAAAGATTGACAGTTATTACCTTCAGTAAACTCTCTGCCAGTTTAAACACATTGTTAATGTTACCTTAAGCAAACTCTCAGCCATTAAGCTAGGTAAAGATTGACAGTTATTACCTTCAGTAAACTCTTGGCCAGTTTGAGCACATTGTTAATGTTACCTTCAGTAAACTCTCTGCCAGTTTGAGCACATTGTTAATGTTACCTTAAGCAAATTCTCAGCCACTTTAAGCTAGGTAAAGATTGACAGTTATTACCTTCAGTAAACTCTCTGCCAGTTTGAGCACATTGTTAATGTTACCTTAAGCAAACTCTCAGCCACTTTAAGCTAGGTAAAGATTGACAGTTATTACCTTCAGTAAACTCTCTGCCAGTTTAAGCACATTGTTAATGTTACCTTAAGCAAATTCTCAGCCACTTTAAGCTAGGTAAAGATTGACAGTTATTACCTCCAGTAAACTCTCTGCCAGTTTAAGCACATTGTTAATGTTACCTTAAGCAAATTCTCAGCCACTTTAAGCTAGGTAAAGATTGACAGTTATTACCTTCAGTAAACTCTCTGCCAGTTTAAGCACATTGTTAATGTTACCTTAAGCAAATTCTCAGCCACTTTAAGATAGGTAAAGATTGACAGTTATTACCTTCAGTAAACTCTCTGCCAGTTTGAGCACATTGTTAATGTTACCTTAAGCAAACTCTCAGCCACTTTAAGCTAGTTAAAGATTGACAGTTATTACCTTCAGTAAACTCTCTGCCAGTTTAAACACATTGTTAATGTTACCTTAAGCAAACTCTCAGCCACTTTAAGCTAGGTAAAGATTGACAGTTATTACCTTCAGTAAACTCTCTGCCAGTTTGAGCACATTGTTAATGTTACCTTCAGTAAACTCTCTGCCAGTTTGAGCACATTGTTAATGTTACCTTAGTAAACTCTCTGCCAGTTTAAGCACATTGTTAATGTTACCTTAACTAAACTCTCGGCCAGTTTAAGCACATTGTTAATGTTACCTTAAGCAAACTCTCAGCCACTTTAAGCTAGTTAAAGATTGACAGTTATTACCTTCAGTAAACTCTCTGCCAGTTTAAACACATTGTTAATGTTACCTTAAGCAAACTCTCAGCCACTTTAAGCTAGTTAAAGATTGACAGTTATTACCTTCAGTAAACTCTCTGCCAGTTTAAACACATTGTTAATGTTACCTTAAGCAAACTCTCAGCCACTTTAAGCTAGGTAAAGATTGACAGTTATTACCTTCAGTAAACTCTCTGCCAGTTTGAGCACATTGTTAATGTTACCTTCAGTAAACTCTCTGCCAGTTTGAGCACATTGTTAATGTTACCTTAGTAAACTCTCTGCCAGTTTAAGCACATTGTTAATGTTACCTTAACTAAACTCTCGGCCAGTTTAAGCACATTGTTAATGTTACCTTAAGCAAACTCTCAGCCACTTTAAGCTAGTTAAAGATTGACAGTTATTACCTTCAGTAAACTCTCTGCCAGTTTAAACACATTGTTAATGTTACCTTAAGCAAACTCTCAGCCACTTTAAGCTAGGTAAAGATTGACAGTTATTACCTTCAGTAAACTCTTGGCCAGTTTGAGCACATTGTTAATGTTACCTTCAGTAAACTCTCTGCCAGTTTGAGCACATTGTTAATGTTACCTTCAGTAAACTCTCTGCCAGTTTGAGCACATTGTTAATGTTACCTTAAGTAAACTCTCGGCCAGTTTGAGCACATTGTTAATGTTACCTTCAGTAAACTCTCTGCCAGTTTGCTCGCATTATTGATGTTACCTTCAGTAAACTCTCGGCCAGTTTGAGCACATAGTTAACGTTACCTTAAGTAAACTCTCGGCCAGTTTGAGCACATTATTGGCCACCAGAAGCTCTTCCTTCTTGTGAGGCTTCTGCTCCATCTGCATGTAGAGGTTGATCTGCTCGGTGATCAGCACGGACAGGTTGCGGTACTTCTTGTTAATGCGCAGCCCCAGGGTCATGAAGCGCAGCAGGTAGATGCCCAGTGCCATGCACCATAGCAACAGCTCCCAGTTAACCAGGAAGTTCAGGTACGTCTCCGCTTCACGCAGCAGCTGTCAGAGGTAAGTAAAGATCAAGATTAGCATATATAATAATCATGGTGGTGATTACCTCCACCATGGAGATCATGTTATTGCCGGTGTTGATTTGTTAGTTTGTTAGTTTTTTGCATCTTAGCAACTTTATGCAACACGTTTGTCGTATGAACAGATTTGCATGTAATTTTCAGTCAAGGCTGAAAATGGGCCAATGAACAGATGATCTAATTTTTGCAGTGATCCAGATCCAGGATTTTTTTAAAGAACTCATTATTATTGGTAGAAATGGCAATGGCAGGATTAGCTGCCTTGCTGGAGGCCTCCAAGTGCGTTTAAGTTCTGTAATTGTGCTGGCTTAAAATAGTTCACTCTGGTAAAAAAACAGATATCATGGCCATAATTAATAATTATCCTATAGACAATCTTAATCTAAGATATACTTAATGGAAATAAACCTACCCATTTCAACTCCGCTCTCCAAACACGGTTAGTCTATAAAATGTGCCACTAAATGTTTGAAATCATCTGACAGGAGAAAGAATCCCATCCCTGAACTAATAATGCAAGTATTTATGTTCCTTTATCGCAAAATCATGTCTTGCCCTGCCCAGTAAACCAAATCATCTGAAAGAAAGGAGAATCATACACCTCACACTCTCATGGTATATTAGTTTTCCTTTATCGCAAAATCATGCCATGCCATGTGACCGCAATCAGCAGAACGAAGGAATAATCCTTCACCTGAAACTCTCATAGTTTACTAGTTTTCCTTTATTTCAAAATCACATCAAGCCACTCTTACATTCAGTCAACTCTTACCTGGAGACACATCAAGCCACTCTTACATTCAGGCCACTCTTACCTGGAGACACATCAAGCCACTCTTACATTCAGTCAACTCTTACCTGGAGACACATCAAGCCACTCTTACAATTCAGTCAACTCTTACCTGGAGACACATCAAGCCACTCTTACATTCAGTCAACTCTTACCTGGAGACACATCAAGTAACTCTTACATTCAGTCCACTCTTACCTGGAGACACATCAAGCCACCCTTACAGTCAGTCCAATCTTACCTGGAGACACATCAAGCCACTCTTACAGTCAGTCCACTCTTACCTGGAGACACATCAAGCCACTCTTACAGTCAGTCCAATGTTACTTGGAGACACATCAAGCCACTCTTACATTCAGTCCACTCTTGCCTGGAGACACATCAAGCCACTCTTACATTCAGTCCACTCTTACCTGGAGACACATCAAGCCACTTTTACAGTCAGTCCAATCTTACCTGGAGACACATCAAGCCACTCTTACAGTCAGTCCAATCTTACCTGGAGACACATCAAGCCACTCTTACATTCAGTCCACTCTTACCTGGAGACACATCAAGCCACTCTTACATTCAGTCAACTCTTACATGGAGACACATCAAGCCACTCTTACATTCAGTCCACTCTTACCTGGACACACATCAAGCCACTCTTACATTCAGTCAACTTTTACCTGGAGACACATCAAGCCACTCTTACATTCAGTCCACTCTTACCTGGAGACACATCAAGCCACTCTTACAGTCAGTCCAATCTTACCTGGAGACACATCAAGCCACTCTTACAGTCAGTCCAATCTTACCTGGAGACACATCAAGCCACTCTTACAGTCAGTCCACTCTTACCTGGAGACACATCAAGCCACTCTTACATTCAGTCCACTCTTACCTGGAGACACATCAAGCCACTTTTACAGTCAGTCCAATCTTACCTGGAGACACATCAAGCCACTCTTACAGTCAGTCCAATCTTACCTGGAGACACATCAAGCCACTCTTACATTCAGTCCACTCTTACCTGGAGACACATCAAGCCACTCTTACATTCAGTCAACTCTTACATGGAGACACATCAAGCCACTCTTACATTCAGTCCACTCTTACCTGGACACACATCAAGCCACTCTTACATTCAGTCAACTTTTACCTGGAGACACATCAAGCCACTCTTACATTCAGTCCACTCTTACCTGGAGACACATCAAGCCACTCTTACAGTCAGTCCAATCTTACCTGGAGACACATCAAGCCACTCTTACAGTCAGTCCAATCTTACCTGGAGACACATCAAGCCACTCTTACAGTCAGTCCACTCTTACCTGGAGACACATCAAGCCACTCTTACATTCAGTCAACTCTTACCTGGAGACACATCAAGCCACTCTTACATTCAGTCCACTCTTACCTGGAGACACATCAAGCCACTCTTACATTCAGTCCACTCTTGCCTGGAGACACATCAAACCACTCTTACATTAAGTCAACTCTTACCTGGAGACACATCAAGATCAACTCTTACATTCAGTCAATTCTTACCTGGAGACACACGAAGCCACTCTTACATTCAGTCCACTCTTGCCTGGAGACACATCAAACCACTCTTACATTCAGTCCACTCTTACCTGGAGACACATCAGCCACTCTTACATTCAGTCAACTCTTACCTGAAGACACATCAAGATCAACATGATCAGCGTGATGAGGCAGGCTGCTGACACTATCACATCCACTGAGCGCTGGGGGCCACGTTTCTGTAACAGAACAATACAGCGGAATTACGACTGCCACTTGGTAGGTTTACATGATGTCCGATAAGGTTAATATTTATTTTTAATAACATGTACTGGGAATTATTCTGGGCCATGTGTGAGGTTAGCATGAGGGCTTTAATGCATTTTAAGGGCCTCTGCGGACGTTCACAAGGGGTGTATTGTCGCTAATAAACACGTAACATAAAAACACACATCAAGAGTAATAAAACCGAAACAAATGGGTAATTTACTATAAAATCGTACTTATTTATAGTATGAAGTAAGCCAAAATTGTGCACCTGCTTGTTTATAGTTTTTAATATATATTACCAGGGCCCCATTCAGATTAGTTAGTTGCCATTTTGTTTCAGTGTTTTCCTCGATTTGAAAGTTAAAAGGTTTACATGGATTTCAGCGTGCATATATTTATATGTAGTAAATAGTATATATATCATGATATTGTGCTACTGATGTCGACCTAAAGTACAAATTTGCAAGCATTAAGTAATGTACTATTAATAATAACGAACAGGGCCAGTTAATACTGCGTTGGTATAACATAAAGCCGGTCGTTATTGGCGCGTGATTTTACTGAATAACACACCTTTTTAACGATAACTGACCACTTTTTGTTTGTTAGTTTATAACAGACTGAAAAGGGACTTTTTATGCCTAAATATGTAGAAAGAACTAAGGTTTGATGAATTGTACCTTCAGATAGGACCGCAGGGACAGCCACGTTCGGATGTTACGCACTTTGTTGAGTCTCAAATGAGGCAACTCAAACTTTCTTGCCCGCCGAGACGAGGTCAGGTAACAGAAATGCTTGGCGTATAACAACCGCTGGAAAGAACACAAGTGAAGATAAATTGTATATGAGGCGTGTTGTGGTAAAACCGGGATTAATGCATATGCATAAAGTATCGTCCCGGACCAGCCTGGGATGGCACTTACAAAATCATGTTATTTTATATTTGACTAAAACATAATGACAGAACATAAAGAATTGTCAAATTAATGAATGCAATGTCTCAAATATCCAGTGTAAAAACGCAATTCCACATAACTTAAATTTGACAATAAATTTTTTTTATCATGTAAGGTGAATTTATGTGAGATTTTTGTATAGAACAGTCTACAAAACATTACAAGAGAAAAATGCGGAAATCGCATGAAGCCAGATTGTTTATTTTGCCAATGAGGGTACATGTACAAGTCAATGTTGGAGAAGTTTCATGTCGATGATCAAAAATGTATGCAGTTTGGTGAGACCTGGCAAAAATTGGGTCTCAAAATAAAATGGGAAAAAAGTGTGGAAAAGAGAGATGGCATTAAATTGCTGACATATGTTTGTTTCTATGCAATGTTGCATATTTGCATTTAAGAAAGTGTCCGTCAAAGGAACTTTTCTCCACTGGACATGCTATCGTTTTTTTGGAAAATAATGATCAAATGCAAGATGGATGAACATGTTACTCAAATGGTTACTCATGGTTAATCGTGACAATGAGATGAAGGATGTTGTGTTTAATAATTTTGGTAGAGGACCACCAAACGAAAATGTGTGTGAAATTATTTGAAAAACTAGCCATAGGTTTAGAAGAAAATGGCTTTTAGACATATTTCTAAACTGGCGTTTAGACATAGTTCCGTTTTTAGCTCTGGTGGTCATCTTGTGCAGTGAGGCAGAACCATTTGAATAAGTTTGGTAGAGGACCACTAAACGAACATTGTTGTGAAATTATTTGAAAATCTAGTCATAGGTTTAGAAGAAATTGGAGTTTAGACATATTTCTAGTTTTAGCTCTGGGTCTATCTTGTGCAGTCAAGCGGAACCATTGTCACAGGTTTGGTAGAGGACCATCCAATAAATATTTGTGTAAAGTTTCATCAAGATTGATCAAGAACTTGAGAAAATCTGACAGGGATACAAAACTTTATCACAAATTCTATTTTTAGCTCTAGTGGCCATTTTGTGCAGTGAGGCAGAACCATTTGCATAAGTTTGGTAGAGAAACGCTTAACAAACATTTGTTTAAATTATTTGAAAATCTAGCCAAAAGTTTAGAAGAAAATGGCGTTTAGACATAATTCTATTCTTAGCTCTGGCAGCCATCTTGTGCAGTGAAGCGAAACCATTTTCACAGGTTTGATAGAGGACCATCCAAAGAACATTTCTGTAAAGTTTCATGAAGATTGACCAAGAACTTGTGAAAATAAGACAGGAATACGAAACTTTAATGCAAATTCTATTTTTAACTCTAGTGGCCATTTTGTGTAGTGAGGCGGAACCCTTTGAATAAGTTTGGTAGAGGAACACTAAACGAACATTTGTGTACTATTATTTGAAAATCTAGCCATAGGTTTAAAAGAAAATGTTTAGACATAATTCTATTTTAAGCTCTGGTGGCCATCTTGTGCAGTGAAGCGGAACCACTTTCACAGTTTTGGTAGAGGACCATCCAAGGAACATTTCTGTAAAATTTCATGAAGATTGACCAAGAACTTTTTAAAATATGACAGGAATACGAAACTTTAACACAAATTATATTTTAAGCTCTAGTGGCCATTTTGTGCAGTGAGGCGGAACCATTTGAATCAGTGTGGTAGAGGAATACTAAATGAACATTTGTGTACAATTATTTAAAAATCTAGCCATAGGTTTAGAAGAAAATAGCGTTTAGACATAATTCTACTTTTAGCTCTGGCGGCCATCTTGTGCAGTGAAGCGGAACCACTTTCACAGGTTTCGTAGAGGATCATCCAAGAAACATATCTGTAAAGTTTCATGAAGATTGACCAAGAACTTTTGAAAAAATGACAGGAATATGAAACTTAACGCAAATTGTCAACGACATCGCCCGCCCAACCGCCTGCCCAACCGCCCGCCCAACCGACCGGTTTTCGCATATCTATTAGCCGAGATTTTCATTGAAAAATCCGGCTAAAAATGCAAATGTTGAACGTTTAAATTATATATTTCATGTACATAACAGATTAATCATTAGTTGTTCAAACTGTAATTTATATGTAGTGATACCATCAAATCTCGAGGATATTTCAAAGATGGTCGAATACTATGCTCAACAATTTCAATTTAACTTCAAATATAGTTAATGTTGCAGTGTTGTAACGGATATGGTGTCCACCTTGTGACCAAGAGGTTGTGAGTTTGATCCCTACTCAGGGCGTGTTCAAATGACCTTTCTTTGAGGTCACGTTGGCGTAGTTGATATGGTGTCTGCCTAGCGATCGGAAGGTTCCAGGTTCGATCCCCACTCTGGGAGCATACTCAAGATCTTTCTAAAGACACCAAGTACTGGTTCTACCCAGGAAACTGACTCGAGTGTCTCTATAAGCCTTAGGCTTTCAATGCAATCGAGCTAAAATAAATAGATTTAAACTAAATGACCTTTCCCATAGACACCAAGAACTGGTTCTTCCCAGGAAATGGACTGAAAAGTGTCTCAATAAGCCTCTGGCTTTCGACACAATCAAGCTGAAATAAACAGGTTTAAACTAAATACAGTAAAATAGATATATCCCAACGAGCAAAGGACTGAAACAAGGTGTTTCATCTCTCATACATGTTTAAATGTCATGTAAGCCACAAATAGTAAGAAGATTAACATGTAGTAACGTCATCAAGGTTGCACAAGGGTATTTCACAGATTGTCATAGACTATGCACAATAGTTTCAATCACGCTAACTAAACTTCAAATGTGGTACAATATATGAGGTGTGTCATGGGAAAACTGGGCTTAATGCAAATGCGTAGAGTGTCGTCCCAGATTAGCCTGTGCAGTCCGCAAATCAACTTTAGGCAGAAAGTGTCGTCCCAGATTAGCCTGTGCAGACAGCACAGGCTAATCCAAAACGACACTTTATGCACATGCATTAAGCCTGGTTTTCCCACTACACGCCTCATAAATACCTCTACAACCAAATTAAACAAGGCGTTCTTTCCATTTCTCTTACCTGTTTAAATGTCCTGTCTGCCACAGACAGTAAGAAGAAGAAAATGGCACTTAGGAAGAACCTCTGAATGGCAGCATTCGCATGGATCAGACATTCCCTGCAAACAATAACAACATCGCAGTGTGTGTGTGTGTTTTTGTTTTGTATAGTTTTTATCATTCTTTGAGTGGGTCATGTAAAAACTAGAACTCCGCGAGTCCAATGTGTCGCCTGATGCCAGATAGCTTACGTGAATCCAAATGAAGAAGCACTTAAGGTTAATGCTCAAATTTTTTTAAACAGATTTATTGAAGTCTTCAAAAGCACTGCACTTTGGCTAATTGCAAAGAAAAGACTTATTAAAACCAAAAATGCGACACACAAATAGGTATGAAAATTTACAAAGGGCAATAACTCAAAAAGTATGAGGTGCAGCGTAACGGTTCTTGTGTACTGCACTTCTTCTTAATGAGATCTATCTATCTATGAAGTTTAAAGTTGATAGCTTTCATAGTCTTAGAGTTATGCTCCGGACAAAAATTAAGTATGAAAATAAACAAAGGGCAATAACTCCAAAGTATGAGGTGCTGAGTAACGGTTCTTTTGCACTGCACTTCCCCTAAATGAGATCTATCTACCTATGAAGTTTCAAGTTGATAGCTTTAATAGTCTTAGAGTTATGCTCCGGACAAGCGAAAGGGGCCGCCGCCGCCGACACCGCTGCCGACATAAGTAACCCCTATATGCTGCCTAGTCAGGAGAGACAAAAACCATTCCCAAACCCAAAAGAGTTTGATTTTTTTTAACTAAAATGAAAAAATTCCCAAATCTTTAGTGGCAATATGCTGAAAACATAATTAGGAAATGAAAATTACAGTTCACAAGTGTGACACACATTTGTTTTCTGTTATACCTTACAGGTGAAGGGCCCACGTTCTAGGATTTGGGGGAAATAATGCAATTTATCTTGTTAAACTGAACAATAAAATCCAGGAAAGAAACATCACTGTGGGAAGAAACTGTTATAAGTGTATAAGGCTTCTACTATTGTATATAAGGCAAGGGTTGCAGTGGTGTAATGGATATGGTGTCCGATTTATGACTGAGAGGGCGTGAGTTCAGTCTACCCAGTATACTTGGGGAGCCTTCAAATTATTTTCACAAAAGACACCAAGTACTAGTTTTACCCAGGAAACAGACTTAAAAGTGTCTCAATTTGAAAAAAAATCCCAGAGAAAACATACTTCCAAGTGAGGCTGAGCGACCACTCGATAATCACGTAGAATATGTCCCAGCTCAGAAGGCTGGGTGAATCCTTCGCGTGGAACGCTATGAAGAGGAATGGAGTGAGGCCCATCAAGATGGAGAATGTTAAGCCGATGAAAATGTAGTCTGAACTCTCAGGAATCTTGTCCACCGTCTCTATGATTGCCCAGCCAATATCGAGGGCGGTCAGCTCGACCTTCTTGCACTCGTTCTTTTCCCAGATTAGGCAGGTAACTGCAAGAGGTACATTTTTTATTTATTGTTGATTATCGGCATAAGGCCATCTTTAAAAAAATGTTAGTTTGCGGTAACGCGACCAACTCATGAAATTGGGCCTGACTCTTGTTTTTACAGGCTTCTGTGAAGCAATTTTTAAAACTTTCTATTAGAAAGTTTAAGTTATATAATCATATTTTGTTCGCAATTAATTCATTACATTTTAACAACTACAAACTGCGTTTTAATTACTCGAATTAAGCTGAATTTGTAGCAGTGTGAGTATCCTGATGGTGTTTCTGGCCTGATTTTGCTTATATTCCACTTCATCTTTAATCTTTTGGTGATGGACAAACAGTACAAGATTGGTGAAGATTGGATGAAAAATTAAGTCTCTATCCTGTATAATGTTCATTTTTGCATATTTTTTCACAAACAAAGGGCAATTACTCCGGTGTTTCTGGTCCGATCTTGCTTATATTCAACTTCAACTGTAATCTCATGGTATAGACAAACTGTACAAGACTGGTGAAGATTGGATGAAAAATGGAGCCTCTATCTTGAATAATGTCCATTTTTTGTATTTTTTTTATAAACAAAGAGCAATAACTCCAGTTTTTGAAACACGATCTGGCCCATTTTTTGCCATCTGCTGAGATCTGATGGTCATACACAAACTGTTAAAGTTTGGTTAAGAGTGGATGGAAAATTAAGTCTATATGTTGTAAAAAGGCATTTTTGCACTTTTTTGCATGAAAAAGGGGCAATAACTCTAGTGTTACTGGTGTGATCTGGCCCAATAACAATCTCGTTCGAAATTTTATGGTCATACACAAACTGTGCAAGTTTGGTTCAGATTGGATAAAAAGTGAAGTCTCTATCCTGAGAACGACACAAATTGTTGACGACACACAGAAGAAGGCCGATGCAGGAGAGGTCCCCTATACCAATAGCTAAAAAAAGAGGATGGCCTAAAAAAATTTGGGTTAAGTTAATTGAAAAGAAATAACAAAGTATGAAATTCACAACAAAACATTTACCTTTATCAGCTGGCTGCGCATTTGGGACAGCTGAGGCCTGAAAAGAACAACAGCAACAATTAAGTAACCAGCATTTCTCCACTTCAGAAACATATATACTTGTATGTATGTAAAACAGCAAGTTTTATTAACAAATATCTCAAATTACAAATGTAGTATTAAGTTTTGGAATGAAACTATTATGCATGTATATGGCAATCAAAAAATCACCAGTATTCTGATTTCCATAGTGGGTAACCATGACTACCAGAATATGGTGTGAATTTGGTTGCCTGACGTGTAAACATAACTTCAAAGATAATTAAGTTTGTATTTATGAACACTAAAACCAGTGTTATAAAAACACAGCAAAAAAGAGATTTAAACAAAATCTGTTTAGAAACAATGAGTATGAAATGAAAAACCTAATATCTGTATAAGGCATACTAGATAATGTGCAATACACAGGTTACTGCCTGAAATTATTACATAAGTAGACCTATATACGAAAGAATATGTTATGGTCAGTTTAAAAAAAAAGCAAACTACACACTCAAGGGTACAGAGCAGAAATTGTGTAAATACTTAAAAAAATTGATGTCTAAGATCTTGAATAGACTTTTAACTACATTAATCAAGTTAACTTAACTAGTACATATTTTATTGCAATCACTGTTTGTATAGCATTAGGTCTACAATACTAACTCAGGCAACACAGTCATGTGACCATTTCTTGTGCTAATAATTAGCCCAGTTGTTACATGTTTTTCTTTCTTAGTGTTCTTATGGAAACTCTGCTGCGCAGCTCTTGGTTGAAGAACACTGGACAAATCTGCATTAAAGGTCAACATTAAGAACACTGGACCAATCTGCATTCAAGGTCAACATTAAGAACACTGGACAAATCTGCATTCAAGGTCAACATTAAGAACACTGGACAAATCTGCATTAAAGGTCAACATTAAGAACACTGGACAAATCTGCATTCAAGGTCAACATTAAGAACACTGGACAAATCTGCATTAAAGGTCAACATTAAGAACACTGGACAAATCTGCATTCAAGGTCGACATTAAGAACACTGGACAAATCTGCATTAAAGGTCGACATTAAGAACACTGGACAAATCTGCATTAAAGGTCGACATTAAGTAAATGACTCCTTAATCGAAAATATCCCCACAAATGTTGAAACAACACAAAACTGTAAATTAAAGCAGCGTTAATTATTTTATTTTGTGTCTATGTTGAAGCATATTTGAGACTAGAAATGTGTTCACAGACCTGGATGCCCCCACCTATGCAGCTATTAATACATGGCGCCGCTTTTTCTATATGCATACAAATAATTTTGCAAAAAGAGAATTGTCCTTTTATATTTTACTTTCTGCTAATGTATTCTCTTATTGTGTGAAGTAATTTGGATATCACAAAATAGTTTTAGTCCTGACAAAAAATCAATAAAGGGTAGTAATTAAAACTTTAAGGCAATTATGAGTTATGGTTCTTGTACGCTTCACTTACTCTTGCTATCTTAAATCATTCTGTGCAAAATCAACAAAATGCCTTTTATCATTTTTGCATTATGCTTTGCACACTCCTTAACTAAGGGAAGTAATTCACTTACTTCACAAGTCAGGTTCGTGCATGCAACACATCATCTGGTGATCGTGATAATTTCTGCCAATTTATTGGAAAATCCCTGCATGCATGACAATATTATGCTCTGGACAATTATTTGACCTTTGACCTTGATTAATGACCTGGACCTTTCAGCTACAGCTTGGTCCTTGAACGCCACATGCCGTCTAATAATGCTTACCACTTCTGCCAAGTTATTTGAAAAATATTCATGCCGGACAAAATTATGCTCCAGACAGAATCCATGGACTTAATTCTTCTACTTGACCTTTGACTTTTAAGTGACCTTGACCTTGGGCCTAGTTTTTGGGGGCGAAACATCTTCTTATAATGGTTATCACTTCTGCGAAGTTATTTGAAAATCCTTCAATGCTGGACAGAGTTATTGCCTGGACAAGAATCTTAACATATATACATATACTTGACCTTAAAGTGTGACCTTTACCTTGGACCATGGCACCTGTTCTTGTATGCGACACCGCCACATAATGCTCATCACTTAAGCCAAGTTGTTTGAAAATCCTTCCCTGCTGGACAACATTATGCTCCGGACATGGTCTATATCCTAAATTCTTCTATTTGACCTTTGACCTTTTAGTGTGACCTTGACATTATAAAAAGGGACCTGGTTCTCGCACGCAACACACTGACACACCATGCTTAGCACTTTGGCCAAGTTAGTTTAAAATCCTTCCCTGCTGGACAAAATTATGCTTCAGTTATCTATCGCTTAAATGACCATTCACCTTTAAGTTTGACATGACCTTGGACCTAGGGGCCTGGTTCTTGTGCATGACACACCGTCTCACCATGCTCAACACTTGTGCCAAGTTACTTGAAATTACTTCCAATGCTAGACAAAATTATACTCCAGACAGTGTCTATGGCTTAAATTTTTATATTTGACCTTTGACCTTTAAGCGTGACCTTGACCTTGGACCTAGTTCTTGCGCGTGACACACCGTCTCCCCATGCTCGTGACACACTGTCTCCCCATGCTCAACACTTGTGCCAAGTTATTTGAAATTCCTTCCATGCAAGACAAAATTATGCTCCGGACAGAGATATAGGGCTTAAATTTTTATATTTGACATTTGACCTTTAAGTGTGACCTTAACCTAGGACCTAGGGATCTGGTTCTTGCACATGACACACTGTCTCACCAAGCTCAACACTTGTGCCAAGTTATTTGAAATTCCTTCCACGCTGGAAAATATTATGCTCCAGACAGGGTCTACGGCTGAAATTCTTATATTTGACCTTTGACCTTTAAGTCTGACCTTGACCTTGGACCTGGTTCTTGCGCACGACACACCGTCTCACCACGTTTAACACTTGTGCCAAGTTATTTGAAATTCCTTCCATGCTGGACAATATTATGCTTCAGACAGGGTCTATGACTTAAATTCTTAATTTTGACCTTTGACCGTTAAGTTTGACCTTGACCTTGGACCTAGGCACCTGGTTCTTGCACACCACACACCGTCTCACCATGCTAAACATATGTGCCCAGTTATTTGAAATTCCTTTCATGCTGGACAAAATTATCCTCCAGACAGTGATAGAAGGTTTAAATTCTTATATTTGACCTTTGACCTTTAAGTGTGACCTTGACCTTGGACCTATAGACCTGGTTCCTGCGCGCGACACACCGTCTCACCATGCTCAACATTTGTGCCAAGTTATTTGAAATTCCATCCATGCTAGACGAAATTATGCTCTGGACAAGAATCAGAACATACGTACATACTTACACACGTACACACATACGTATCCATGGACAGAGTAAACTCTATATGCCCCCCCATCATTGACGGTGGGGGCTTAAAAAAATCAATTTTCTGACATATGTGAAAATACTTGTCGAATTATTTCAAAACGATGGAAAAATGAGTACTGACTAAGACAACTTAGATGACGACGAGAAAAATATATGAGATTTACACAGATTTACTGGTGTGTAACCCAGTCTGAATGTCAACCCACAATTTTCAAAGTGTAACTTTAATGAAATCACCTCCAGGGTAATCTCCCTTGCCAATTATCTCATTTGTGCTGGCTATTGTTAATATAAAACTTCAAACAAAACAAGATTGAAAGGTAAATTATTTGACAAAATACATGAAATTATTATGTTTATGCTAAATCCATGGTCAACATATTGGCCACAGTGAGAGGGCCTATAAATAGAAACAATGGAGACAACTACTGAGGTATTTTGGTAGCAAAAAGCCAGGCTAACAACAGTTACTGTGAATGGAATGGAACAAAAAATCACACACTATTAAAAGACATGACGGCCATGATGTCCCTAGGTCGCTCACCTGACTGTAAAGCATCATAATGGCTTTTAAGAAAAAGATTGTTTGAGATTTCAATAAAGCCATATAAGGAAATCTGTCCCGCCCCCTGGCAGCCATGCTTTTTAACAAATCGTGAAAACAGGCTAGTGTATATGTACATGAAAGGTCTGGAAAGTCCGGCTATATTGTGATCGTGATCCATGGATATAACGATTTGCAGTGTATCAAAGAAAATACTGTCATGGTATCGTTAAACTTGTAAAACACGTGCATGGACTAAAATTAGTGTAAACACAGAATACAGTTTGAGCGCCTAATTTGTGCTAATACAGGTGACGAGTATTAGGGTAATGTTTGCCAGCTATACTAGTCTTTGTGCCCAATGCTATGCAAGACTATCTGCTAAAACAAGTCAACAAGCCTATCCATATCTATTTTTACAATGAAATGGGCTAGCTGGACCTGGATTATATGGTCACACCCCATACACTGTAATTCAGTTTGTACTAAAGTTATTAAACAGAGTGACAGCATTTTTTAAAATTTTTTTTTAGTAATGGTGCCCTTGACCACAACCACCCCAGATGCAACCTCAAGCGAGGCATCTATGTATGAAGTTTTATTACAATAGCAATTTTTGTTCTCAAGTTGTTGTTCAGAAACCAAAAGTTGGTGCTGCTGTCAAGTCTGTCAGCCCACATGCCCAACGACATACCCCAATCTAATAACCACACATTTTCATTTGGTTAAAAATGGCTATCTTAGATACTTGTTATAACTTCATCTGTAAAGTATTTAATTAATAATGCAAAATTTGGAAGACTTGATGCCAGAACTACTGCAATTTGACTTCTTTCTATGATTTTTTTTAATCCACTGAAGTCCAAAAAATTTAAGTTTTAGCATAATACCTGCTTATGTGCAATTTTCAACACTTTTTCCTGATGCAATAAACAACAACAATTAATTAAAATGCAATATCTTACCATTGCCCTCTAAAAACACACAAAGTTTCATGAACCTATCTTTTGTATTTATTGAGTTATTTCATGACCCAAATTTTATTGCACAGACAGACATACAAAAAGAAACATAGTTGGAGGGTGTCCTATCTGATCATGCAACCAGTAGTGGACAAATAACTTTCAAAACAAACTCTTTATTAATGACAGTGACATATAAATATTAAATTTCTAGGCACATGACTAACTTGTGAATCAAAACGCTGACAGCGTAGAAAGACTGTTGGCGAAAAAAGAAACTAAGAGCAAATGAATTATGAGAGTATTTTTATTATAAGAAACATTTATTGAAGTAAGCCACCTGTTTGTTACATCAATTTTACAAAACAAGAGCTGTCAGAGGACAGCGCGCTCGACTATTCTAAGTATTTCAGTTGGTACATATTTTTGATAGTGGAAGGGGCATAAGGTTGTTAAAATACACAACTTTTAAGTGAAGCCTTGTATAGTTTATACATTTTTGGAACAAAAACTTTAACCAAAAAATCCTTGTAAAAAGTGTGCATAACTCTGTCAAAATACAAAACAGAGTTATGGGTAATGTTGCCCCTAATACTAGAGTTGATGACAAAGGTTAGTTCCAAGTTTCAAGTGAATTAACTTATGTAGTTTTGAAGTTACAAAACCTTTGAATATAAACTTTAACCAGAAAATCTATGTGAAAAAGGGGCATAACTCTGTCAAAATACTAAATAGATATATGGGTAATGTTGCCCCTAATACTAGAGTTGATGACAAAGGTTAGTTCCAAGTTTCAAGTGAAAAGCTTATGTAGTATTGAAGTTACACAGCTTTTGAATATAAACTTTAACCAGAAAATCTATGTGAGAAAGGGGCATAACTCTGTCAAAATACAAAAAGAGTTATGGGGAATGTTGCCCCTGATACTGGAGTTGATGACAAAGGTTAGATCCAAGTTTCAAGTGAATAACTTATGTAGTTTTGAAGTTACAAAACATTTGAATATAAACTTTTACCAGAAAATCTAAGTGAAAAAGGGGAATAACTCTGTCAAAATACAAAAGAGAGTTATGGGGAATGTTGTCCCTGATACTGGAGTTGATGACAAAGGTTAGATCCAAGTTTCAAGTCAATAACTTATGTAGTTTTTAAGTTACAAAACCTTTGAATATAAACTTTTACCAGAAAATCTAAGTGAAGAAGGGGCATAACTCTGCCAAAATACAAAACAGAGTTATGGGGAATGTTGTCCCTGATACTGGAGTTGATGACAAAGGTATATTCAAGTTTCAAGTGAATAACTTATGTAGTTTTGAAGTTACAAGACTTTTGAATGAAAACTTGAACCAATTCAGACGCGGACATGGACGCTGACGCAGGGGGTAGTAGGATAGCTCACCTATTCTTCGAATTGTCAAGCTAATAAATCTCGAAACTCATAACTATACACTCCACTTATAATAAATTGGTATAAGCTGGTATTTGACCGAACTGAAGATGGAGATCCAGGCCACTGTTTTTTGCAAATTAAAACTAATATAGCGCGCGTCTAATTCAATGCTATTTATCTACGACATTCTCATCATTACTTTTTGTAATTTGTGGGAGGCAAATATTTTTGTGCAAACTATTTAAAAAGCAAACAGAGTTATAAGCATACAAGTCAATCTACAACCGGTAAAAATAGTCGATGAACCGTATAAGTTCGAATCATTATTCAGTGCTTTTTATCACACAAAGTTCGGTAAATACCAATTTAAATAAAAATAAGTTTAATCACTAAAATACATTCAAAACTCTCTTTAGAAGTACAATGCTTTTCCGTAATTCTTATGCAGGCGTCAAAAACAATAGCAATCGTCATTCGAGTGGTTACGATCGCTCTGCTATAAGTACTTACTCAATACACTGTTGTTAAACTTACGCAATATGATGTAATATGCAGTTAACCAGTCAACAGCACAAACATCTATCATACTTATGTGAAATAGACATAACATGAATTCACTTGTAGTTATGGACTAAATGGATTATTATTATTGTTTATTAGTGTTCTAAGTCGGATCTATTTCTTGCCATCTATTCATAGAAGTAGCATCGATAACAGCAAGCCTCACTGCTCAGCGAGCGGAGCGCAGTAATTTACCGAATTACTGACTCATAGCCTGCAAAGTAAAGAAGTAGTTCCCAAAAGACCAATTTCTGAATACACCTACTAAATCCTGTTGGCTTGCGCCAACAGTCTAAAAACTGAAAATATTTCTCTGAAACAGAACCTTTCCAACACAGAACCAGTTTATATCAGGCCTTGGAAGAATCATGTGCAAATATTCCATTGTTATTGATAGTGCAGTTTACTGAATTGTTTAGGGAGCTACTTAACCACAGGCCAAGTTCATTGGGCCACATGAGGATACATAGGTCAGTTGGAGAAAGTTCTACAATTCCTGACATAACATGTATATAGGATAGGAGGTCAAATCAGATTCAAGTAAACGATTGCTCTGGTTTTTGTGTTCCTCCCTGATGTGATTTTCTGGCGCTTATCATAATTACAAGAGGTATTGGGAACATTTAATTTGAATATTAAAATATAATTCTAATATTGGGTTGTTGTTTATGTTCATGCCTCATCACCACTACAGCATCATCATCATCATCATGATCGTCATCATTGGCATCATCACCATCATCATCATCGTCATCATCATCATCAAATACACCAAAATCACAGTATTATAAGCATCATAGCCTTCATCATTTTAATATTTATAATCATCTTCAAAAATAAGCAACAATAACAACAGCTTTAGCAGTTTAAACCGAGGTCTTATAGACTACATTTGTAAACATTTACCTGACCTACCCTGAAAAATGCCCAGACCATAGAACATTTTTATTAAGTTTGTCGGATATTTTGTTGTTTTATTTTTTTCAATAATGAAATTGTTTTGGTTAATTAAGTGTTTTGTTTTGATAGCATCCACTTTACAAGGAATTTGGTAGAGGGTCACCAAAGGAACATTTATGTCAAATTAGTTTGAAATCCAGCCAGTAGTTTTTGATTAGAAGATTTTAAAGTTTTCAATATATCTATATAAAGAAAACTGCCCCGCCCCCTGGCAACCATGTTTTTTCACGAATCAAAATGATTTCAAGGACTTTGGTAGAGGGTAACTCAAGGAACATTTCTGTGAAATTATTTTGAAATCCAGCCAGTGGTCTGAGACGAGAAGATTTTAAAAAAGTTTTCAGTAAAACCATAATTATAAAGAAAACTGCCCTGCTCCCTAGCGGCTATGTTTTTTAACGAATCAAAATGATTTCAAGGAATTTGGTAGTGTCACCAAGGAAAATTTCTGTGAATTATTTTGAATTCCAGCCAGTGGTTTCAGACTAGAAGATTTTTAAAGTTTACAATATAACCATATAAGGAAAACTGCCCGCCCCCTGGCAGCCATGTTTTTTAACAAATCAAAATGATTTGAAGGAATTTGGTAGAGGGTCACCCAAGAAACTTTTCTGTGAAATAATTTTTAATTCCAGCCAGTGGTTTCAGACTAGAAGATTTTTAAAGTTTTCAAAATAGTTATATACGGAAAACTGCCCCACCCCCCTTACGGCCATATTTTTTAACGAATCAAAATGATTTCAAGGAAATTGGTAGAGGGTCACCAAGGAACATTACTGTGAAATTATTTTGAAATCCAGCCAGTGGTTTCACACAAGAAGATTTTTAAAGTTTTCAAATTAGCCATAATTATAAGGAAAACTGCCCCGCCCCCTGGCGGCCATGTTTTTTAACGAATCAAAATGATTTGAAGGAATTTGCTAGAAATCACCCAAGGAGCATTTCTGTGAAAACTATTTTAAAATCCAGCCAGTGGTTTCTGACCAGAAGATTTTTTAAGTTTTCCAGATTTTAAGCTTTTGGTTGCCATGGCAACCAGAGTTTTCAATATATTTTAATAAATTGAAAGAATTTGGTAAAGGACCATCCCGGGAACCTTCCTGCCAAGTTAGGTTAAAATCCACCCAGTGGTTTCAGAGAAGTTGTTTGAAGTAAAATGTTGACGACGGACAATGTACAACGGACGCTGGGCACAGACTGACCACAATAGCTCACCCTTCAGCACTTCGTGCTCAGGTGAGCTAAAAAGAGTCCCCAAACTACAAGCTCTTACTTATATATACAATACAAGCAGCAAGTAGCATGGTGGGTTCTAAATAGTGCAAAAATATTTCTCAATTAAGGAGAAAATGTAAAACAGAGTAGAAGTATTTTTCAATTAAGGAGAAATAATAAATCAGCTTCAAAAATCATGTAAGATAATTACTTGAGTTTCCAAAATCCCAATTCAAATATAGGTCAGAAGCAGGCTATCAATGGTTACTATGTGTAATGATGCTGATCTCAAATAGAAGTATCATGTTGACTCAGAGTGATGTATTGATTTTACTGATAAGCAGACTCCACTATAGGGGTTATATCTGTGAATGACCTACAAAGGGAAATAACACATTTCTGGCAATTATCTTCCTGATACTTCATTTACCTCCCTTTAACAGGTGAGTTATTCAGGAATAGGTGTATTTGGGACCAAAATAGGGACGATAACTCTGGTGTTCCTGGTCCAATCGGGCCCACTATCAAACCTGTCCAAGATTTAATGGTTATACACAAACTAAGCAAGTTTGGTCAAGATTGAATAAAAAATGAAGTCTTTATAACGGGCCAAATTGTTGACGGCATACTGATGACGCCAGAGAGGTCCCCTATACCAATAGCTCACCAAGCACTTCCTGCTCAGGTGAGCTAAAAAGAGTTGTCTCAGGACAGTGCACTCGACTATTCAACCGCTTTGTCAAAGTTATTGGCCTTTATCACTAAAAAAAGGGGTATAATTCTACCAAAATGCTGGTCACAGTTATGTGCGTTGCACACAAACTTTAACCTAACTTTCTAAGTAAAAAAAGAGCATAATTCTGCTAAATTGCTGGTCAGAGTTATGGTCTTGGTCATGACCTCACATAACGACCCTGAATCCATGTGTGAAGTTAACATTGAATATCTGTAGTAGTTACAGAGATATGGACTTGTTGCACGCAAACCTTAACCAGAGCATATAAATTTACGCCAACGAACAGGTGAGAAGTACAGCTCGAACAATTTGGTGAATAGTCCAGCTAAAAATGTGACTGAAACTGAAATTCAATAAACCTAAGAAATAAGGCCAGACCGGCTACAAAAGCATGACTCCTTAAAGAGCAGGAAAACTTGTGAATGTTGCAATTCAGTGAAAAAAGCCTTAATGGATGGCAATGGAAGAAAATTAAAACTATCCCAGTGATTATTAATGCAAAAATAAATGCATTGCCAAGTTTGTGTAATTCAAATGAGAAACAACTGTGATTTTGCAATATTTCTCACATTTCTCTATAAGTAGCTAAATTAATGAAACTGATAAAATAGTATCTGTACTGAATGAACATTCATATTTAACAAATACTAAGTTGAATAAGTTAAATAAGAACTAATTCAGAAAAGACAGACAAAATATGGTATATTACGATGGAACAATAATGTAGTTACAGGAGACTTTGAATACAATATCATCACGCTATGTTGAGGAAGGGGTAGATGAAATAGTAGTAAAAAAAACAACAACATGAAAACAACTATGCTGAAAAAAATGCTATGTGAGGGTTTACTTTACCTTTTGGCCAAAAAATCTTCCCTATTTTTTATAAAACAATATTTTGAAATAAATACACATAAATAAATCAAATACAAACACACAAAATTCGACAAAAATAAAAAATATAGAAACAGAAGAATAGGACAGTTTCAATAAAGATAACTCAAATCAAAATAACTTTACAAAAGAAAAACAATTAAATAGAATCTCATGTGCATTACATAGAAGAATTGTTTTTACACTCTCACTGAATTCATTTCTACTAGCAGTAACTAAAACAAAACAAGAGAGCCATTGTCACAAAGATACCCCGTCAAAGAAGCTTTTTGGGGTAAAGTTTCACAGACTGAAGAGAAACAAATCAAAAACTAATAAGGTAAAGTCATGGTATTTGTGCATCAAATTCATCTCCAAACCTCTGTGTGGCAAGTTGAGGTATCAAAACTATTCCATATATATATTTAAATCTATAATTAAGACGACAAAATAAAAAATCCATTCTAACCGAACAAAAATATGATCCAGACAATGTGAAGGATTGAATTCTTATATATGACCTTTGACCCTGAATTGTGACCTTTACCTTGGACAAAGGACCTGGTTCTTGCGCATGACACTCCACCTCACCATGCTTGTCACTCTGCCAAGTTATTTAAAAATCCATCCATGCTGGACAAAGATATGCGCCAGACAAAGTGTTTAGGATTGATTTCTTAATTTTGACCTTTGACCTTGAATTGTGACCTTGACTTTGGGGCTAGAGACCTGGATCTTGCGTGCGACACTGCGACTCACCATGCTTGTCACTTTTGCAAAGTAATTTGAAAATCTATCCATAATGTACAAAGATATGCTCCAAACAAAGTATTATGTATTGATTCGTTAAATTCGACCTTTGACCTTGAATTGTGACCTTGACTTTGGACCTAGGGACATGGTTCTTACGTGCCACACTGCGACTCATGATGCTTGTCACTTCTGTTGTTTGAAAATCCATCCATGCTGGACAAAGTTATGTTCTGCACAAAGTGTTACGGATTGATTTCTTAAATTTAACCTTTGATCTTGAATTGTGACCTTGACCTTTGACCTAGGGATCTGGTTCTTGCGCATGACACTACGTCTCATCATGCTTTTCACTTCCGCCAAGTTATTTGAAAATCCATCCATGCTGGACAAATATATGCTCAGGACAAAGTTTATCTGCCAACCAACCGTCCGCCCGCCAGGTGCGTTCCCATAATACGTCTTGTTTTTCGAACGGGTGTATAATGACACAAACTAGAATTGTCACACGAGTAACGGATATACGGAAACCATGTTTTTAGGGAATTTTAAGTTGAAAAGGGGCCATAGCTCTGTCAAAATTTAGTGGTATGTAACCAACATTGAACTTGACCTGTATTCTATGATGTTACACATGAGTACCAAAAATCATTTGAATATGTAAAGCCTTTCTTGAGTTATCGGAAACGAAAAACCAACAGACCGACAGACCTTCGGACCGACAAGCTCACTCCTATATACCCCCCCCTAAACTTTGTTTGTGGGGGTATAATAAAAATATTTTCCTTTTTCAAACATCTGTGATGAAGAATATTCATATTATACCTACTTTTGCTGGAGTTGATAAAATATCACTAGCTAGGTTTCTAACAATAAAATAGCTTACAGAGAGATCTCAATGGGTATTTATCAGCTAAAATCTAAGAAAACCTCACATAAGTGAGTTCACAACTAATTGAAGAAAAGTTAACTCAAGGTTTTTTAACTTCATCAATGTTGATAATAAAGTACAATAATTTGTTTCTATTTTTGTACCATAGCTGATATATACAATCAATGTCATGAATTAATGCTTAAATTCAAGGAAAATATTGCTCTTATTTTAATGCTACCCACAGTACCCATAATGTGGACATTCAACAGACAACCAGGATAAAGGCAACTAATATCTAGTGATACATATATTCAATGGTTACAAACAAGGATTGTCCACAGAATATTGGGGACAAATTCACTTCTTTTTAAAACGGGTATGTCTGGTAGTTGCGCATGCACTTTTTGCAGATTGTCGGAAAAATCAATTACCCACTTATTCTGGGAATGTAACACAGTGCAAACCTTGATTAAGGATGTTTTGCATAGTTTAAAAAATGCAAATATAAACATTGAAATTAATTGCAAATTGTTATTGCTTGGCGACAAAAAGAAAACGACAATTGTTTTATTCTTTTCATGGAAATTAAAAAGTACATATTTGCATGTAAACGGAAAGAAATTATCCCAAACTGTTCAGGTCTGAAAACTATTCTAAAATTAGCATTAAAGATTTTACAAGCACACAATATGCACCCAATACAGATTTCTATTGGACAGTTATAAGACTTCTCTGTAATTAGTATGTTTAAAATATTTATTCCATAGTTCAGTACTAGTATAGTAATGTTTTGTACACATGGTGTATTGTGTTGTGTATAAATTGTATACCCAGTTTAAATGTACCATCGTGCATATATATTAAAATTTGCTTGCATAATATGATGTGTATTATGCAATTCTGAAATCAATATAGAGTATAGTATATTAGATTATTGCAAAGCAGTCGTGTACTGACAGCAACTAGTAGAACTTGCTTAATTATGTTTTGTTTTATTTTGTATTGTGTATCTTATGAAATGAATAAAACTGTTAAACCAAAAAAAAAAAAAAAAAAAAAAAAAAAATAATATCTACTACAAACACACAAGGTTGCCCAGGAAATCCAGATTCAAAAATATAGTCGAATCACAATTTTACAAATAGTAATGGGACCACGCTAGTTGTTTTTTTTGTGCATTTCCCATAACATTGCATAAAGCTTATTGTTTCAGGATCGTAAGATTGTTGTTGGTGAACTACTGATCAATATTATAATTTAACTCTTTAGTAGATCTACATAAAATAATAGTATAATAAATGTAATTATAATCATATAAATAATAAATTGGTAAAACCACTGAAACCAATCAAACTAAATATGAGACGTGTCGTGGGAAAACCGGGCTTAATGTATGTGCGTAAAGTGTCGCCCCGGATCAGCCTGTGCAGTCTGCACAGGCTAATCCAGAACGTCACTTTCCGCCTATAGTGGATTTATGTTAAGAAGAGACTTCCTTGAAACAGAAAATACCATAAAAGCGGAAAGTGCCATCCTGGATTAGCCTGTGCGGACTGCACAGGCTGATCCGGGATGACACTTTACGCACATACATTAAGCCCAGTTTTCCCACAACGTGTCTCATATGTTGTATTATAACAGCACTGCGAGTCACTGCACTGAAAGGTGACATTGAAAGCCAATTGATAAGAAACAAATGGGATCTTTGCACGCTATGAATATCACTCGAGGACTCGTAAAAGCAAGTACCAGATGGCTAATTCTGCATGTTTGTTTCATTATTTTAAAGGTAAAGGAACATGAAAACTGAACGTTAAATTGTATTATTGTGAAATATTATTTCGCAAAATCACAACTTGTTTACAATGACAAATACAATTTCATAAAAGGTGCTTCGACAGAATTTTTAAAACACAAAACAGCTAATACATACAGCTTTTGTATTTACATTACAAAAGAAATTATTTAAGTGGAGCTGTTGGTTAAATCGTATCACACTAGTCACAAGAATTGTGTAGTTTTGTTATGCAAACTTCACACAAGCTGAATATTGTGAAGTAACAAAATCCACTAACATTCATATAGACCACACTACATACATGTATACGTTTCACAAAAGCAAGCACTGGTCTTTTTTTATACAACATTATGTCACATTTATTGTAAAAAAAAATGTTAGCTGGTTAATCACTTCAAAATCACTGCTATTTCTTTAACTGTTTGCCATTCTATCAATATAGCAATCCTCTACCACTGCAAGATTATATAGAATTATGCCTACCAGAAAAATAATGTATGTCTTCATTTTGAACTTAAATTTTTTTTTTAACTTGACCTTCAACCATTTGACCCCAATGCCAATCCATCTGACCTTGACCCATGTGACCCCAATGCCAATCAATCTGACCTTGACCCATGTGACCCCAATGCCAATAAATCTGACCTGACACATGTGACCCCAATGTTAATCAATGTGACCTTGATCCATGTAACCCTAATGTCACTCAATCTGACTTTGAAACATGTAACCCTAATGTCAATCAATTTGACCTTGACCCATGTTACCCCAATGTAAATCAATTTCACTTTGAGTCATGTGATGGGCCGGCTACCTCAGTTGGTAGAGCACTGGACTACAAATCCGAGAATCGCAGTTTCGATTCCCAGCCCGGCCACATAACTTGTGTGGGGATTGGTCATGAAATTATTTCTACGGCCACTCTCCCCCTACCTCTGACTCAAGTATGGCAGTTGTCAGTTACTGGCATAAGTATGTGCACTTAGTACTGGTAAATCAGCTTACCCAGAAAAAGTGTGAGTAGGTTAACTGACCGCCATTATATGACTGAAATACTGTTGAATACGGCGAAAAATCCAAACAAACAAACAAAGAGTCATGTGACCCCAATGTCCATCATTGTGACGATGACCCATGTGACCCCCATATCAATCAATCTGAACTTGAACCATGTGCCCCAATATAAAACAAGAAGGCCATGATGGCCCAAAGCGCTCACCTGAAAACTGGTACCGATGAAGACCATATTGTTGTGACAGGTTTGAAAATTAAGGTATCTGAACAATACGCAGAGGGGGATAGGATCAATTTTGATTTAAAACAACAGTTAGTGCAATTGGCTAACTAAAGTATGAGTTTGGTAGTGGATGTGCGGTTTTTTGCTTATGGTTCTCAAATCATTTTTCTCGATATTCTTACCTGACCCTCTTTCATTTAGTCATTGACAATTTTGGAAAATGCATAAACAGTAGATTTTTATGTCTTTTTCACAAACAGTTTTGGAGAACTAGATGCAAGGCAATAATTGCGATGGCTGTGCTATAGGGTAAAGTTTTGCTTTTTCTTTGATAATATTCTGTCCGATGATGATAAATGATGCTAATGCAGGCTCCGAAGACATCATGTTACATGTACAAATAACTGCATGCAAGTCTTGCAACTGTTGGAAATCATATTTTTATCAATCAATTATTATGGTCACATGCACGCTGTGTAAGTTGTTGATGCTTTTTTCTAAACACAAAGGGCAATAACTTTGGTTTTTCTGGCCCGATCATGCTTATATTTAACTTCACCTGTAGTCTTATGTTCATAGACAAACTGTACACGATTGGTGAAGATTGGATGAAAAATGAAGTCTCTATCCTGAATTATGTCCATTTTTGCATATTTTTTTCACAAACACAAGGGGCAATAACTCTGGTGTTTCTGGTCTGATCTTGCTTATATTTGACTTCACCTTTAATTTTATGGTCATAGACAAACTGTGCAAGAATGTTGAAGATTGGCTGAAAAATGAAGTCTCTATCCTGAATAATGTCCATTTTGCATTTTTATTTCACAAACAAAGGGCAATTACTCTGGTTTTTCTGGTTCGATATTGCTTATATTCAACTTCACCTGTAATCTCATGATAATATACAAACTGTGCAAGATTGGTGAAGATTGGATGAATAATGAAGTCTCTATCTTGAATAATGTCCATTTTTGATTTTTTTTTTAAAACAAAGGACAATAACTCTGGTGTTTGAAACACGATCTGGCCCATTTTTAGCGTCTGCTGAGATCTCATGGTCATACACAAACTGTGAAAGTTTGGTTAGATTGGATGGAGAATAAAGTCTATACATTGGAAAAGGGCATTTTTGCACTTTTTTGGCATGAAAAAGGGGCAATAACTCTGGTGTTACAGGTGTGATCTGACCCAATAACAATCCCACCCGAGATTTTATGGTCATACACAAACTGTGCTAGTTAGGTCAAGATTAAATAAAAAATGTAGTCTTTATCGCTATAACAGTCCAAATTGTTGACGGCATATGGACGACGGACTTCGTGCTCAGGTGAGCTAACAATCTGACAACCCATTTAAACTATGGTTTTGAAACACATTTGTAATGAATGTAATGAATGAAACAAATGGTTATGAAACATATTTGTAAAGAATGAAACCACAAAACAAACTTGACCTAAATACTACTATGATTTACATCTCAGAGTAAACTTGGTTTAATGTGACACATTCGTTATTTCACATTTTATAACATGCCAATCTTATTTTCAGAAGTTTTAATGACGATGCCCCATCAAGACCCTGTTTCTAGTCATAGTCAATTTAAGTATTATGGAGTACTTTCCCAAATAAAATACATCAGGTCTACCATAAACAACACGTTAAGTTCGCACACCACTTCTGTGTTTCAGGGAAATAAAATGTAACAAACATTCAATATTGTGTGTTATAGTTGCGCCACAACTTGTTTAGTTCTTTAAAAAAAACTTCACAGACTGATAATATGTGTCCTGATACCTGAACAACAATACAAGTGTCCTGTCTGACCCTTAGTAACAATACAAGTGTCCTGTCTGACCCTTAGTAACAATACAGGTGTCCTGTCTGACCCTTAGTAACGTTCAAGACTGTAGCTGCAGGGCTCCTATTTATAAAGACTCTTCATCGAAAATTAACAAAAATCTTAAAATAATTATGAATTTTTCCAATCTAAGTTTCTGACAAAGGAATGCATTGCTTGATGATGTTGACCCACTTGTTGCATTAATTCCATGGGTATAAAAGGACTTGTTCACAGATTGGCAAATTTCAAATTTTTTTGTCAGATTCCCCAATATAAAAATACATTTTATAGAAGCAAGTCAAATAACACTCCCGACAAAGACATATACTTGAAATATAGTGTCGTTTATGAAAAATCTTAATTTGACATGGATAAAATAATTAAAGCGCTTGTAATGCTTTTCCTCGGTATTTTGGAAAACACGTGTATCTCTTACATAGGGTTAAAAATTCACTTCCATGATTGTACGTCTGAATGGTCGAGTGGTCAGAGCGACATATTTGAGATCCTGACGATCGTAACTTTTTTTTCTTATATTTGTTTTTTGTTAGTCAAGATGCTTGAGTTTTTGAATTTAATATATTTAAAGGCATTTTTCTAAACAAGAGGGCACTAGGACGCTCACCTGAGACCTTGTAACCCAATTGGAATTTGCATCCCAAAGGCATGGCTTATTTTTATCCCAGGGGCTGAAGTTGAACAACCATGAACAAACCTCTGGGCGTTGCGGTTTCAGGTAAAGATTTTTTAAGTCATTTTGCTATATAAGTCTATATAAACCATGTGACCCCTCGGGGGGTGGCCAGATTTGACCCTAGGGGCATAATTTGAACAATCTTTGGAGAGGACCACTATGCAATGTTACGTACCAAATCTAGGAAAGCTGTGGGCCTTGCGGTTTCAGGTAAAGATTTTTGAACTCATTTTGCCATTTAAGTCTATATAAACCATGTGACCCCTCTGGGGTGGCCAGATTCGACCCCAGGGGTATAATTTGAACAATCTTTGGAGAGGACCACTATGCAATGTTGTGGGCCTTGCTGTTTCAGAGGAGAAGATTTTTAAAGTCATTTTGCTATTAAAGTCTATATAAACCATGAGATCCCCGAGGCGTGGCCAGTTTTGACCCCAGGGGCATAATTTGAACAATCTTTGTAAACGACCACTATACAATGTTACATACCAAATATGAAACCTCTAGGCCTTGCGGATTCAGAGGAGAAGAATTTTAAAGTCATTTTGCTATTTAAGTCTATATTAACCATGTGACCAAACGGGTGTGGTCTGTTTTGACCATGATGGGGCATAATTTGAACAATCTTTGTAGAGTAACACTATAGGATGTTAAATACAAAATACGAAACCTCTGGGCCTTGCGGTTTCAGAGAAGAAGATTTTAAGACGTCTTGCTATATAAGTTTATATAAACCATGTGACACCCTGGGCGTGGCCAGTTTTGACCCCGGGGGCATAATTTGAACAATCTTTGTAGAGGACCACTATAGGGTGTTACATACCAAATATGAAACCTCTGGGCCTTGCGGTTTCAGAGGAGAAGATTTTAAAAGCCATTTTGCTATATATTCTATGTAAACCATGTGACCCCCGGGGTGTGGCCCGTTTTGAGCCCAGGGGCATAATTTGAACAAACTTTGTTCAGGACCACTAAACAATGTTACATACCAAATATGAAACCTCTGGGCCTTGCGATTTCAGAGGAGAAGATTTTAAAAGTCATTTTGCTATATATTCTATATAAACCATGAAACCTCCGGGCGCGTGGCCAGTTTTGACCCCAGGGGCATAATTTGAACAATCTTTGTAGAGGACCACTATGGCATGTTACATACCAAATATGAAACCTCTGAGCCTTGTGGTTTCAGAGAAGAAGAGTTTTAAAGTAATTTTGCTATATATGCTATATAAACCATGTGACCCCCTGGGCATGGCCCGTTTTGACTCCAGGGGCATAATTTGAACAAACTTTGTAAAGGACCACTAAAGGATGTTACATACCAAATATGAAACCTCTGGGCCTCGCGGTTTCAGAGGAGAAGATTTTTAAAGTCATTTTGCTATATATTCTATATAAACCATGAGACCCCCGGGGCGTGGCCAGTTTTGACCCCAGGGGCATAATCTTTGTAGAGGACCACTATAGGATGTTACATACCAAATATGAAACCTCTGGGCCTTGTGGTTTCAGAGAAGATTTTTAAAGTCATTTTGCTATATATTCTAAATAAACCATGTAACCCCCGGGGCATAGCCCGTTTTGACCCCAGGGGCATAATTAGAACAATCTTTGTAGAGGACCTATAGAGGATGTTACATATCAAATATGAAAGGTCTGAGCCTTGCGGTTTCATAGAAGATTTTTAAAGTTTTCATTTTTTAAATCTATTTTTAGCTCTGGTGACCTACATATTCAGTGGACCGGAAAGATTTTAACAACTTTGAAAGAGGTCCACCCAAGGATCATTCCTGTGAAGTTTGGTGAAAATCTGCCAAGCAGTTTAGGAGGAGATGTTGTTTGAATGAAAAGTTGACGACGCACGCACGCACGATGGACAATGGGCGATCACAAAAGCTAAAAATTACGAAAATGTTTGAACAAGTCCCTTTAATTCCAAGGGTATTAATATTATGTATGTATCATGCATATGTTCTAAAGCAAAGAACAAGAGGGCCATGATGGCCCAAAGCGCTCACCTGAGAACTGGTACAGATGAAGACCATACTGTTGTGACAGATTTGAAAATTGAGGTTTCTGAACAATACACAAAGGGGGATAAGATCAATTTTGATTTAATACATCGATAAGTGCAATGGGCTAACTATAGTACGAGTTGGGTAGTGGATGTGCAGTTTTTTTTGCTAATGGTTCGCAAATCATTTTTCTCGATATTCTTACCTGATCCTTTTTCATTAACTCAGTGACAATTCTGGAAAATGCAGAAACAGTAGATTTTGATGTCTTTTTCACAGACAGTTTTGGAGAACTAGTTGCAATGCGATAATTGCGCTGGCCTGATCATGCTTATATTCGACTTCACTTCTAGTCGTACGTTCACAGACAAACTGTGCACGATTGGTGTAGATTGGATGAAAAATTTAGTCTCTTTCCTGAATAATGTCCATTTTTGTATATTTTTTTCACAAAGGGCAATAAATCTAGTGTTTCTTGCCTGATTTTGCTTATATTGGACTTCACCCTTAATCTTATGGTCATAGACAAACTGTGCAAGATTGGTCAAGATTGGATGAAAAATGAAGTCTCTATCCTGAATGATGTCCATTTTTATTTTTTTTTCCACAAACAAAGGGCAATAACTCCAGTGTTTCTGGTCCGATCTTGCTTATATTCGACTTCAACTGTAATCTCATGGTAATAGACAAACTGTGCAAGATTGGTGAAGATTGGATGAAAAATGAAGTCTCTATCCTGAATAATGTCTATATTTTGTATATTTTTTTAATAAACAACGGGCAATAACTCTGGAGTTTGAAACATGATCTGGCCCATGTTTGGCGTCTGCTGAGATATGATGGTCATACACAAACTGTGAAAGTTTGGTTAAGATTGGATAGAAAATAAAGTCTTTAAGTTGGAAAAAGGCATTTTTGCACTTTTTTGCATGAAAAAGGGGCAATAACTCTAGTGTTACTGGTGTGATCTGACCCAATAACAATCCCATCCGAGATTTAATGGTCATACACAAACTGTGCAAGTTAGGTAAAGATTGAATACAAAATGTAGTCATTATCGCGATAACGGTCTAAATTGTTAACGGCATACGGACGACGCCCAAGAGCTCCCCTATACCAATAGCTCACCCAGCACTACATGCTCAGGTGAGCTGAAAACTTAAGAATCTTTATAAATATGGCCCCATATCTATATATGCTATAGAGTTATGAAAACGAGTATTTTCAAGATGTCAATTAATAATACAGCAACTAGTAAAGGGAGATACTGGTATCCAAATACAAAACAGCTTCAAATGTGTTAGGCTGAATATTTTATTTTTTTCATAGTAAATGATGAAAACATTGTATTAACATATATCATTGACCAATTTTCTTTGTTTCACATAATCTAAACAAGTTTTTTTCCACTAACTAGACCAGGTTACACTTGAGTTATGTCAAAATTTAATCTTGAAAATTGAGTACACAATGCTGTGCATAGAACTACTGTGATAACCAAAAGCCATATGGAACTGAATGACCGTATACATCACAAAGGCACTCAGGTGTCCAAATATTTTTAGAAAACACAAAAACATGTGAGGTATACTGTAGTTAGTTTAAATTTTATTGATAATTAGGGGATCAACCATTTATGGTAAATAGGGGGAATTGCTGTTTTCTGTAATTGTCTGTAATTAAAATCTTTTGATTCACCTGTTACCTATATCGATTAGTCCATGTTGATAACGGTTCTCACTTGCATTTTTACCAACTGTAGTCATGTTTGTAAAAACATACCAGCTAGGTGTTTATACATGTACCAAATAACTACAAGGTACAGTAGATTCCGCTTAATTGACTAGCCCATTTGTCACGTCCGAATATTCAAATAACCGGAGTATTCATATATGCGGAATCAGTCATATTTCAACGTTAATCAGATATGTTATGATCTTATTTAATCCATTTTGATGATATAATGTCAAACCTGTTACGTAACAAAATGTTTCATACTTTAGAATGATAATAAATATGCAGAAAAGTGTTCATAGATGTTTGTTATCAATTAAGTGGAATCTACTGTATTCTCATTAAGCATGAATTGCTAACCATTGCCAAAGGAAGTGATTCTATTACACCTGTGTGACAGTATCTCCCTTTAACTTCACAGCTGACACTGATAGAAATCCGCACGCTTACTACTACTAACCTGTCTTCTTGTCTGTAAAATAGAAAGGTTACACATCACTAAATCACTAATAACCAAATGCTGTATCATTCAATACAGAAACAAACACAAAACAAACACCTCCAATCAGTCTTCAAAACTGCTTAAACGTAAAAAAAAATAATTGTTGGATTCCGCTTATGTCTAAAAAAAAAATCTGGGGGGGAGGGGGGGAGTGGGAGTAATAATAATTTTGTTTTCCTTTAACTTGTTTGTATGTTTGTGGCATATTCGCCACAGTTTAGGTATATTGAACTGCATGTAAAATGTTTAAACTGTACCGTAAGGTATGTCATTACCAACTGTACCTTAAGGTATGTCATAACCAACTGTACCTTAAGGTATGTCATTACCAACTGTACCTTAAGGTATGTCATTACCAACTGTACCGTAAGGTATGTCATTACCAACTGTACCTTAAGGTATGTCATTACCAACTGTACCGTAAGGTATGTCATTATCAACTGTACCTTAAGGTATGTCATTACCAACTGTACCTTAAGGTATGTCATTACCAACTGTACCTTAAGGTATGTCATTACCAACTGTACCTTAAGGTATGTCATAACCAACTGTACCTTAAGGTATGTCATTACCAACTGTACCGTAAGGTATGTCATTACCAACTGTACCTTAAGGTATGTCATTACCAACTGTACCGTAAGGTATGTCATTACCAACTGTACCGTAAGGTATGTCATTACCAACTGTACCTTAAGGTATGTCATAACCAACTGTACCTTAAGGTATGTCATTACCAACTGTACCTTAAGGTATGTCATTACCAACTGTACCATAAGGTATGTCATTACCAACTGTACCTTAAGGTATGTCATTACCAACTGTACCTTAAGGTATGTCATTACCAACTGTACCTTAAGGTATGTCATTACCAACTGTACCTTAAGGTATGTCATTACCAAGTGCGCCTGTCTCACACAGGCTAATATGAAATGTTTGCTAATTACCGAAAAGCAGCATATTGGCAAAAACTGCTCTTTTTACCGAAAGTCAGACAAGAGGGCCAAATCGCCCTGGGTTGCTCACCTGAGTTTCATTAGTCGAACAATTTTCCATGTGTTAGATTTTTATACGGACATGGATATACTGATATGTACTGATGGAAATGCAGCCTTAATCATCATGGTTTAAAAAACTTAAGTGACAACAGGCATTCAAAACTTGGGAAGAACATATTGAAATTGAAGATTTTTCTTCAATTAAACCTAGTGACCTAGTTTTTGACCCCACATGACCCAGATTCGAACTCGGCTGAGATACCATAGGGACAAATTTTCTGACCATGTTTCATGACAATTGGGCAAATAATGTAACATCTAGAGTGTTAACAAGCTTTTTCTTCAATTTGACCTAGTGACCTAGTTTTTGACCCCACATGACCCAGATTCAAACTCGGCCGAGATACCATTAAGACAAATGTTCTGGCCAAGTTTCATGAAGGTTGGGCAAAAAATGTGACTTCTACAATGTTAACAAGCTTTTTCTTCAATTTGACCTAGTGACCCAGTTTTTGACCCTACATGAACCAGATTCAAACTCGGCCGAGATATCATTCGGACAAATGTTCTGACCAAGTTTCATGAAGATTGGGCAAAAATGAATGTCACTTCTAGAGTGTTAACAAGCTTAATAAAGTTTTCAATATAGCCATATAAGGAAAACTGCCCCGCCCCCTGGCGGCCATGTTTTTCAACAGAGGGCAACCATTTTCGAACTTGGCTGAGATATCATTAGAACAAATGTTCAGTGCAAGTTCCAAGAAGATTGGGCAAAAAATTTGACTTCTAGCTGTTAACAAGCTTTTTCTTCAATTTGACCTAGTTACCTAGTTTTTGAACCCACATGACCAAGATTTGAACTCAACCAATATATCATTGGGTCAAATGTTCTGACAAAGTTTCATGAAGTTTGGCCAATAAATGTGGCCTCTTAGAGTGTTAAGGAGGTAAATGTTGACGACGCACGACGGATGACGAACGACGGACAAAAAGGCGATCACAAAAGCTCACCATTAGCGCGTTGTGCTCAGGTGAGCTAAAAGAAAAAAAGCTCGATAGGCAAAAAACTTTTAGGCTCGAGGGATTAAATTAGATGGGGTCGGGTAAGCAGAAACCAACAACTTTTTGTTTTACGCCTTAAGAATTATTCAACCAAAATCCTTCTTTTCACCTTACAAACACTTCATTTCTCTATGTTATAGAAAATAACAACTTAATATGATTACTTTCATAACAAATGTGAACTTCATGCAACATTTAGGAATTTAAACTAAAAGAATTTTTCACTGCCTTTTTTTATTTCATCAAAGAACCCTATCTGATAGAACCAAATATTTTTGAAGACTGACCAGATGTGCCTTATTCAGCTGGAAATGTATCCTGCTGGAAATGTATCTTGCTGGAAATGTATTCAGCTGGAAATGTATCCTGCTGGAAATGTTGTGTACATGTATATATGATTTTTATAATCATTTTTTGCTAAATAGATGTTTGAAGAAATTATAAAGGATTCAATAAATGCTAAATATAATCTTAATACAAGAAACGTGAAAATTCCATGAAAACAAAATGTTTTGAACGAAATGCATAAATGACAGCACAATAATGAAAGAAAGTTCTGGGTGCCATATGCATTCCTTAGTGAGGTCTCGTTATAAGGTATCTATGTATGAAGTTTCATTAAAATATCGCAATGCATTCTCAAATTATTGAGCAGAAACCGTTTTTGCATTTTTAGTAACATTGACCTTGACCTTGATCTCACCCACCGCATATGTAATCCCAAGCGTGGTCTAGATACATTGTATCCATGTATGAAGTTTCATTCAAATATCTGGATGCATTCTAAAGTTATTGAGTGGAAACTATTTTTCTTCTTTTAGTAATGGAGACCTTGACCCCTCCCACTCTATTTGCAATCTGTAGCGAGGTCTCGATATAATGTATGAAGTTTCATTTTAAAATATCTCGATGCATTGTCAAGTTATTGAGCGAAAACCATTTTTCTATTTTTAGTAATGGTGACCTTGACCCCACCCACCACATATGCAATCCCAAGAGAGGTCTCAATATAAGGTATCTATGTATGAAGTTTCATTAAAATATCTTGATGCGTTCTCAAGTTATTAAGCGGAAAACATTTTCTATTTATAGTAATGGTGACCTTGACCTTGACCCCACCCACCCCATATGCAATCACAAGCGAGGTCTCAATATATGCTGTCTATGTATGAAGTTTCATTAAAATATCTTTGTGTATTCTAAAGTTATTGAGCGGAAACCGTTTTTCAATTTTTAGTAATGGTGACCTTGACCCCACCCACTCCATATGCAATCCCAAGCGAGGTCTCGATATAAGGTATCTATGTATGAAGTTTCATTAAAATATCTCGATACCTCCTCATGTAATTGAGCGGAAACCGTTTTCCTATTTTTAGTAATGGTGACCTTGACCTTGACCCACCCACCCCATATGCAATCCCAGGCGAGGTCTTGATATAAGGTATCTATGTATGAAGTTTCAATAAAATATCTTAATGTGTTCTCAATTTATTGAGCGGAAAACGTTTTTCTATTTTTAGCAATGGTGACCTTGACCTTGACCCCACCCACCCCATATGCAATCCCAAGCGAGGTTTCGATATAGGGTATCTATGTATGAAGTTTCATTAAAATATCTCAATGCGTTCTCGAGTTAGAGGAGGAAACGAAAAGTTTACTGCTACCCCGCCCTCCCAACGACATACCCCAATCTAATAACCAAAATTTTTATTCGTAATATTTGGTTAAAAAAATATCTAATAAATAAACATTTTTGCAGAATGTTCCCTTATTGATTGGTTTTGTGTAGCATAAAACAACTCAGCTTAGGAAAATGTAGTGGTTTTCTGTTGCAATGTTGTTTATACCCCACCTTCAAGATACTAACAACAGTAACACTTTTGAGGCTTTTCATTTTCAATGGCCAGCAGTCAAACAGAGAACTCTCAGGCCTGTTGAACAACCAATTCCAAAATGCATCTCCCCTGTCAAATATCCACAGCCCCAAGGCAGGATACATGACCAGCTCTATAACAAGTACGGACAACGCTACCTCATGCAACAAAACAAACATGGTTAGAGATCCACTCTAGCAATGCAGTAGACAATCTTTGTTAAAATAACATGAATACTGTTAATATATTTTATATTAATATTAATAATTGCAATGATAGATTATATGCAAAATGCATATAACCTCAAATTATAGTATTAATGGTCATATTTTATTAACACATATTTATATTTATCATATTTATCATAAAGGAAAACTGGCATTTTGTAGTTCATGTTCGAAAGACTGCTAAATACAAAATGTTGGAATAAGCCATTTGAAAATGTAAAACCATCCAATTCTAATGCAGTAGAACACATATCTCCACCCATTTTCTCAATAAAACCTTTCAATTTTCTCCAGTTTCTTAACCTATTGGAGAAGGTTGTCATCTCTGACTGCTAGAGTTTACCTCTTTGCAACTAATAAGACCAACATAACGTTGTAAAGTTATTGTATTATTATACCATGACAATAAATTAGATGTGACGTGGGAAAACCAGGCTTACCGCATGAGCGTAGTGTCATCCCTGATCAGCCTGTGCAGTCCGCACAGGGTGATCTGAGACAAAATTTTCCGCTTTTATGGTATTTTCTATATCAAGGAACTCTTTTCTAAAATAAACCCACTGTAGGCGGAAAATGTCGGCCTGTATTAGCCAGTGCGGATGGCACAGGCTGATCCAGGACGACACTTTTCGCACCTGCATTAAGCCCAGTTTTTCCATGACACACCTCATATATATTAAATATTTGAACAAACATAAACCCTACAGAACAGAACAGGAAAACCACTTTCAAGGTATTGAAGCGAAGTGGAAAGGCGTACAAAAATTATGTTTGTTTTAGGTTACATGCCCAAACAAATTAGGGTAGATAGGTCGGGATTTATTTATTTTTTCGGCGTAGCTGTCTAAGATCACTTTTGACCTAAATTTTCTTGCGATAATTATGCAGCCGGAAAATTGAATGCCAATAGAATTGGGCAAATTTTCTAATTTGAGGGAATGCAAACTTCAAACAATGGTTTAACGTATACCAATAACTGTTGTATACTTTGGGGGATTAAACATATACATAATTTTTTACATAAGCGTTTAAAATGAAGTTATAAACATATCCTCGACATATACTATAGAACTGAGGCTAATTATGAACGTATTTTCTCATTGTATGCCATAAACAGAATGCTATATTCATTGACGTAACGAAATAACTATTTTGTTTAGCCTACATTTATATAAGCCGTACGCGCTATAAATAGCAATTGTGCAATGTTCCCATTCATAAATCTCATTCAGGGAGTTGCCATTCCATGTAGCCCATAGATTCTAGCGAGTTCATCAAATTCCAGAAACAGTAGTGTCATTCTTAAAATAGCGAGCGTAGCTAGCAACCGTTATATAGCTGTGTTAATATACTCGTACATGCATCAATAATAGCGTTCAGAGAATCATAAACCTAAAAATTTCAATAAATGGGGAATTTATATTTATAAACTAACTGTTAATTTGAATTAAAATTGTGGTTACGATTTATTAATCAACTTCTCCAGTAGATGTTATTTAATCTGTACAAAGATGCTACATTTTCTATATATAAAAGGTTATGAAAGAAGATTCGGAATACGTCGAATTGTTATTTGCGTAGCATGAATACACAATTTGCAATACTAATTATACACAGGAACCCTTGATATATCATATTTCTACTGATATAATTTAAAATCGTCATAGTCTTATGAATTTTTATGTTTGCGTTATCAAAAATAAAGTCTTAACATTTCAAAAATCGCAGAATGTTCCATATTTGCTTTTTATTGGGATACACAGTATAAATGCTTATTTGACTTCAAATCGTTATTATATTAGATAACTAACATGGATGGTATATAACCCGTACTATAAATAACTATATAGACTCGTCTGATACATAATAATTGTAATTCATTCCCGAAATTATTTTCTTACATTGTTAATTTGTTAAATTGGCTTGACAAATTCTGATAACAATAATGTTAACCTTAATTATTTTGGTTATTCATATATCACTGGTGGAAACATGGAGCTGTATGATTGGTTTATTCACGACATAAATATTCATGATAATTTTATTTACTTATTAAATTAATAAATTTATCTCAAATTAACTTTTGGGTCCGAGAAGTTTTCTTATAGTGTCCGAAAAATCTAGGGTCCAATAAGTCTCCTAATATTGGTGGGGACCAAAAAATCTGGGGTCTGAGAAGTCACGTTATATTATATATTCACAACATATCAGTTATATCCTAAAACATTGTTTAGAAGTGGATGCTATCAAAACAAAACATTTATTTATCCAAAAAACATTTCATTATTGAAAAAAAACAAAAAAAAACAAAACAATTATCTGACAAACTCAATTAAACGTTCAAGGGTCTGGCATTTTTTTAGGGTAGCTCGGGTAACCTGAAACAAAAATAATTTTTTTTGACGCCCAATCTATTTGTTAAAACAGCCGAATGGTGGCACATTTTTTTACTACTTTAATGAAGAGGTTACTGTTTCATTATAATACCGTGTATCTGGTCTGCACTATAATTTTCCCTATTCCCACCTACATGGACCTAACTCAGAATTTGTGCAAAATCATTTTAAAATGTTCTATTAAAGAAAGATGTGTAACTAATTGGAAATTATCCTATTTGACTATTGACATACACAACGTTTAAAGATGGATTTAGGAATATTTGTGGATTAAATCATGTAAGAAGCAAAGTATCAGGTTTACATTTTTGAAGCTTTACCTAAAAGGATCAAAAACAAAACAAAAGTCTCCATATGTTTCCTCATTCAAGTACAGAGATTTGGAATAATCATCTACATACTAAAAAATGCATGTCATTGGAAATAAAAATCATGAATCAAAAACGTAAACAAACAAATGAAAATGAAATCCACAAAAAGAACAAACATGCTGCACATTCAGTCTTAATGAAAAAAAAATAAACGGAATCAATTAAAGGTTGCCATTCAAAGCTTTTATTGAATGAAAGATCCGACATTTTGGAAACACGAACACATGGCCAGTTGTAAGCAAGGGCAAAAGCTGACGATTCCCTTCTCGAAAAAGTGTATTTAATATGCATTTAATGGGTATTAAACACTGCGGTATTGGCACTGTATATTTTATGCGGTTAATACGTGTTTAATACACTTGAAAATGCAGACAAAATACACTTATTACAGAAAAAAAGTTATTTTTTCTGCATTTTTCCTGCGTTAACACACCTAAGTGCATTTAAAGTGCATTTTTCTCCTTGAAAAATGCACTTTTTCTTCAAAAAAATACACTTAAGTGCATTTAAAGTGTATTTTAAGTGTTTTTTCTAGTACGCTAATAAACTTTTTTGTAAAAAATGCAGAAACAGCACAAAAACAATACACTTAGTGTACTAAAAGTGTATTTAATGCGCATTTAACGCAGAAAAATACGGTGCCAATACCACAGCTTTTAATACGCTTATTCGAGAAGGGTTATGCCAGACCTGAAGGTGTTTGGAAGCCATAGCACATTGCGTTTCTTTGGCAACATGCAAACACACATTACCCTATTAATGATATGAAACCCACGGATGGAAGTTAAAAATGAATATTGAGAGTTTTTACGCTTTTTTTTCTTCATAAATTTTAGGTATGGCTTCTGTTTTAAATTTGAATTCTGAGCTGTGGTATGATTTTCAGAGGAAACTAAAGGAAAGACCAAGTACTAATAATTTTATTATCATAAACACCTTTTTGACTGGTTCTTTTTAATTGTGATTTTCAATAACAAACACTGCATATTCTTTAACAATTCACAAATTTTTGTGTTCTAATTTGGCTAGAATGCAGCTTTCAATGCTTAGGAATGAGTCCTGTTAATAATTTATTTATTTTATATTTCATCTAAAACTGACATTTGCCCGCATTTACCTAAGTTGATATTCTTCAGAACTAACGAGCTTTGACTAACCTGTAAGAATATGTCAAGCAAAATACCAACAATGCAACATTCACAATAACACGCCCAAACCACACATACCTGCAGGTAGTTGATGGAGTGGCCGCTGGTCATGCTACTGTTGTTGACCGAGGTGCTCATGTTGGCCCTGTTCAAGTCCGTGTCGGAGTCCTCGGGCATGTGGTCCTCGCCATGCGAGATCTCCGGCGAAGAGTGAGACGACTCCTCGGACGTCGAGTCCACGTCGGACTGCAGGTGGTCACCAAACTCGTCTGAACTCGCCGTGATACCCTGCGGGGATGACAGGTTGAGATACAGGAGATATAAATACTAAATAGCCTCTAAGAGTCTTCCCACAAGAGCGAGTACAAGAACAGCCCTTTTGGGGGGTTTTAGGGGGAAGGTGGCGAGTCCTTTCAAGAGGGGAATTTAACGGTAAAAGGGGAATTTTCGGAAAGCATTATTATACATTATAGATTATTATCATACATGTACATCTACTATGTAGTATAACCATACATAAAATGTTATGTAATACATTTATTAAATGCATCCAACTGGGTTCTTTTTAAAAAAAGTAACATTGTTCACAAAAATTTCTCTATCTTGACCAATTTTTGTCAGATATTGGTCGTTTTTTTTTTTAATGGGGAATTTTTAGGTTAAAAAAGGGGAAAAATATATGCTTTTTCATTAGGGCAATGGGGCCGAATTTCGGCCCCAAAAATGACATAACACAAGATTATGTGTTTGATGCCCACATGCCCCCGGTTGGTGCTGGGTAGCCCATTTCTTAGTCCAAATTAGGTCAAGGTCAAAGTGAGGTTGGGTGATATGGGTGGATTGGGAACGGTAATAAGTAACAAGAGCTGTCGGAGGACAGCGCGCTCGACACTTCTTGTGCTTGTCAGTATTACTGGCATTTTTTTCTAAAACAAGAAATATGGAAACTCCACGAAAACCAAATTTTTCAAACAAAATGCATTAAAGTCAGCACATCAATAAAATCTTTAGAAATAGTGAACTTGACCTTGACCCCCAACCCAATATGCAATCCCAACCAAGGTCTCAATATAAGGTATATATTTTATAAGTTTCATTAAAAAACTCAATGTCTTCTCAAGCTTTTGAGGGTAAACTATTTGTCTGTTTTAAGTAACTGTGACCTTGACCCCCCCCCCATATGCAATCCCAGGCGAAGTCTAGATATAAGATATCAATGTATGAAGTTTCATTAAAACATCTCAATGTGTTCTCAAGCTATTGAGCGGAAATCATTTTATTTTTAGCAATGGTAACCTTGACCTAAAGCCACCACCCTATATGCAATTCCAAGCGAGGTCTCAATATAAGTTATCTATTAAGTTTCATTAAAATATCTCAATGTATTATCAAGTTATTGAGCGGAAACTGTTTTTCTATATAAGTAAAAGTGACCATGACCTTGACCCAACCCACCCCATATGTAATTCCAAGCGAGGTCTTGATGTAAGGTATCTCGGTATTAAGTTTCATTAAAATATCTCAATGCGTTCTCAAGTTAGTAGGCGTAAACCATTTTTCTAGTTTTAGTAACAGTGACCTTGACCCCACCCACGCCATATGCAATCCCAAGAGAGGTCTCACTAGAAGGTATCTATGTTTGAAGTTTCATTCCAATAGCTTAATCCATTCTCGAGTTAGAAACTAGCTTACCGAAAAACTTTAACCTGTCCATTTAGCTTATATGTAAAATCTCTAAGTGTAAAAAGGCCCATAATTTTGACAAATTTCAAACTAGAGTTATCAAAATTGGCCTATGAATCATTTTAATATAGGGATCAAGTGTTATAAGTTTGAATAAAATCCCTTAAGCCATTCCTGAGAAACCAGCTTACCGAAAACTTTAACCTGTCCATTTAGCTAATATGTATACTTTCTAAGTCTAAAAAGGCCCATAATTTTGACAAATTCCAAACTAGAGTTATCAAAATTGGCCTATGAGTTCATTTTAATATAGGAATAAGTGTAATAAGTTTGAATGAAATCCCATAAGCCATTCCTGAGAAACCAGCTTACCGAAAAACTTTAACCTGTCCATATATTATATGTATAATTTCTAAGTCTAAAAAGGCCCATAATCTTGACAAATTTCAAACTAGAGTTACCAACCTTGGCCTATAGGTTCATTTTAATGTGGGGAATAAATATTTGAAGTTTAAATGCAATCCGTCAAGCCATTCCTGAGAAACTAGCTTACCACAAAACTTTAACCTAGCTCCGATGCCGACGCCGGGGCGAGTAGAATAGCTTGCCATTTCTTCGAAAAGTCCAGATAAAAATTTTGTAAATATCCAAGTGTTGTAGTAAGCGGTTTTGGTGCAAGGGCAATAACTCCAAAAGTATGAGGTGCAGAGTAACAGTTCTTATGCACTGCACTTCTCCTCAATGAGATCTATCTACCTATGAAGTTTCAAGTTGATAGCTTTCATAGTCTTAGAGTTAAGTACGAAAATAAAGAAACGGCAATAACTCAAAAAGTATGAGGTACAGAGTAACGGTTCTTGTGCACTGCACTTCCCCTTAATGAGATCTTTCTACCTATGAAGTTTCAAGTTGATAGCTTTCATAGTCTAGAAGTTAGGCTCCGGACAAAAATTAAGTATGAAAATAAACAAAGGGCAATAACTCCAAAAGTATGTGATGCAGAGTAACAGTTCCTAAGCACTGCACTTCTCCACAATGCACTTCTCCTCAACGAGATCTATCTACTTATGAAGTTTCAAGTTGATAGCTTTCATAGTCTTAGAGTTATGCTCCAGACAAAAATTAAGTATGAAAATACACAAATGGCAATAACTCCAAAAGTATGAGGTGCAGAGTAACGGTTCTTAAGCTATGCACTTCCCCACAATGAGATCTATACACCAATGAAGTTTCATGTTGATAGCTTTAATAGTCTAAGAGTTATGCTCCGGACGAGCAAAAAGGGACGCCGCCACTGACGCCGCCGCCGACAAAAGTAACACCTATATGTCGCTTTTTGAGGTGACACAAAAAAATCATAAATACATTTTATCTTTATTTAGCATCAAAACTGCTTTCATTTATCCACCAAAAAGATGAACAAATCACTAAAACACAGGGCTCATGTCATATTTGCCATATTAGACAATGGCAACAATTTTGCTACAATTTTGTATGTTTTGGCGTAAGAAAACTCCGTTTGGCTACAACTTTTTTCTTTAAAAAACTATACAAGAATTTCCATGTAGTAAGGTAAATTTGGCAAAAGGACATTTTTAGCCAAGGTGAGCCCTAAAACATGTCCCTTTAAACATTTATTAAATCATTTTGATATCATATTGAAAGGTAATGCCCCTTTAAATGCCTAGGTAAGCACTACAGGTAGCCAAAATAGCCATTGGCTTCTTAAATTTGTAATTGGCTACCAAAATTTCTCAAAAATATTTGAAAATAAAGCATATTTTCACACTTTCTGAGTAAGCTATTTCTAAATAACAGGTTACCTTTTAAAAATCTAAATAATTTTTCAGCTAATAATTCAATTTATTGGTGGCAACCAAGCAACAGTACCATTTCACAGTAAACATTCAATGTAGGTTTCACCCTGTAATCTAATTAGCAAACATTTGTATTGGAATTCTATTATGATTTTATGATTCTAAAATATTATGATGCTGAAGGGTCTATCATAGCAGTGGTGTAATGGATATGGTGTCTGCCTTGTGATGGGGAGGTTGTTAGTTCGATCCCTACTCGGTGCAGCGTTCAAAGGATTTTTCTCATCAGACTCCAAGTACTGGTTCTTCCCAGGAAACGGACTCGAAAATGTTTCAATAAGCCTATGGCTTTCGACACAATTGTGCTAAAATAAATAGGTTTTACTTAAACTAAAATGCAAATGCCAACCATACCCGTCTGCTGCACCTGCTGTACTCGGAGCTGTGTCCCTCTGTCTCTCCATCAGAAGAGCTCACACCCGTAGTGCTGTTGGTTTTTGTCTCCAGCAATGACAGCACCGGTTGTCGACGGTTACGCAGGATGGAACTCTTCACTTCGGTGGACTGAGACTCCGAGAGCTTCCTGCGACGCATGTTGAGCAACTTGGTTGCAGATCGTTCCTCTTCTGACTCTGTGTCGGTGTCCAGTTGTTCTCTCTGCTTCCCGGCCATCAGTGAATGTTTATTCTGTAGCAACACATCCGACTTCGTGTGAGTTGGAGTGCTCTCCCTTGAACTCTTTGGCGTGAACTCTCGAAGTGAGACCAGGTCTTTGGTGAAATGCACCGAAGATGCAATATGTGATTTCATCACATCTGCTTCAGACGGGTTACTCGTGGCTGACCTGTTCATGTCACTGAATGAGTCTCTATTTTGACCGATGTTCTGGTCAGTGTCAACAGCACCGTTCTGATCAGCTTGACCATTTGGCTGCGGACCACTAGCTCCATTACATGGCTTGAATTGAGAGGAATTCAAGCTGATATTTAGAAGTGAAGCGTCACTTTTTTCAATGACCACCACTGGCACAGTGATCTCTGCGGACCCAATTCCTGGTAAAGTATGACTCTCAGGTGACACAGACACACCCTCAAACTCAGACTTGGCATTTAGCTGTTTGTTTCTCTGCAATGTTTTTGTGTTACTACTATTCACTGAAATATTTAATGTACTATTTTTATTATTATCCTCCTCCTCATCATCGGAGGATATGGACTGACTTGAACGTTTGGACATTGTCTCTAAATTCACAACAAGCTCCGATTTATCATCATCTGAGTTCGACTCCTGGGGAAAATCACTCTCATTACTTTCTCGAGTTTTACAAAATGTTTCACAACCATTTATCTTCACTCTCAGAGGAGAAATATCCAACTTTGACTCTGAACTTGAATTATCTTCCTTCCTTTCTCCTTTACCTCTACCCCTACCATTTGAATCATGCTCCACAGATGAGTTTCTCTCTGGTATGGAATCGCTCGCCTCAAATGTATTATAAGCCGACTCGGAATCTTGGGCATTTTCTCGAATGATGTTACGCTGATTCATAGCCTTTAACCTGACCCTGTGCTCCTTCGTTCTCTCCCTCAAAGGTCGCGACCCCTTGTGACCTTTCATGCTGGATCGTGATTGGCTGGCACCAGGCATATCTGAGGAGGCAGTATCCATGGTAACTGGATTACCAAGATTGTCAGAAGTGCCGGCAAAACTCTGAGACATTGACCTCTTCCTTCTCCACATATCACTGAAATGAGAAACAGCAGGCATTTAGGATTCTGTGCAAAGTTTATACCTTCAAACAACTGCCAATTTGTCTGATCACAAACAGCAACACTTCAGCACCCAGTCTTCCCCAAAGTCCGAAATGTAGCACTAGCCAAGAATAGTAATCTGCTTTTTATTACCAGGCAACACAAACCACATCAGACAGGACTGACAAAAGATGTTACACCTTTTACGTGGCTAAGCCATTTTGAATAGAGTGTATTGTATTTATTGTATTATATAGAGACATATCAAATAGGTTTTGCGTTGTCTGTATTATAGAAAGAAAACATATGAGGCGCGTCGTTGGAAAACCGGACTTAATGCATGTGCATAAAGTGTCGTCCTGGATTAGCCTGTGCAGTCCGCACAGGCTAATCCGGGACGGCACTTTCCGCTATTATGGTATTTTCTGTTACAAGGAAGTCTCTTCTAAACATAAATCCACTGTAGGCGGAAAGTGCCGTCCTGGATTAGCCTGTGCGGACTGCACAGGCTAATCCGGGACGACACTTTACGCACATGCATTAGCCCCGGTTTTCCAAAGACACGCCTCATGCATAAATTTGAGGTTTATTTCTAATGACCACAGTCCCGAGTGTTTTCTGTTTTGGTAAAAGTTTCACAAAGTCCAATCTGAAATAGTACATCACAAAAAATATCACTTATTTAACTTTAGCCAATTGTAATCCGTTGTCATCAGTTTAAGTTTACTCACATTTCAAGTAATGGATCTTACTTAATACACACTCCATGCTTAATTGGACATTCAGAGCAAAAAGAGGGCCAAAGTCTGCAAGAAAACACCCAACTGACCAAGACAAAGGTATAAGGTACACAAGGGCTCGAATTAAACAGCAAAATATGTATACATGTAACATGTACAACTAAATGAGATAATCGGGTTATATGGAAGGCATAATGGACATTTCAACAAATGTCTATCATTTTCAAAAGATTATGGAGTCACTGAATTTGGATATCACCCGACTAAATGTTACATGTAAGATAGTTGACACAAAAGATCACGAGGCAATGCACTTATCATCGCAATGAATGGAAAACTGATGAAGCAGGAGAGCTACCATATCTGGGATTTCAACAGATCAAAATCCTACTTTTTCATTCAAGCAAATTGCAAATAATGATGCTCGGTTTTCCATTTACCAGATCCAACACAACAATTTTATCATCCTGATGATGTTTCTCTTGAGATATTTGTTTTCAAGTTCTTAACCTCTATTAACACCAAATACTATTGGCAAAGCTATTTAACAAATAAGCAGAAATAACATTCCTGTAACCACTATCTGACCTCTGAATTCTTCATTCTGACCAGTCGACATTTCAAGCCAGGGGTCAACTGACTCTTGGTTTTCATGATCTACTGAACTCCCTGCCTATACCGACAGCTCGCCCAGCGCTTTGCAGTGAGCTGTTTCACTTCTTTGCAGTGAGCTGTTTCACTTCTTTGCAGTGAGCTTTTTCACTTCTTTGCAGTGAGCTTTTTCACTTCTTTGCAGTGAGCTTTTTCACTTCTTTCCAGCGAGCTTTTTCACTTCTTTGCAGTGAGCTTTTTCACTTCTTTGCAGCGAGCTTTTTCACTTCTTTGCAGCGAGCTTTTTCACTTCTTTGCAGTGAGCTTTTTCACTACTTTGGGAATGGGTCCGGTGCCCATCAGATTGGGAATTTCGCAACGTGAAATCTTGATAATTGGGAAACATTTAAGAAAGTAATTTTAATAAACAAACTAGAATTCCGAGAGTCGGATGTGTCGCCTGACGCCGGATAGCTTACGTGAATCCAAATGAAGAAATGCTCAATTTTTTTTTAACAGATTTATTGACATCTTCAAAAGCACTGCACTCTGGCTACTTGCAAAGAAAAGACTTATTAAAACCAAAAATGCGAAATAAAACTAAGTATGAAAATTTACAAAGGGCAATAACTCCGAAAGTAGGAGATGCAGAGCAACGGTTCTTGAAGTTTCAAGTTAATAGCTTTCATATTCTTAGAGTTATGCTTCCGACAAAAATTAAGTATGAAAATAAGCAAAGGGCAATAACTCCAAAAATATGAGGTGCAGAGTAACGGTTCTTGTGCACTGCACTTCTCCTCAATGAGATCTATCTACACATGAAGTTTCATGTTGATAGCTTTAATAGTCTAAGAGTTATGCTACGGACAAGCATGAAAATAAGTATGAAAATAAGTATGAAAGTTTACAAAGGGCAATAACTCCGAAAGTATGAGGTGCAGAGTAACAGTTCTTGTGCACTGCACTTCTCCTCAATGAGATCTATCTTCCTATGAAGTTTCAAGTTGATAGCTTTCATAGTCTTCAAGTTATGCTCCAGACTAAAATTAAGTATGAAACTAAACAAAGGGAAATAACTACAAAAGTATGTGATGCAGAGTAATGGTTCTTGTGCATTGCACTTCTCCTCAATGAGATCTATCTACCTATGAAGTTTCAAGTTGATAGCTTTCATAGTCTTAAAGTATGCTCCTGACAAAAATTAAGTATGAAAATAAACAAAGGGCAACAACTCCAAAAATGAGGTGCAGAGTAACAGTTATTATGCACTGCACTTCCCCTCAATGAGATCTATCTACCTATGATGTTTCATGTTGATAGCTTTAATAATCTATGAATTGTGCTCCGGACAAGCGAAAGGGGCCGCCGCCGTCACCGACATAAGTAACCCCTATATGTCGCCACAAAAATAACATTACCAGGCTGACAAGTGGCCTTCTGTGAAAAAGTAGGGCAAAAGTAGGGCTCAATTTTTGAAAAAAGTAGGGCAAAAGTAGGGATTTTGCAGCTAAAAAGTAGGGATAATAGGGATATTTTCTTACCTTTGCTCCAACGAAAATGATATAAAAACAGCTCACTGTACTGCAAATAGGAGACCACAGTGCTTCAGGCTGTTGTTCTTGTGCTTGGGTGTTACCTGGAATGGTTTTTTCAATCTTTATTCATGCACACTAAAAACCATTCCTTTTTTATAGTAACATTTGAAAAAAGTCTTTTCTGGTAAGCACAGCATATCATTACACACAGCAAGCATTAGTAAATACAATGCATACATATAAGGTTACATAGTCATAGCGAATTCTATAGCAATCTAAAGTAATCTAGGTAAAGCCTTTGTACTTTATCACTGTTAGTGTATACCAAATGGTGACAAAAAGCATATGTGGAATGCAAGGTGAGAAACAGAACTAGTTATATACAAAGGTACACCATTCACCACCAAGAGCAGATGCATACATATGAATGAGTAAGCAAAATCTAACACACACTACTGTGGTTATTAAAGTTTCAGCTACTAAACCAATTTACAACATGTACATTCAATAACTGCTTAAATACACCTATTGATTGTCATTGATCTTTTTTTTCTTAGAGTCTATGTCTTCTCTCTGTTCCTTAATCTTTGAAAGAGCTGATCTTCCTTCATTTAAATTCTTATTTGCCACTTCCAACATTTCCTTCGCTAGAGAGATTTCAGAGAAGTTTTTGCTCTCAAGTCCTTTTGTAAGCCGCTTATTGGCAGCTTCAAACATCATTGTGGCCTTAAGAAGACCCTCTTCTACCTGCTTTTCACTTTTCTTGATATCTCTCTCTTTTTCAGCAATTTTCCTCTTTCTCGTTTCATTCTTCTTTAAGATCTCCTCCCTCTCTTTTTCTTCTGCTTTCTCTTTTAATTTCAATCGTTCTGCATCTGACCTTTCTTCAGCAAGCCTCTCCTGATACTTACTGTGTGCATTTCTTACAAAGTGTATCATTTGCCTAGTGATTGGCACATCAGACACTTTCCCTCCATGAAGAGATACAGCATCTCGTGTAATTCTCAAGCCATTCAGAGCATCGTCAGACATGAGTGTTCTTTCTGGTGTTAAGATCTTCTTGTTGATGGAGAGACTTCTTTCAACATCAGCATTACCATGGAAGAGGCTGAGGCAAGATGTTACCATTTTCTTCAGTACTGGAAATTTCAGGCTGCCTGTTGATGACTTTCTGGATAGAATCTGATTCCAATAATGGTCTACTCTTTTCATCTGTTTGTCTTTGTCATAGATATCAGAATTCTCCACTTTTTCTTCCCTATATACTTTCCACTCATCTGCTACTCTTGTCTCTTCATCTTTGGTGATGTTTGGAAGTTCAGAAGCAAGTCTGACAATCATCTTGGTAGCTATATCCTGGTCCTTGACCTCTGGATGAAGGCACTGGGCATTCTTTACAACTGGTTCATCTAATGGTAGTTTCTTTGCTAAATACTTGCTGACTTCTTGGTAGAATTTAAGGATCTGCATTCTTACCAGCTTTCCTTTTGAAGATCCTAATTTGGATAGATGTTCTGATGCCTTTGCACCAATGTGTACTTCATTCAATGGCATGATGTTTTCTTGCTGTTCCACATCAATCTTAAGCAAGTTGGAGGTACTCTTGCCTGAGACAGAATCAAACTTCAGAAATCTCTTCATGATCTTCTTCAAAAGATCTGAAGCCTCTGGAAACAACAAGTGGATGAGAGGTTCTTGTTTTTGGAAGATTGTCAGATATTCTTGGAACATAGGAGCTAGACTCAGCAAGAAGTCAATCTGCACCAGGATTTCAGCTGATTTCAGTCTTTCACAAATCCTCTTGTATCTGTCATTTCCTTTCAGGTGATTTGAAGTGTGATTTTTCTGGCTTTCCTGAGGTAAATCTTTCAAGAAATATTGGCAAGTGGTAGACCAATTTTCTTTCAGTCGTTGTAGACAAGGCAACAGAGTAAGCCATCTACACTGTACATGCCTCATGAATGTGTTACCTTCACTTTCCAACTCTTCAGCTGTCTTCGCAGTCTTCTTTTTGGCAAGGATGGGTCTTAAACCACTGGAAGATGTCAATGCTGAGTTCTTCAGCTTCTTCTCCGTACACCATGAGCCCTTTCCTAAACGCATTGTGAACAGTGTGGAGAGGACAGGCTATGAAATCAACCAGGCCATGCAAACTGTAGTCTTTCATCTGTTCATTGATCAGGCGCCAGACAGTTTTGTTAACATTTGGACCATCACTACCTATTGATAGTAACTGAGCAAGTGGCAATTCATAATTCTTTTCAAAGATTGTATTTATCAGAGCAGAGGCCAGATCTTTTCCTTTGGCATGGCCAAACATAACAGACTTTACATACTGGGTGGAAACTGCACCAAGTTTTGTATTCCAAAATCTCACAAGGATATCGCACTGTTTTCTTCCCTGTGCATTTCCTGTTTCATCAAATTGGATGGTATAATACACTTTGTTTTCTGTTATGTTTTTTGATAAGTCTTCCCTGAAGTAGGGTCCCAGACCATCAGACAGAATATATGACACTTTTGTTCTACTCAGACTGAAGTCCCGGCTAATTGCACCTGAAAACATTTCCTTGAACATTTCCGTCACCTCATCACATGACCTGAAAGAATATCCTGAGAAGGCGACTTTCATCACCCACATAATTTCTGCACTTGTCACTTGGTCCCTATGTGTCCTGCTTTCTAATACCACAGTCTTGTTGACATCTCCTCCTCCTTGAGTTGATGTGCTTGGCTTGCTGGCCTCTTGCGTGAAGAAATGTTTCTGCTTTTCGTCAAATCTTGTTTTAGCTGTTGTTGTATGAGTCTTATCTTCAGCATGCTTGAGTATTTGAGCTGAACCACTGTTTCCACATTGAATAGACTTGTTACATATGAAGCAATAACCTGCATATTCAGAGTTGGGGTCCTGCCTACACCACATTCTTAGTTGATGTCCATTTTCATCTTTTTGATTTAACCATGCTGGATTAAACTTTGTCCTCCCGTGTGGCATTTTGACATTAGATGGACAATATATTCCGAGTTGTGTTAAACAGTTCGTTTTCACAAGTATTCAGCAACTGTAAAAAATCTTAGTCAAGCAACCGAGCAGGGAAAAGCATGCATTTGACTCATTTTAAGCACTAACCAATCTAAAATCAAAGCAAGGTATGCTAAAATTTAGAATGCTTTTTACAAAAAACATTATTGAACTTTTAGAGCTAAAAATGAGTCAATGAGGGCACCTACACCAATGAAGGATTAGTTAATATATGTTTGTTTGTATAATGGTTTTTACTGTTCCTGTCTTAAGCAAAATATTTCATATAATATTTCAAATTTCAACTTGCTCCTGCTGATAGCAAGAATTGAAGATACATATTCATTTTGTTAATTTGAAAAGCATGCAGTCAAAAGGCATATCTAATTTGCTGATAATTAAATTATGGATGAAAAACAAATTAAATTTCTACAGACAATGAAAACTCAATACCAATTCTAAAAATAATAATGCATAAGCTCCCCATAGAAACAAGCCTTCTTTAACTGAAGGTTATTGAATCAAGAGGTCATAGCTCACGCCTTGCACACTGACCATGAGGTTTAAAAATTCACGGCAGTGTCATCCCTCAGCCATGGCATCATTGGGCATTTGGCCTGTTAAGAGTGAGTGTACAAAGGCTTTCCTACAAAATGAATAATGATAATAATGAAGATAGTAATATATTGTTAAATATAATTGTTAATTAGTTATCATCTTACTGTTCAGTGGCTCTGCTGAAGAGTCATCTGTTCACCTCAGTCACACAAGAACAACTTCTCTGAAGCAGTCTGTAGGTCATCTCCATCACAGAAACAATCTTAAATGTACTCAAATAACATGTAGTTAGTAACAGCTTGATGTTAACTATCAAAATAAAAGACTTTACAATGTTCCTATCTTTTTGTACAACATGACATCCTAAAAAAGTAGGGATTTTAGGGCTGTTTTGAGAAAAAGTAGGGAAAAATAGGGCTAAGGTTAAAAAAGTAGGGAAAAGTAGGGCCCACTTGACAGCCTGCATTACCTTATATTGATAGAACTTCATATTTAAAAAGTATTTATCCATAACAAGACAAGTCATTTCATGATTTACAACACTGATTCACATTTTCTAAAGTATTTAGGATTTAGTCACTTCCAATTTGAGAATTACGTCATTCCAAGTGGGAAAAATATACACAAATCTGGTAATGACAATGGGTCCTGTTACCGGACCCTCTTAAATAAGCAAAACAAAAAAGAGCTGTCAGAGGACAGTGCGCTCTACTATTCGAAGTATTTCAGTTGGTACATATTTTGGATAGTGGAAGGGGCATACATTTCTTAAAATACAAAACTTTTAAGTAAAGCCTTGTATAGTTAATACATTTTCGGAACAAAAACTTTAACGACAAAGTCTATGTAAAAAGTGGGCTAACTCTGTCAAAATACAAAACAGAGTTATGGGTAATGTTGCCCCTGATACTAGAATTGATGACAAAGGTTAGTTCCAAGTTTCAAGTGAATAACTTATATAGTTTTGAAGTTACCAAACTTTTGAACATAAACTTTGAAAGGAAATCAAAGTGAAAAGGGGGCATAACTCTGTAAAAATACAAAACAGAGTTATGGGTAATGTTGCCCCTAATACTAGAGTTTATGACAAAGGTTAGTTCCAAGTTTCAAGTGAATAACTTATGTAGTTTTGAAGGTTACAAAACTTTTGAAAATAAAGTTTAACATGAAAATCTATGTGAAAAAGAGGCGTAACTCTGTCAAAATACAAAAAAGAGTTATGGGTAATGTTACCCCTGATACTGGAGTTGATGACAAAAGTATACTCCAAGTTTCAAGTGAATAGCTTTTGTAGTTTTGAAGTTACAAAACTTTAAAATAAAAACTTTAAACTGAAACTATATGTGAACAAGGGGTATAACTCTGTTAAAATACAAAACAGAGTTATAGGAAATGTTGCCCTTGATACTGGAGTGAATGACAAAGGTAAGATCCAAGTTTAAAGTGAATAACTTATGTAGTTTTGAAGTTACAAAGCTTTTGAATATAAAATTTAACCAGAAAATCTAAGTCAAAAAGGGGCATAACTCTGTCAAAATACAAAACAGAGTTATAGGGAATGTTGCCCTTGATACTGGAGTTGATGACAAAGGTAAGTTCCAAGTTTCAAGTGAATAACTTATATAGTTTTGAAGTTACCACACTTTTGAATATAAACTTTAACCAGAAAATCTAAGTGAAAAGGGGCATAACTCTGTCAAAATATTAAATAGTGTTATGGGTAATGTTGCCCCTGATACTAGAGTTGAGGACAAATGTTAGTTCCAAGTTTCAAGTGAATAACTTATGCAGTTTTGAAGATACAAAACTTTTGAATATAAACTTTAACTAAAATATTCTATGTGAAAAAGGGGGATAACTCTGTCAAAATACAAAATAGAGTTATGGGGAATGTTCGTCCTGATACTGGAGTTGATGAAAAGGTAAGTTCCATGTTTCAAGTGAATAGCTTGTATAGTATTGAAGTTACAAAACTTTTGAATAAAAACTTTAACCAGAAAATCTATGTGAAAAAGTGGAATAACTCTGTCAAAATACAAAACAGAGTTATAGAGGATGTTGCCCTTGATACTGAAGTTGATGACAAAGATAAGTGCCAAGTTTCAAGTGAATAACTTATGTAGTTTTGAAGTTACAAAACTTCTGAATATAAACTTTAAGCAGAAAATCTATGTGAAAAAGGGGCATAACTCTGTCAAAATACAAAACTGAGTTATGGTGAATGTTGCAAGTGACAATGGGGTCGATGACAAAGGCATATTCCAAGTTTCAAGTGAATAACTTATGTAGTTTTGAAGTTACAAGATTTTTGAATAAAAACTTTAACAAAATTCCGATGCAGACACCGACACCGACGCCGGGGGTAGTAGGAAAGCTCACTGTTTCTTCGAATGGTTGAGCTAAAAATGCTTTGTTCTCTTGTGAGATACAAATACGAATATTATGAAATTTAAGATATAGAGGATATTTGTTGAGTATTTTATTTCAAGAGTGTTCATAGAAAATGATATTTTCATGAGTGAAATAAAGTATGATCTTACACCGAAATCAACATTTTCTTTTTATTTAATGCTTTTGGACTATAAATAAATAAAATTGCACAAGATAAGCTTAAACGTCACAAGTTTGTGTATTTTGACGTCATAAAAATGACGTCATAAATGATTCCAAAACTGTCACTGGTTAGTATGGTGTAAAAAAGTGCCATATTTTGTGAGTCGTTGTTGCATGTAAACACATGCATGTACATACTGTACATGTATATTAAATTGCCACAGGTTGTAAACCACTACTTGTAGATCGATGCTATTTATGGAAAAATAGTCCATTTTATGTTATATTTTCACTGCAGTGAAAATATAAAATAGTATATTTTCACTGCTCCAACATTGAAAATATAAAATTTTATTTCACTAATAAAATTCTATATTTCACTGAAAAGCATATAATAAAAGCCTACTAATATTCAATATTGGAATGATGATGCATTTCACCATCGACAGTTGACCTGGTAAAACTATATATAAATTCATGTCTGCAACCTTATATAACTTAATGATATTAAAGATGGTATGCAGCTCCTATGTTAGATCATCTACTTTTCTACAAAATGTATCATATTAACATGCACAACAATAACCTTACAGTGTGGTGAAAATTATGGGAAAGATTACAGAAAAATGATGTATTTTGCAAGTGAAATTAACATATTATTATTAACAGATTCGCAGTGAACACAAAAAATAAGTGATAAAACAGCATAAACAAGTTGCTTGCATACCTATTAAAAATGGAAGATTAGAAACATTTAAAGCTTCAAAAATATGTGTTAAAATCCAAACTAATTGACAAGCTCCATAGCAGACATACATGTAATGTATATTGCGAAAAATGCAAGTGTAAATTCAACTCAGGTGTTACAATCTTAAGCAATACCATACATATAAGACCGTGTATAACGCACACGTTTTTACTCTAAAATGAAAATTTGGTGCACATAATACACGGTAACAGTCATCTTCGGTCAGGTTTTAATTTTAGTGATGCACTTTGTTCAAAGATTTTCCTTACAAAACAGGCACTGTCAAATCTCGACTAAGAATATTACCCAAACAACAGACAATGTAATGACACTGAAATAATTGTTCACTTCTTTTTAACAACATGTGAGGCGCGTCATGGGAAAATCGGACTTAATGCATGCCTGTAAAGTGTCGTCCCGGATTAGCCTGTGCAGTCCGCACAAGCTAATCCAGGACGACACTTTCTGCTTTTATGGTACTTTCTGTTTCAAGGAAGTCTCTTCTAAACATAAATCCACTGTAGGCGGAAAGTGTCATTCCGGATTAGCCTGTGCAGACTGCACAGGTTAATCCGGGATGACACTTTACGCACATGCAATAAGTCCGGTTTTCCCACGACGCACCTCATATATGTATTTTTTTTTAAGTATAACAACCTTATCATCATAAATTACAAATTTCTTTAGACGGTAACAGAAAATACCATTTAACTCATGGCAAAATGCAAAAGCTATGCAAACGGCATGGATTTTCTGTGAATCTGACACTCTTCAAACATGGGTGTCATGGTTCTGGATATTACCGCGCCAGTTTACAACCACTGTTAATAGCATTCATGTCATCAATGGTGTACAATAAACACTTGAGATTTTCACATGCCTGAAGTAAACTATTCATTAATAAAGCTTAATATTGACAACAGAACATTATTTTTTTAAATGGAATGCCAGTTGACATACATAATATTGAATCAAGTCATTACAAGAGCTGTTTGTAAAACAGGTATGCCTCTCTAGGTTAAAAGCAATCTTTAAAATCAAGTTTGGTGAAAACTGTTGGACATTGGAAGGCCAATTTTAGATAAATTGAGGGCCATAACTCTGAAGATCCTGGGGCGATTTGGTTGATCATCAAACTTGGCTAAATATTATAATCTCAATCATTTCCATCCAGTTTGGTGAAGATCTGAAGAAAACTGTTGTACTTAGAGAGCAGTAACGGCTAATTGGGTAATTTTAGATAATTCTAGGGCCATCACTCCACAGTTTCTAAGGCGATTTGATTGAAACTTGACCGAGATATTATGCCCACGGAGATTTTTTAAGTTTGGTGAAGATCACCTAAAAACTGTTAGACTTAGAGATCGAAAATGGCTAAAAACGGTACTGGCGCAGTGCCTAAATCCGCCACTTGCCTGAATCTGCCACCCAATTCGAATACGCGTTTTTTTACTGGTGATTTCTATTGTGTTGATCTCGGTCAATCACACACTTTCCCTTATCAACGCTGACAAGTTTTCATCTTGATTTGTGCATAAATGAATATTTAATCCAATTATTTTGTACATAACCCCTAAATGCAATCAAACTGCATGCGGGGAATCTATTTCATACTGCGCATGGGCAGTTTTGAGGCCCCGCATGGTGTCCATAATAAAATTAAATTATCCTGTTTTAATATTATGTCCATGTGAGCATGTGCAGCATAAAAATAAAATAAAAATTATCCTGTTTCTACCTGTAACATTGACCTAATAAAGGGGTGACTGTATAAATTTTCCTATCTCAAGTCAACAAGAAGTGGCAAGGTTTATCCAGTTAGTAGTGTATTGCTACGCGCCAAATAGCAACATTCTCCAAAACGACTAGGCAAAAAATGAAATACACCTGAACTCATCAGAGTTTTTCATAATTAAAAACATCGTGTTGTCTAGTTTTACAGAGATCCTAGCTTCCATAATGAGTTGCTAAAGCGCACATGTATGGCATAATCGATAAAGGTGAAAACAACATCTTCATTCCATTCCATTTGAAAACACTTGATGTAAGCGTGTTATTCTTTCTGAATGTACTTTCTTCAATCAAAAACAAAGATACAATTTATTCAAGAAAGAAATAACCGTTTATATAAATTTTCATTGAAATGTTATTTAAACTGAACGAAGGGTAGATCTACATCTATAAATTACTAAAAGCTTTTAAGTTGGCCACGATGTTCTCCACCCACAATCCGAGAACATTCTAGAAAATTGAAATTCATATGGGATTAATCTCACCGTTTCAATTCCAGGCATATATTCCATACACTTTTTGATTTAAATGTTATTAACATAATTCATCCAAAACACTGAAACACTAACTATTGTATTCCGATTGCTTTTATTTTAAATTCCAACACACTCGCGTCCTAGTTTGTACACTGTGTAAACTTCAAACTTAACCGAATGCCGTAGGCGTGACGCAATACAACTTTTAAAAAATCGATGTCTGGTTTATAGTGCTACTGTGTACTAATTCTTGTTCGCGAATATTATTGGCGTCAGCAAATTAGATTATTTTTTTTATTTTAGCAGATTGCCGGTAAGAAACAGAGGACTATTTTTTGGAAAGTACGCATAAATGCTAGCGAGTTAAATGGTTCGAGGCTCGTCATAAAACATAATAGTTTTAAGCTAAACCTTTCATTAAACTGCTTTTAAAATGCAATTGAGTAGCAAACAGGATAAATAGAATACATGGTAGGTGCCGGGAAGGAGAAAGTTTATCCGGTTCGGTGCTAAAGCTCGTCCTATTTTCGTTTTCTAAGCCTCACCGGATAAACTTTCTCCATCCCGGCACCAACCATGTATTCTCTATATTCATTGGCATTACGTACAATAAAATGCGGAAAAAAACTGCACAATAAGAGCGCAAATGCCTCGCTACTCAAAACCCTCATTATTTGTCCCACGTGCACGCAGGGCCTCAGTTTCAGAGCTATTTTTTATAAAACAAAAAGAGTATTGGGAAGAAATTGAAACACTGTATTAACAACAGACAACGAGCTGCTTAATATAGAAAATTAAATAAGAACAATAGTCAAATGTGGAATAAGCACGTCACAGTTCCTGATCTACGATTTTCACCGTGTTGTTGTTTTTTAAAACACTAGAAAATGAACCTTAAATAAACGAATGTGGGAGTTTTGTCAATAGAATTCAATAGAAGTTCCTTTGAAAACAGAATTCATAAAAAATATTATTTTCGAGCAGTTTGAACATTTAAAAGAGGGGTGGTGGATTTAGGCACTCCCGTGCTCATTTTTTCACCCTGTCAAGGCCTTCAATCTCTATAAATATTTTGCAAATAAATATTTTGCAAAGTATTTGAAATACAACCAAAAACACGCCAGCAAATGCACATTTAACCTAACTTGATTTATGTGAATTTTTAAGTAAATCAGTAAACAACTTTTGAAAATATCGTAAAAATACCCCCCAAATGTGGCGGATTTAGGCACTGCCCCGGTAATTTTAGAAAATTCAAGTTTGTTTCTTTGTTTATTTGAATTTTTCGCCATTTTTAACAGTATTACAATCATATCACAGCGGTCAATTAACCTACTCACACTTTTCCCCGGCAAGCTTAGCCGATCTAAGCGGTTTACCAGTACCAAGTGCACATACTTATGCCAGTAACTGACAACTGCCCTACTTGAGTCAGAGGTAGGGGGGAGAATGGCCATAGAAAAAATTTCATGACCAATCCCCACACAAGTTATGTGGCCGGGCTGGGATTCAAACTCATGATCCCCGGAGTGACAGTCCAGCGCTCTACCAACTGAGCTAGTCGGGCCCTAGGACTATAACTCCACAATTCCTGGGGTGATTTGGCTAATTAAAAAACTTCTTAGATATAATGTCCACAAAGCTTCTTATGATGTTTGGTGAAGATTAGATGAAAACTGATGAACTTAGAGAGCGGAAACAGCTAAAAAGGCCTATTTTAGATAACTTAAGGGCCATAACTACACAATTCCTGGGGCGGTTTAGCTTTTTATCAAACTTGGCCGATATATTATGCCCACAAACATTTTCAAGAAGTTTGGTGAAGACTGGATGAAAACTGTTGGGCTTAATGAGCAGAAACAAAAGTGGTCTACCAACAGACAGACTGAAAGACCGACAGTAGCAAACCAACACACTCCGTCATCTGTGATGGGGGGCATAATTAGATTAACACAGAATGTAAACCTGATAAATGTTTCTGAGTATCTCGTATCATCGCCAAACCAAAAATGATTGAGTTAAAAAAAATACTTTTATCTGCAAGAAGAATAGGTCCATTTGGAGGTAAGTGTTATCTTGTATTTCTATGAATAACCAGATGTATTTTAATTCAATTTAATTCACAGCTAATTTGTGTTTAATACAATGCTGCACTAGATCGTCCATACTTATTCTTTTTAGGAATGCTGTCATGCAGCCAAGAACATCAGCCCAAAAACGGTGCTCAAAAATGCTGAAAACAAGGTGTATCTCATAATCCAGAATGGGCAATCATTCGGGAAAAATGATAGGTACTGCAGACATGACAACTGAAACTAAACTAAACAGCGTGTCTGAAAAATACAGTCCAACCAATGAAATGTTGCTGGAAAATCATTTTATTTTGTGGTGGCTAAATTTCGTGCATTCTTGGCTAATTTTTGCGATCTTAAATTCACAAATGTTTCATTTGTTTATATAACTTAAAATCCTGCAAACTGAAAATATTGCCTTTAATTTTTTCTTTTCGTAACTAGCGCTCCTTTGCAAGTGAGCCGCAAGAGACCCACTAAACAATGCCCTAAGGTGCCTATAACTTGTTGATCGTAAGTTATACACAAAAATGTTTTCGTCATTTAACAGGGTCCAGTAAATGGTCACATTCCCTATGCCAAATATGGCTTATTTTTCCCAATCCCATAATTATAAAGTGACAATATCACTAATTCATAGGAAATGTGAATCTAAGTTGTTAATCATGCAGTTACTCGTAAGGGCGAGGAAAAACACCAGAAAAATACCAACTTGAACTAATATAACACTTAGTTATAAAGGTGAACGGCCTAGTTTCGACATACTTTGGATATTTTGTAGATAAAAGTCAGTAGATTACAATGTTGCTTATGTTAAAATTTGAAAATTATTAGTTAGATGCTTAAAAATGACGATTTTCTTGACGACGTAGGTAATCCGCAACGCTCAATTAATAAGATAGGTCGCCATTATTACTTAAGAAATTTCTTTAACAAAAATGTTTGGCATGTCGTTGTGCTTGCGTTCTGGTCAATGTTAACATGTCACAGCAGCTTTTTAACATGTGGGACGAGTAAATGGCAATTAGCACATGCATCATTTATTCGTTGATTATGCCAATTTTTATTACTTACCTTTTCGTATTTATTTTGTGTCTTTATATTTCCATGCAAGTATAATAATAAAGAAGTACTATTTAAAATAGAAAAATCCCATCATTTTTCAGGCAGATTAAACATATTATGTTTGGTAGTTAATCCTCTTTGTTGTTTGTGTTGCTGATTTATGTTAATTTTTATGACTGTTTTTTTTGGAATCTGTCTTCATTGATGTTTGTAAATCGATTGTATTTAACCGTTGCCTGTTTTTCATTTTCAACTTAATTCAAGAAGTCAGTTTTCACAGTCGCTGTGTCATCGTGCCTTGAACGAATGGCAGGTTGTAATGTACACGACCCCTAATTATGTCATGTGACAAACAGGGTGTTGTTTTGATAATTGGATACCTCTCTTACAAATGTGCGAGAACGCTTTCACGTTTTGCTACATGTAATGACTATAATTATTAACATCTACAAAAAAAATAGGTTCATGTAGTGAAATATTATGACTGTTAAGTATTTATGTGTCTTGTTCATGCACGTAAACTAAAAAACATACCCATTTCATGACGTTTCACATAGAAAAAGCATATATACGTGATAAGCTGACATACATACATGCCGACAATGTATGTATTGTCTTATTTGCTGTTGAACAACCGATCAGCATGTTACTGTACTTGCTATTGTGTAAGTGGCACCAATACTGTGATTTATTTTCAGCGTTTTTAGCAACAGGCTGCATTGTATTATATTAACATCATCCTTTACAATCTTGTACAATTTAATTAGGCACGCATCTTATATAGCCACAAGTCAAAATTAAGTTTTGTATTAAAATAAACATTAATAGGGCTTTGAAAAACATTACTACACTACATGAAAATGCTGTTGGTTTTTATTTCCTTTTGACTACGTATACAAACAAGAGCTGTCCGAGGACAGCGTGCTCGACTTTTCTTGTGCTTGTCCGAGTTACTGGCATTTTTTTTCTAAAACAAGAAACATGCAAATTCTACGAAAACCAAAACAAGAAACATGGAAATTCTACAAAAACCAAATTTTTCAAACGAAATGCATTTAAGTCAGCACATCAATAAAATTTTGAGTAATGGTAAACTTGACCATGACCCCACCCACCCCATATGCAATCCAAAGCGAGGTCTCGATATAAGGTATCTATGTATTAAGTTTCATAAAAATAGCTCAATGCCTTCTTAAGTTATTGAGCGGAAACCATTTTTCTATTTTGAGTAACAGTGACCTTGACCCCACCCACCCCATATTCAATCCCACGCAAGGTCTCAATATAAGGTATCTATGTATTAAGATTCATTAAAATATCTAAATGCGTTCTCAAGTTATTGAGCGGAAACCAGTTTTCTATTTTTAGTAACAGTGACCTTGACCCCACCCACACCATATGAAATCCTGAGCGAAGTCTCAATATAAGGTATATATGTATTAAGTTTCATTAAAATATCTCAATGCGCGTTCAAATTACTGAGCGGAAACAGTTTTTCTATTTTAAGTAACAGTAACCTTGACCTTGACCCCACCCACCACATATGCAACCCCAAGTGAGGTCTTAATATAAGGTACTTATGTATACAGAGTTATTAAATAATCTCAATACGTTCTCAAGTTATTGAGCGGAAGCTGTTTTTCTGTTTATAAGAACAGTGACCTTGACCATGACCCCACCCACCCCATATGCATTCCCAAGCGAGGTCTCGCTTTAAGGTATCTATGTTTGAAGTTCATTACAATAGCTTAATCCGTTCTCCAGTTAGAGAGCAGAAACAAACAGTTGAGAAACTAGCTTACCGAAAAACTTAAACCTTTCCATATAGCTTATATGTCAAATTTTCTAAGTGTAAAAAGGCCCATAATTGTGACAAATTTCAAACTAGAGTTATCAAAATTGGCCTATGAGTTCATTTTAATATAGGGAATAAGTATTTTAAGTTTGAATGAAATCCCTGAAGCCATTCCTGAGAAACCAGCTTACCGAAAAACTTTTACCTGTCCATACAGTTATATGTAAAATTTCTAAGTGTAAAAAGGCCCATAATTTTGACAAATTTCAAACTAGAGTTACCAAACTTGGCCTTTAGGTTCATTCTAATGTGGGAAATAAATGTTTAAAGTTTGAATGAAATCCCTCAAGCCATTCCTGAGAAACTAGCTTACCCAAAAACGTTAACTTAGCTCGGACGACGACGCCGATGCCAGGGCGAGAAGAACAGCTTGCCTTTTCTTCGAAAAGTGGAGCTAAAAACACTGCATTTATTACATATTTGTTTTTGATTTATTATAAAGATAGTTGAATTTAAATCGCAAATGCATAAGGCTGAAACAATGCAACAAATTTGATTACGTCTAAGTCCAGTACAATTAAATGATTCGTAAACCTATCAACCAATCAGCAATCAGGATTTGCCATGCCCATTATTTGGCAAACTTTCATATTACTTTTGACACATTATTGTGCAGGAATACATAGGATATTGTCATCGTTATTTGTCGGGGCTATAAACATTGTGATCTCGGTCTAGGTGACAGCAGGAAGCCCAGACTACGAAGGATCCATTTCCATTGATCTCAAAGATACACTATTTTAATCCTGTGTCTAGTAGTTAAGATTAAAAAATACTGACAAGTTGATAGCATAAACCTAAACGATCCCTACAGCAGATGTCTAAGACAAAGACTATGTTGTAGTCTATTTCTATCACATATTGCAAAATATTTACATAAGAATATGTATTTTTATCCTACATTTATCTGACATATCCGACTTAATATAAATTGTGTCCTATGTTATTGTACCTTAGTGAAAAAACGCGAGTTTTGAGGTTATTTTTATAGTCTATATATAAAACAATTAAAGTTGGGGAGAATATACGTCACATCCGGTTTGAAACAAAATGGCGTATCGATAGAAATATCCGCAAAATCCTGTTGTCTTTATGCTAAAGCGGCTTATAAATGCGTTAAGAAAACTGATACGAGAAGTTGATTTGTTATGGCCTAAACTATGTTACTAAAGATTAAATAACATTTATTAAAATCTTGACCGTTCACCTTTAAGTAATTCATTAATTAATTTGTTAAATGTTTCCCAATTTTAAGCAATTAAAAAATGCTGAATGCGTTCTATAATATAAATAAATCATATAATTACCCTGGGTCTGAAATTCCAGTTATGTTTGGACTGCGAAATATGCAAAATATTAGACCGCCACAAAAGAAAATGATTTTACAGTATTTTTCGCAAACTAGGATGAGGGTGAGGGTGAATCTGCCAGCCTCACTTACACGTACAGAAAGGCAGGGATCTCTTCAATATCACTTAATCTACGAACAGAGAGCAAAACTCTTACAAGCATTCTGAACAGCTAAGCAGTGGTGTAATAGATATGGTGTCCGCCTTGCGAATGGAAGGGCGTGAGTTTGATCCATAATCGCGGAGCGTTAAAATTATCTTTCTAAGAAAAATGCAGGTACTGGTTTTACCCAGGAAACAGACACGCAAATGTCTCCATGAGCCTCTGGCTTTCAACACAATTCAGCTAAAATAAATAGTTTTAAACCAACTGCCTTTTATGATGAGTCCCTTTGGCCCCACTCAGCACATATGTAATTGCATGTGACATCTCAATATAAGGTTTCAATATAAATTATAGTTTCAATACAACAGCTCAATTCATTCTTAAGTTATTTAGCAGAAACTGTTTTCCTATATTTAGTAACATAGGCCTTGACCCAACCACTCCCTTATGTAATGCCAAGATGTGTCTAAATATATTTGGTATTTATATATAACATTTTGTTACAACAGCTAAATCCATTCTTGAGTAATTCAGTAGAAACAGTCTTTCTATTTTAAGTTATGGCGACCTTGACGTTGACCCCACCCAACCCATATGCAATCCCAGGTGATGTCTTGATATAAAGTATCTATATATGAATTGTAATTGCAACATCGCAATTAATTTTTGAGTTATTGAGCCCAAACCAATTTTCTATTTTTATTAGTGATGACCTTGACCCCACCCAACCCATATGCAATCCCAGGTGATGTCTTGATATAAAGTATCTATATATGAATCGTAATTGCAACATCGCAATTAATTTTTGAGTTATTGAGCCCAAACCAATTTTCTATTTTTAGTAGTGATGACCTTGACCCCACCCAACCCATATGCAATCCCAAGTTAGGTATCGCCATAAGGCTTACATGAAGTTTCAATACAATAGCTCAATACATTCTTGAGTCACTGAGCAGAAAGCAAAAGTTGAAGCTGACGTTACCCCCTCGGTCCGCAAGTGGATATTGCTGCTCTAGGACCTACCGTTTGTTATCTCGTACGGGCGGGCGCAGATGGGTGAGGATGGTCTGCGAATGGATGAGCCCCAGCAGCACCATCAGGATGAATGGAACCACCACCTCACTCAGCGACTGCTCCTGGGGAAACATGGGAAATGTGTCACTGAGAAATTCTTGCACATTTGGAATATAGAAATATGTCACTGAGAAAATATGGCACATTGGGAAGAGGGTAAAAATGACACTGAGAAAATATTGCACCTTGAGAAATGGGGTAAAAATGTCACTGAGAAAATCTTGTAAATTGGGAAATGGACGACAAAAATGTCACTGAGAAATTCATGTGAATTGGGCAATGGGAAAAGATGTCACTAAGAAAGCTGTACATTGGGAAATGGTAAACAAATTCAGAGATAAAATCTTCCATATTGGGAAGGGGCGAAAGAATGTCAATGAGAAAATCTGCATATTGGAAAATGCAGAAAAAATGTCAATGAGAAAATGAGAATTTTTCTCTTGGAAAATCTTGAAAATTGGGAAAGCAAAAATAACACCAAGCAAATCTTGTACATTGGGAAGTGGGGAAAATGTCACTTAGCAAATCTGATACATTTGGAAATGTAGAAAAAATGTCATTAAGATTGAAACTGGAAAACAAAATGTCACTAAGACTATCTTCCACATTTGAAAATGGGGAAAAAATGTCACTCAGAAAGACTTGAACATTGGGAAATGGAGAAAAAAATTAACTAAGAAAATTTTGCACATTGGGAAGAGGAGAAAAATGTCACTGCGAAAATCTTGCACCCTGAAAAATGGGGTAAAAATGTCACTGAAAAAATCTTGCACATTCGGATGTGGGTAAAAATGTCAATGAGAAAATCTTGCAAATTGAGACGTGGGTAAAAATGTTGTTGAGAAAATGATTAAATCTAGCACATTGGGAAGTAGTTAAACATATCACTGGGAAAATCTAGCATATTGGGACATGGGTAAAATTGTCTCTGAGACAATCTTGCACATTAGGAAATGGAGAAAAGATGACAATGAGAAAACGTTGCACATTGGGAAATTTGGAATTTGTCTCTTGGAAAATCTTGAACATTGGCAAATGAAAAAAAAATGTCACAAAGCCAATCTTGCACACTGGGAAGTTGGGAAATTGTCACTGGGAAAATACTGTACATCTGGAATTGGGGAAACATGTCACTTAGCAAATCTGGCACATTTGGAAATGTATTTTTTTTTAAACACCAAGATTGAAAATACAGAAAAAAATGTCACAAAGACAATTTTGCACATTTGAAAATGGGGAAAAAATGTCACTTAGAAAGACTTGAACATTGGAAATGCCAAAAAAAATTGACTAAGAAAATTGGGAAGTGGAGAAAAAATTTACTGATAAAATCTTGCAAATGGGAAATAAAGAAAGTAATGTTACAGAAAAAAATCTTGCCACATTCAGAAATGGTGAAACAAAATAATCATCCTCTACATGAATACTGAACAAGAGGGCAATGATGGCCCTAGGTCGCTCACCTTAGTGTAAAGCATCATAATGGCTTTAAAGAAGATTGTTTGAGATTTCAATAAAGCCATAAAAGGAAAAATGTCCCGCCCCCTGGCAGCCACGTTTTTTAACAACTCGCGAAAAGAGGCTAGTGAATATGTACATGAATGGTCCGGAAAGTTATATTGCGATCTTGCTATATCGTTGAGTTGGCATGAATCACCCGCCCTTGAGTTTTCCCGGCAGGTTTTACCGGTTTTTCCCGCCCTGGTCAATACTGTGAAAGTGCGCAATTTCACAATCTAAATGCTCAGTTAACTTATGTCAAAATGAAATTTGCTTATTTTTAGTTTTGCAGATTCAATATATGCATATTGACAGTATTTTTTAAGCCTCTAGTTTCTTCACTTATTTTTCGATGGCATTGCTTTTCATGAAATATTTTTTATGATGTTTTTGAAATAACTTCGCTTGATAATCACATACGTCTACACTTATTTCATCCTTCTTTTTTTCTTGCATTGAACTGTTCTTTTTTGTTATCAATAAATAACATAAGGAGGTATTCTCTCATTAATAATTCCAGCCCAGTCAGTAGTATTATAATATGATATTGGGTAATACTGGGGATTACTAGGCAAATCACTTTTACCTTATTACTTACTTTCTAATGTTTATTCAAGGTGTCCAGTTTAATTGTTGAGTAACTGAATCTTGCAATTCTAAGTTTGTGTTTGTTTAAGAAGGTGTACATATCACTTAATTGTATCATTAATTTAACATATAGCATGGGGCTGCAAGGTTGTCTTGTTGCAACATGGCATAACCTAAAATATTTTATAACATAAAATATGTTAGAATTGTCAGAGTTCTCTAATACATCTCTACTTTTTCTTTGATAAACATAATTCTATTACATAAAAGTGAGTAAAAACACTGATGCCAAGTAATACTCGGTATTGTCCAGACTCACCAAAAATTGCAACTTAAACTTTGTGAAGAAGAAAAGAAAATATCAATATGTTTCTACATGAAATAGTTTATTTAATAAACAATGAAACATACAGTATATAATTGTTAATAAATATGAGTTTATATGTGAAACTCATTATTATTATGCAATGTAAACATAATTGTCACAATTTTGTGCAATACCTTGATTCCCCAGTATTGCCCACTAATGCCCAGTAAAACCCTGTAAAACCCGGTGTTTCCCAGTATTACCCGCCCGGCCGATCAATACTATAAAACCCGGGTTTAATGCCAACCCGGCTATATCGCGATCGCGTTCCATGGACCCCGCGAATTGCGATATAATGATTTGCAGTGTACCAAAAAAAATACTGTCACAGTATCATTAAACTTGTGAAACACGTGCATGGACAAAAATGAGTGTAAACACAGAATACAGTTTGAGCACCTAATTTGTGCTAATACAGGTGACGAGTGTTTGAGCGCCTAATTTGTGCTAATACAGGTGAAGAGTATTAGGTTAATGTTTGCGAGCTATACTAGTCTTTGTGCTAAATGCTATGCAAGTCTATCTTCCAAAACAAGTCAACAAGCCTATCCATAGCTATTTTTACAATAAAATGGGCTAGCTGGACCTGGATTATATGGTCACACCCTATACATTGTAACTCAGTTTGTACTCAAGTTATTAAACACACAGAATTTTTTTTAATTTTTAGTAATGGTGCCCTTGACCACAACCACCCCAGATGCAACCTCAAGCGGGGCATCTATGTATGAAGTTTTATTACAATAGCAATTTTTGTTCTCAAGTTATTGTTCAGAAACCAAAAGTTGGTAATGCTGTCAAGTCTGTCAGCCCACATGCCCAACGACATACCCCCATCTACTAACCACAAATTTTCATTTAGTTAAAAATGGCTTAGACTTAGATACTTGTTAAAACTTCATCTGTATAGTAATTAAATTATAATGCAAAATTTGGAAGACTTGATGCCATAACTACTGCAATTTGACTTTTTTCTATGTTTTTTTTTAATCCACTGAAGTCCAACAAATTTAAGTTTTAGCATAATACCTGCTTATGTGCAAAATTCAACACTTTTTCCTGATGCAAAAAACAACAACAATTAATTAAAATGCAATATCTTAACATTGCCCTATACAACCACACAATGAACCTAGCTTTTGTATTTATTGAGTTATTGCAGGACCCAAATTTTGTTGCTCAGACAGACAAACAGACAGAAACATAGATGGACGGTGTCCCATCTGATCATGCAACCAGTAGTGGAAAAATAACTTTCAAAACAAATACTTTATTAATGTCAGTGACATTGTGTGAAAAACTGAAAATATTTCTGTAAAACAGTACCTTTCCAACACAGACCGCAATTTATATTACACCTTGGACGAATCATGTGCAAATATTCCATTGTTATTGATAGTGCAGTTACTGAATTGTCTTGGGAGCTGTCTTAACCACAGGCCAAGTTCATTGGGCCACATGAGGATTAATAGGTCAGTTGGAGAAGGTTAAACAATTCCTGACATAACATGTATATAGGATAGGAGGTCAAATAAGTTTCAAGTGAACAGTTGCTCTGGTTTTTGTGTTCCTCCCTAATGTGATTTTCTGGAGATTATCATAATTACCAGAAGTATTGGAAATATTTAATTTGAATATTCAAATCTAATTCTATATTGGGTTGTTGTTTATGTTCATGCCTCATCACCACTACATCATCATCATCATCATCATTATGATCATCATTATAATCATCATCATTATCATCATCATATACACTAAAATCACAGTATCATAAGCATCATAGCCTTCATCATTTTAATATGTATAATCATCTTCAAAAATAAGCAACATCAACAACAGCTTTAGCAATTTAAACCGCGGTCTTAAAGGCCTCATTTATAAACATTTACCTGACCTACCCTAAAAAATGGTCAGACCATAGAACATTTTAATTAAGTTTGTCAGATATTTTGCTGTTTTATTTTTTTCAATAATTAAATTGTTTTGGTTAATTAAGTGTTTTGTTTTGATAGCATCCACTTTACAAGGAATTTGGTAGAGGGTCACCAAAGGAACATTTATGTGAAATTAGTTTGAATTCCAACCAGTGGTTTTAGATAAGATTTTTTAAGTTTTCAATATATCCATATAAAGAAAACTGCCCCTCCCCCTGGCGACCATGTTTGTTTCACGAATCAAAATGATTTCAAGGACTTTGGTAGAGGGTCAGCCAAGGAACATTTCTGTGAAATTAGTTTGAAATCCAGCCTGTGGTCTCAGACAAGAAGATTTTTTTTGAGTTTTCAGTAAAACCATATAAGGAAAACTGCCCTGCCCCATAGTGGCCATGTTTTTTAATGAATCAAAACGATTTCAAGGAATTTGGTAGAGGGTCACCAAGGAACATTTCTGTGAAATTATTTTGAAATCCTGCCAGTGGTTTCAGACTAGAAGATTTTTAAAGTTTTCAATATAGTTATATAAGGAAAACTGCCCCGCCCCCCTGGCTGCCATGTTTTTTAACGAATCAAAATGATTTCAAGGAATTTGGTAGGTCACCCAAGGAACATTTCTGTAAAATTATTTTGAAATCCAGCCAGTGGTTTCAGACAAAAAGATTTTTAAAGTTTTCAATATGGCCATATAAGGGAAACTGCCCCGCCCCCTGGCGGCCATGTTTTTTAATGAATCAAAATGATTTGAAAGAATTTGATATATACCATACAAGCAGCAAGTAGCATGGTGCACTCTAAATAGTGTAAAAATATTTCTCAATTAAAGAGAAAATGTAAAACAGTGTAGACGTATTTTTCAATTAAGAAGAAATAACAAATCAGCTTGAAAAATCATGTAAGATAATTACTAGAGTTTCCAAACTCCAAATTCAAATGTAAAAGTCAGTCCAAAAGTTACATGATTAAATGATACTGAATAAGTTACTAACTAAACAGTCCAAAAACTACAAAAAAATAATTAACCCTTTCAGGCACTAGATCACATGATCTAAATCCTATATTCTGATTGCTTGTTTACATAAAAAATTCTAGCTATTGATTATTGTTTAAATCTGTTTCCTGACTGGATGCCAAGCCAGACAGTGGAAAATTTTATTGCTGCACAAACAGCCAAAATATAGGTCAGAAGCAGGCTATCAATGGTAACTAAGTGTAATGATGCTGATCTCAAATCGAAGTATCATGCTGACTCAGAGTGATGTATTGATTTTACTGATAAGCAGACTCCACTATCTGGGTTATATCTGTGAATGAGCTACAAAGGGAAATAACACATTTCTGGCAATTATCTTCTTGATACTTCATGTACCTCCCTTTACCACGTGAGTTATTCAGGAATAGATGTATTTGGGACCAAAAAAGGGACAATAACTCTGTTCCTGGTCTATCGGGCCCATTGTCGAACCAGTCCAAGATTTTATGGTTATACACAAACTGCTCAAGTTTGGTCAAGATTTAATAAAAAATATAGTCTTTATTGTGATAACGGGCCAAATTGTTGACGGCATACGAACAACGGATGACGCCGGCGAGGTCCCCTATACCAGTAACACTTCGTGCTCAGGTGAGCTAATAAACATAACTGTCTTCTAACTGACTATTTGAATGAAAAGAGTGATACAGAACAACCATGAATAGTTTGTCAGAAATTATGACTGTGATACAATGAAATGACAATGAAACTTTAAAGAGCTGTCACTAAGTCACAAATTAGCAAACAAATGAATGAATGAATTATTTATCACTGGCATCCTTAAGTGAACAGGTGAAACAAGAACCAACATACATCCTGCATCAACTGTTCGCTCACATTGCAGAAGAACACAACGAAGGAGAGGATCTGCATAGAGTACAGGAACATCAGGAAACACATGAACAGCCATGATGTCTGCTGCACCCACCTGCATTGGAAAGAAAAACAAACAGTGAAAACACATGAACAGCCATAATGTATGCTGCACCCACCTGCATTGAAAAGGAAAACAGTGAAAATCACATAATTAGCCATCATGTCTGCTGCACCCACCTGCATTGGAAAAGAAAACAAACAGTGAAAACACATGAACAGCCATGACGTCTGCTGCACCTACCTGCATTGGAAAGGAAAACAATGAAATACACATGAACAACCATGATGACTGCTGCATCCACCTGCATTGGAAATGAAAACAGTGAAAAACACATGAACAGCCATGGCATCTGCTGCACCCACCTGCTTTGGAAAGGAAAACAATGAAATACACATGAACAGCCATGACGTCTGCAGCACCCACCTGCATTGGAAATAAAAACAGTGAAAACACATGAACAGCCATAATGTCTGCTGAACCCACCTGCATTGGAAAGAAAAACTAACAGTGAAAACACATTAACAGCCATGATGACTGCTGCACCCACCTGCATTCAAAAGGAAAACAGTGAAAATCACATGAACAGAACAGCCATGACGTCTGCTGCACCTACCTGCATTGGAAAGGAAAACACTGAAATACACATGAACAACCATGATGACTGCTGCACCGACCTGCATTGGAAAGGAAAACAATGAACAAGAGGGCCCTGAGCGCCCTAGGACGCTCAACTGAGACCTTGTAACCCAATTGGAATTTGCATCCCCGAGTCGCTTATTTTTATCCCAGGGGCATAAGTTGAACAACCTTGAACAAACCTCTGGGCCTTGCGGTTTCAGGTAAAGATTTTTTAGGTCATTTTGCTATTTAAGTCTATATTAACCATGTGACCCCTCGGGGGGTGGCCAGATTTGACCCCAGGGGCATAATTTGAACAATCTTTGGAGAGGACCACTATGCAATGTTACGTACCAAATATAGCAAAGCTATGGGCCTTGCGGTTTCCGGTAAAGATTTTTTAAGTCATTTTGCTATTTAAGTCTATATAAACCATGTGACCCCTCGGGGGTGGCCAGATTTGACCCCAGGAGCATAATTTGAACAATCTTTGGAGAGGACCACTATGCAATGTTACGTAACAAATATAGGAAAGCTGTGGGCCTTGCCGTTTCAGAGAAGATTTTTAAAGTCATTTTGCTATTTAAGTGTAAATAGACCATTTGATCCGCCCAGGGCGTGACCAGTTTTGACCCCAGGGGCATAATTTGAACACTTTTTGTAGAGGACCACTATACAATGTTACATACCAAATATGAAACCTCTAGGCCTTGCGGTTTCAAAGGCGAAGAATTTTTAAGTCATTTTGCTATTTAAGTCTATATTAACCTGTGACCAATGGGGTGTGGTCTGTTTTGACCCATGGGGCATAATTTGAACAATCTTTGTAGAGTACCCCTATAGGATGTTAAATACCAAATACAAAACCTCTGGGCCTTGCGGTTTCAGAGAAGAAGATTTTAAGACATTTTGCTATATAAGTTTATATAAACCATGTGACCCCCTGGGCGTGGCCAGTTTTGACCCCAGGGACATAATTTGAACAATCTTTGTAGAGGACCACTATAGGATGTTACATATCAAATATGAAACCTCTGGGCCTTGTGGTTTCAGAGGAGGAGATTTTGAAAGTCATTTTCCTATATATTCTATATAAACCATGTGACCCCCGGGGTGTGGCCAGTTTTGACCCCAGGGGCATAATTTGAACAAACTTTGTAAAGGACCACTAAAGGATGTTACATACCAAATATGAAACATCTGGCCCTTGCAATTTCAGAGGAGAAGATTTTAAGTCATTTTGCTATATATTCTATATAAACCATGAGACCCCCGGGGCGTGGCCAGTTTTGACCCCAGGGGCATAATTTGAACAATCTTTGTAGAGGACCACTATAGGATGTTACATACCAAATATGAAACCTCTGGGCCTTGTGGTTTCATAGGAGAAGAGTTTTAAAGTCATTTTGCTATATATTCTATATAAACCATGTGACCCCCGGGGCGTGGCCCGTTTTCACTCCAGGTGCATAATTTGAACAAACTTTGTAACGGACCACTAAAGGATGTTAAATACCAAATATGAAACCTCTGGGTCTTGTGGTTTCAGGAGAAGATTTCTAAAGTCGTTTTGCTATATATTCTATATAAACCATGAGACCCCCAGGGCGTGGCCAGTTTTGACCCCAGGGGCATAATTTGAAAAAGCTTTGTAAAGAACCACTAAAGGATGTAACAAACCAAATATGAAACCTCTAGGCCTTGCAGTTTCTGAGGAGAAGATTTTTAAAGTCATTTTGCTATCTATTCTATATAAACCATATGACCCCCGGGGTGTGGCCAGTTTTGACCCTAGGAGCATAATTTGAACAATCTTTGTAGAGGACCACTATAGGATGTTACATACCAAATATGAAACCTCTGGGCCTTGCGGTTTCAGAGAAGATTTTTTATCTATTTTTAGCTCTGGTGACCTACATATGCAGCGGACTGTAACGATGTAAACAACTTTGAAAGAGGGTCACCTAATGATCATTCCTGTGAAGTTTGGTAAAAATCTGCCAAGTGGTTTAGGAGGAGATGTTGTTTGAATGAAAAGTTGACGACGGACGCACGCAGGGATGCAAGCATGGACGACGGACAATGGGCGATCACAAAAGCTCACCATGAGCACTTTGTGCTCAGGTGAGCTAAAAATGAAGTCTCTTTATCACGCCAATCGGGCCCAACTGTTGACCCATTACGGACGCCGGACGATGCAGGACAGTCCCCCTATGCCAATAGCTCACCGAACACTTAGTGCTCAGGTGAGCTTCAAACCCATGAACAGCCATGATGTCTGCTGCACCCACCTGCATTGGAAAGGAAACCAAGATACGTAGAAATTCCACGAAAACCAAATTTTTAAAACAAAATGCATTAAAGTCAGCACAAAAATAAAAGTAATGGTGACCTTGACCTGGACTCCACCAACCCTATATGCAATCCCAAGCGAGGTCTATATATAAGGTATCTACATATGAAGTTTCATTAAAATATCTCAATGTCTTCTCAAGCTATTGAGTGGAAACTGTTCGTCTAATTTTAGTGGTGACCTTGACCTTGATCCCACCCACCCCATATGCAATCCCAAGCGAGGTCAAGATATAAGATATCTATGTATAAAGTTTCATTAAAATATCTCAATGTGTTTTTAATTTTAAGTAACAGTGACCTCGACATTGACCCCAGCCACCCGATATGCAATCTCAAGCGAGGTTCGATATAAGGTATCTATGTATGAAGTTTCACCAAAATATCTCAATGTGTTCTCAAGTTATTGAGCGGAAAACCGTTTTTCTATTTTTAGTTATGGTGACCTTGATCCTACCCACCCCATACGCAATCCCAAGCGAGGTCTTTATATAAGGTACCTTTGTATGAAGTTTCATTAAAATATCTCAAAGAGTTCAAAGTTATTACGTGAAAACCGTTTCTCTATTATCAGTAAAAGTGACCTTGACCCCACCCACCCCACAAGTAATCCCAAGCGAGGTCTCGATATACGGTATTTATGTATAAAGATTCATAAAAATATCTCAATTTGTTCTCATGTTATTGAGCAGAAGCCGTTTTTCTATTTTAAGTAACAGTGACCTTGACCTTGACTCCACACACCCCATAGGCAATCCCAAACAAGGTCTCGATAAAAGTTATCTATCTATGTATTAGGTTTCATTAAAATATCTCAATGCGTTCTCAAGTTACTGAGCGGAAACCATTTTTCTATTTTAGTAATAGTGACCTTGACCTTAACCCCACCCACCCCATATGCAATCCCAAGCGAGGTCTTGATATAAGGTATCTACAGTCGAAACGCGATACTGCGAATCACGATACTATGAAATGACGGGATACTACTAATAAAGGGGCCAGTCCCGTCCGTTTTCCTTATATATTTAACTACCAAAAGATGCGATATTGCGAATTCACGACTGAATGAAAGATGCGTTACTACAAACAAATGTTTCGGTCCCATTATAGTGTTTGCAATGAAATTTTAACCCGATACTACAAATTATGAAGGAGACTTTTCACACCTTCTTGTTGAACATTTCACACCTCTGCCAAGTCAGACACCAAGCCAGTTTGTTTGCACCATAGACAAACGCAGTTGTTAACGTGTATAATTACCATATTAATCCACATGAAATGGTGTGCAGTGTGAGATTATCATTAAAGGACTTTCGTGATTATCAATATGTTTTTGTGAAATTGATTATTTTGTTCCGAATTTTATACTTTATTTTTGCTTCATTATGCAAATACATAAACAAATGTATTGTCAAATTAGTTTAAGTGCATTAATTAACGTTATCGCCTCAACACGCTGCAAATTAATGCGAAATGTTACTTTACTACCGGAATTATCTAAACATGCGATTCTACCAAAAATGTGATACTACGAACAAACTCTTGTCTCCCGTGACTTTTTGTAGTATTGCGTTTCGACTGCATGTATTAAGTTTCATTAAAACATCTCAATGCATTCTCAAGTTATTGAGCGGAAACCATTTATCTATTTTTAGTAACAGCAACCTTGACCCTATCCACCCTATATGCAATCCAAAGTGAGGTCTCGCCATAAGGTATCTATGTATGAAGTTTCATTACAACAGCTACATCCGTTCTCGAGTTAAAGTGCGGAAACTAAAAGTGCTACGCCCGCCCGACTGCCTTCCCGCCCAATGACATACGGCAATCTAATAACCAAAATTTTTCTCAGAAAAATTTGGTTAATAAACAGTGATAAATATTATGAATGTAGTTGACTCTAAAGGACTGGTAAAAGAAATATGACTTTCAATCCCTTGCAAATATTTTGTGATAAGGACGTTCTTATCCTGATCAAAATCCCAAGAAACAATCATACGCTTCGCTTAAAAGGTTCAACTCCAGATTTCATAATTATTTAGGTGAGCCACAGATTAATGGCCATGTGACAGAATAAATATACATACAATACAATAACAATAATAAGATTCTACCTTCATCAAGCAACAATTTCTTTAAAATCATTCATTTTACCACAAAACGTCACTAAACAGTGGGATTATTTATGTCCACTTATCGGTACGTAATTGCTGCCACTAAATCGATAATCTTTGGGATTGGGTTTAATTCCCAATCTATGACATTAAAGACAAATGTCACTCTACTGGCACAGTGCCTCAATCCGCCACATTTTGAAGGTATTTTTACGATATTTTCAAAAGTAGTAAACCAATCGACACAAAAATTCACATAAATCAAGGTATAATGTGCATTTGCTGGCATGTTTTGGTTACATTTCCAATACTTGGCATAGGAAAAGTAATTAGTGAGATTGAAGGCCTAAACATTGTAAAAAAATGATCTTGGCAGTACCTAACTCCGCCACCCCTCTTTAAAATTGCTCGAAAATAATAGTTTGTATGAAATCTATTTTCAAGCAATTTCTATTGAGTTTGAAACAAAATAAGAACATGTTTTTTTTATTCGGGGATCATTTTTTAAATCATGGTGTTCCAAAGACGCTTGGTGAAAACTCATAGACCAGGAACCGTGTCATGCTTATTCTATATTTGACTATTGTTCTAATTCAAACTTCATTATTAGAAGTTTACAATATATAATAAATAACAAATAACTAAATAAAAATAAATTGGTAAGTTTTTGTCCACCAATAAGTAAATTTGAATGGAAAAACCACGCCAATTTGTTTATAATTTACCAATTTTTTTTCAATTTGCTGTACCCATCTTTTGTTCAGTTTTGGATACTAGCATAGATTTATGAAATTACCCTCAAACTTGAATTACTGCATTAACCACAATAACGGGATTTCTCCATGCAAAAATCATGTATGGGATTAACATTCCTTGGATGGGAAACTAGCACACCCAATGTCTTTAACAAAGCCCCGAGACAGTAATAAGGTTATAAATATACATTTTGCATGAATCATCGTGGACATACTGTGCAGACAGCCTTAGGACTTTCACATTTGTTTAAATTTAGCCGCAAATTCACAGCAAATTTAATGAAAATCACAGCAGCTCTGATACAGCCAGATCACAAAAGGCAAGTCACCCAACTTTGAGAAAGGATGTTTCAGTGTGAATTAGTTACATTTTTCAAGGGGACTTAGGTAACTATGGATATTATATTGGCGACTTATATACTGGAGCATCATATATGTGGCTTAAAACATGAAAATTAAGAAAATGTATCTTATGTACTGATGCAACCTATAGTCCGAAAATGACGCAAAAACCTTACCATTTGTAATGCAGTGGAAATAAGACCACTCGACTGAACGTCTTCAGTGTGATGTACGTCCATGGCACCTGCGGTTTGGACTTTGTGAAAGTGGATCCGCGCACGAGATCCACGTCTATCAGCTCAGTCTTCGGTTTCACAACACGCCTTGGAGCATGCTTGATATTCTGAAATTTGGCAACAGTCCAAGTGACCTTTCTGAACCAAGGACATCTTTTATTGAACAGTGCATCAGTCATCATTATCAGTCATCGAAATTAGCTGTATGGCCAAGCAAGCCCGAATTCTTATATTATTACTCAAGAGCACTAAAACGTTACAAGCCTGTCTATATAAACCTGAGAAGCCTGGTCCGGCTTGCTCAGTTGGTAGAGCGCTAGACTGTCAATCCAGGGATCGTGAGTTCGAACCCCAGCCCCGCCACATAACTTGTGTGGGGATTGGTCATAAAAGTTTTTCTACGGCCATTCTCCCCTACCTCTGATTCAAGTAGGGCAGTTGTCAGTTACTGGCATAGATATGTGCACTTAGTACTGGTAAACCGCTTAGATCGGCTAAGCTTGCCCAGGAAAAGTGTCAGTAGGTTAACTGACTGCCATGATATTACTAAAATACTGTTAAAAATGGCAAAAAAACCTCAACAAAAACAAACAAAATAATACTGAGAATCTGAGCATGCCTATTTCAAAATTTACCAGTGCATGACTTATGGCTCGTGCTAATTTCGACTACTGGTTTTTAATGTAAGAAATTGTTATTGATGCAGTGTTAATACAGTCCCCGCGAAAATCGTCAGACCTCGCACAAAAGCCAGTAAAACTGTACAAGGTCCAGTTATAATGACCAGATCACTGGCCCTCCTGTCTGGTAAACACTTCTGGTCAAGTACCTTCTTGGAAGCTAAATCTTTTTGCATGGCCAGTAAAATAGAGCTTGGGCCAGTAATAATTAAAAGATTAGCAGACCTTGTGGCCAGTAAGAGAATTGGAACTTTCGCAGACACTGTTAATAGAAATAACACAAAGAAACAATTGTTAATTCCTAACTATAAGTTGATTGTACAAAGATAGCCACAAAGCTCCTTGGGATAATTTTAACCTAAGTCATATTTCAGGGAAAAATTCAAATACAATTTTCCTCGTGAAAATCAATATTATACATTTGAAGTATGGTAAAATATTAATCATCTGTTGATTATATACCATATTAAAACTATTTGAGACAAAATAAATTTTAGATAAACAAGCCACAGACTTAAGGAATTTTATGATTTTAGGAAATTAACTTAAGTTTTCACTAAGGAGCTTTGTGAATATGGGCCCTGACCTGGAAACTATTTTGCTTATTGAATGGACCTTATGGCAGCTGACATGTCAATGAACCCAGTAATTTATAATACATGTAGCTGCAGTTGTTTGATAATGGATAAGTCTGGTGTGGCCTGAATCAGGGTTGCCACCAATCAACCGCCCCTGGTTTTAACCAGCGGTTTTAACCGGTTAAAACCGCACCGGTCAATACTCAAAAGTGGTCAATACTGGTCAATAGTGGTCCATTTAATGTTTTCAAGGAGTGTTCTTGCCAAATGTATACATGGATTTATCTGAAATATTTATGTTCAATTGATCAGTCGAAAATAAATATTTCAGATAAATCTAGTATAAAATGATCATACAAGTCATGTACTAGTTTGTTGTGAAATGGACATGTTGAAATCAAGATTTACTTTCGGTATTACCGTAAATTCTCGCATATAAGCCGCACTTTTTTCAGCCAAAATTTGTAGCATTCTTCAGGTGCGTCTTATACGCAGATATAAGCAAAATCTCCTAGTTTTTCTATCAAAAATATCAACTGTGGTGTTCTGGGTGCCATTTTGAATAGATGCGCGATTAACGTCCATTGTGTCCACCAGATGTCGCTTCTCGCAACTAACCTGTGTGATTTCACGCTGTGCACGATGGGTAAGCACTATATTTATATGGCGCCAACTGGAGCATGAGACGCTTCTCTTAAACATTAGCAAAATCGTCATACGGCCTTGTAGAGTGTAACTTGGTGCAACTAACGCAATATGTGCATCGTTTAATTCAATTTGAAAATATAACCCGCCGTTGTTTTCAATAATTAAAACGTTTTTATTTCTATTTGCCCAAATGTACTTAGTTTACGAAAGTGAAAGTATAAACTGCATGACAACGCAAGTAAAACGCATTTTACTGCACGAACAGGTATAAACACATAAAAAAGGGAAGCAAAAAACTATTCTCTACTGAACAAAGACACAGCAGGTAAGCCCCAGAGGCAGGGTATTCCGCACCCCTACGTTCCACTTGGTCACCAACCTTCAATACTTTCTGTTCTACGGACTGCTCCCACAGTTGTCTGTCATACGATCCGATCTGAAAAACGAAACAAATCGAGGTCGGTTAGAGCAAACGCAGCAACATACGCAGCATTTACGGCACAGCACCTGTGGTGAAAACAACAACAATACTGTGAGACCTGCGTTTCTTAAAAACTTTGTATATTCCATCACCATTAGGAAACCAACTATCGAAATATGTTACAGTAAAGACTTTAAGTGAAAGCTGAAATAAAATTTTACCAGCATGCAACTACAGATCTGTTTTATATTTCATCAGAGATGAAGTCCACATATTTCTACATTTGAATAAACATATTTGAAGACAAGAAAAAAAGTCACTCACCTGAGTGTAAAACATCATAATGGCTTTTAGCAAGAAGATTGTTTAAGATTTCAATATAACCATATAAGGAAAACTATCCGTGGCCATTATTTTTAACGAAACGATTTACAGGAACTTGGTAGAGGGTCACCCAAGGAACATTTATGTGGAATAATTTTGAAATCCAGCAAGTGGTTTCAGACAAGATGATTTTTTTTAGTTTTTCAATATAGCCATATAAAGCAAACTGCCCCGCCCCCTTGCGGCCATGTTTTTTAATGAATCAAAATGATTTCAAGGAATTTGGTAGAGGGAAGGAACATTTCTGTGAAATTATTTTGAAATCCAGACAGTGGTTTCCAACTAGAAGATTTTTAAAGTTTTCAATATGGCCACATAAGGAACACTGCCCCGCCCCCTGGTGGCCATGTTTTTCAACAAATCAACAGATTGGTAGAGGGTCAACCAAGGAACATTTCTGTGAAATTATTTTGAAATCCAGCCAGTGGTTTCAGACTAGAAGATTTTTTAAGTTTTCAATGAAGTCATATAAGGAAAACTGCCCCGCCCCCTGGCGGCCATGTTTTTTAACAAATCAAGTGAGGAGTGTATAGTACATGTATACAGATTGCAAACTGGCACAATTAGACCACTTAAGTATCTTGTAGGAACTGGGCCCATATCCACAATGCTCCTTAGTGAAAACTTCATAAAATCTTAAAATTTCATAAAATCATTAAGTTCCTTAGTGAAAACTTCCGGAAATTTCATAAAATCATTAAGCTCCTTAGTGAAAACTTCCGGAAATTTCATAAAATCATTAAGTTCCTTAGTGAAAACTTCCGGAAATTTCATAAAATCATTAAGCTCCTTAGTGAAAACTTCCGGAAATTTCATAAAATCATTAAGTTCCTTAGTGAAAACTTCCGGAAATTTCATAAAATCATTAAGTTCCTTAGTGAAAACTTCCGGAAATTTCATAAAATCATTAAGTTCCTTAGTGAAAACTTCCGGAAATTTCATAAAATCATTAAGTTCCTTAGTGAAAACTTCCGGAAATTTCATAAAATCATTAAGTTCCTTAGTGAAAACTTCCGGAAATTTCATAAAATCATTAAGTTCCTTAAGCCTGTGGCTGGTTATTTTAAAATTAATTTTGTCTTAAGTGGTCTTAATCATGTTATGAATCAACAGATACTTCTAATATTTCAATAAAAAATATTGATTTTCACACAGAAAATTATATTTGTGGCGCGTCGTGAGAAAACCGGTCTTAATGCATGGGCGTAAAGTGTCGTCCCAGATTAGCCTGTGCAGAGACTAATCCGGGACAGCACTTTCCACCTACAGTGGATTTATGTTTAAAAGAGACATAATTATGTACATTAATAATCTTTTATTCTGATCTGACACAATGTAAACCACAAACACATGACAGGGTCACAATGATATGAATGAACACCACATGCATTCTTTAGGAACATATTCAGTTCCAGATGTTAAACCATTGTACAGTAAGTAGTAAATGTGTCAGAGTTGTGTTATATTGAGCATCCTTTACAATGCAATCATGCTGCATACCACATACCTAGCAATACGTGTAGGTATGAAAATGTACACCAAACTGTGAATGCGTGCATGCACAAAATGCTTGCTAACAAAAAGGCAAGGGAAGGATAGTGATGAACCTTTATCTCATAGACATTTGTTGTCATTTTATTTCCTAACTTCCTAACTTTAAGGCTCACAAAATGTGTTTTTGAGTGTATGATTACTTTAAATTTTACCTTTTTATTCATATTGACAGAATACTTTGAATAATAATGCATTTTGATTATAAAAAAAAATAATAATAATAATAATATTACATTTTACTTTGAATAAATGAAAATTCAAGAGTTTAAATATATTTTGTATCCATGCAGTTTAATAGTGAACATTTTAAAAATAAAAAGAAATGCAAACTGAAGTTCATTGTGTTTATGTTTATGCCATATTAACCTTCAGTTAAGTATGAGAGCATTTAAGAAATCAATAGAAAGGTCAACAGGTCAACAAATTTTGATAAAGGTTCAATGATATTTCCCAATAATACCTACATGTAGTCAAATTATTACATTATAACTAAAAACAGCTCAAGGAAGTTTTGGAATACCATATCGATATAAATTATTGCATGCTTATTGATTATTCTGTTTAAGGAAAGCAGTAAGTAACGTGAGAGGTTACCAGTTATTTACAAATATCCTATATCATCAACAACTTTTCAATGCCAATCCCTCTAGAGTATTATTTTACGCTACTGGCGAAGTACGCATGTCCGGACACTTTTACTGGTTTTTGGAAGATTTCTCCGGATGATTGCATCAAACAAAACAAGAAAGTTAACCTTAATAAGTAGTGTTTAATCTTAAGCTTTGGTCCAAATTTAGTGGAAATTGCTATCTAAAAGTAACTGAATGATGTGTTTAAAAAAGGCCTGTAACACATAGAAATACATATGGAGAGTACCTAAATCCGGACACTTATAAAAATATGTTCAATTAAAAACAAATAATTAAAAATAAACATTATTAAACTACACCTTGTTATCAGATTTCTTGTTATTCTACTGTTATTTACCTTGTTCTGGTATTTACTTTCAAAATTTTGTCTATAAACTTTATTGATCGGAGATACTGTTTTTATTTCAATCCCCAATGTGCAAATGTTTATATTTGAAAGGAAGAAAACATACTAGTAAGTAAATGCATTAATAATGAGTCCATTCTGTTGAAACTTGACTTTCGTTGCTGAGACAGGCGCATGCATCAATCGATACCATAGGACATGTTTAGCATGTGTTGTAAAAACGTTACACTGGCCCCGCCCACCTGCTAGGCAGGAAATACGACTGGAATTCATGTTAACTTTGCAATCAAACAGGAAAAAAACATGAGTTTTTAAAGAAATGTTGTTCTTTAAATAAATGAGAAAATCGAATATTCGTATTCGTTTTTTTATATTCGAATATTATCCAATATTAAAATATTTGAATATTCGAGTATTCGGTCCCATCCCTAATTTAAATCCTTCCTTTAACTGACACTGGATGTACACTTGTGTAAATAACAAAATATTTGCCCATAATTCATGTTAAATTTCATCATGATAGTGGACAAACAAATCGTTTTTTTGTGTTACCCATTTTATTACAAGGCTATTAGTGTTCTCCCCCAATCATGATACATAGACTATCTCCGGAATGCTCCGTAAGATAGATCTCGTGTGAATGCTCCGTAAGATAGATCTCGTGTGAATGCTCCGTAAGATAGATCTCGTGTGAATGCTCCGTAAGATATATCTCGTGTCTATCATGGAGCCATCTTGGCTTGATACACCCAACGGTGATCCGCCGGTGTTATAGGGCTATACACGACGCGCATTGAAATAGCACCACATTTTATGTCGAAACGATGATAAATGAGGAAAGGTAGATGTATATTTTACAGGCATCTTGACCTACTATCAAAAAGGCTAACTATGCAAATATAAGTTCAAGAAATTATAATCCGGTATCGAAACTGATTCTAGTGTTTGCAAACTATTCAAACTTAAAGCGAAACTAGACTTAATAGTGAAACAGATGTTAAGTTAAATTACACTGATAAAAACAAGGTTTTGAGGAAGAATCAAATAAAGATAATGAAAATGTCTACACAATACCCGCTGCCATTGCGTTTTACTACTGGCTTTGAAAAAGGCCTTATTTGTCAGGTTAAATTACGTGTTGTAATAATAGATTTATTACTTATTTGTAATTTAATGTATTTTATTTTATAAATTTTATGTTGTTAATGTTATTACCATAAAGTATTATGATATTCTTCAGTATATCCAGTTCGTTCATTTGTATACAATAATTAAATTTATGCAATTCAATAGTATTTCTGTTATTCTTCTTCATTTCTTCTTCTTCTTATTATTATTATTATTATTATATCATTTGTTTCATTTTATTCATTAACTTTTATCTCATGTCCATGGTTTCTTATTAGTAATTTACCATAAGTTATTCTGAGTATAGTGTTTTTGCAGCATTAATATTATTACTTAAGCTATGAACAGTTGGCATAATTCTTGTTAACTAGTACAACTAATTTAAGTCTAAATAGTCTTTTACTTTTTGTTTATGTTTACCTTTACATCGCATGCTTAATTACAAAATGTTCCTTAAAATTTAGTCATGTCTCTTTTTTACAAGTGAACTAAATTTTGCAAGTCTGTGATTAATATGGTCATCTCCTGAAGAATATCAAACCAGGCTGTGACTGGTATCCCTACAAAAGCTCAATGAGAACTTTCAGTTAGAAACTCGACTAGTGTAAAGGATGCATATTTCGGACACTTTTTGTAAATCAGGAAGTCAATGAGGCATATCGAGTGGTTCTTTGACAATGGCATGCTCGGTTAAAGAAACGTAAACTTTCTGTGTTTGATTTAAATTTCTGGTGGTATTGAAATTGAATCGATTAAAACTTTGAACAAAATTATTAAGGTTGAAATACGGGGAATTCCGGCCAGTGTCGGGGAAATTCGGACACTTATTGACTTTTTAAAAAATCAGTCAAATCTGCATTTTTAGCATAATTGGGTGTTGTTTTACGATGAGTAATAGCTAAAATCCATTTTTAACAATTCAATAAGCAAGGAATCTAAAATTGGTGGCTAGCAATTTAATTTTCTTAACAATTCAATAAGCAAGGAGATCTCAAATTGGTGGCTAGCAATTTAATTTTCTTAACAATTCAATGAAGAAGTACATGCACATGTAAAAGCATTTTATCTTATCAGCAATCGTCATTATATAACAATCTCTACATTTTGAACAAAAACTGGTGGCGTACAGCCTAACAATCAAACATTTCTTAACAATTCAATGAACACATAGACCTTAGTAACATAGTAAAGCATTTGATCTCATCAACAATCGTCAACAAATAATCGTCACTACATTTGGAACAAACACTGGAGGCTAACCATACAATACTTTTATCTTCGTTAACGTTCATTTGCTCCCAACACTCACATAACATTTCAAGTTTGAAATTATCATTGCAATCTACCTCAATAAGGTAGACGTAAACGTCATATATATGTTGATGCTCGTTCATAGTTTCATGGCGGTACAAATGTTTCAAAACGGCCTCCATTTCAAAACGTCTTCACCATCTCTTACTAAGCTGACCGGTTATCTTACGGTTGCGCACATTTGAAACAGTTGATCGCTTCATACTGAAAAAAGTAAACCTATATTGATATCTCACGGTTGCGTATATTCGAAGCAGTTGATCTTTGTACCCTGAAATAATGCAAAACTTCTATATGATGGTGCAAAACTTTTGTACCATCATAAAGATTGGCAAATGAAACGTTTAAAATAAAACATAAACTAAACACACAAAGCGTGTGTCACGCACATCGAGCAATCTTGTTTGACCTAATGCAATCTAATTATTTTAGGAACGTAAGGGCCTTTTTGGTTTCCGCTCAATGCGTCTGTTTTCCTTTTTCTGCAAAATATTTTCCTTTTGTTCTTGATTTTCCGTTTTTTCGCTTATGATCTCCGACAATGTCAGCAACCTATGTGCGGTCAAACATTGTCTCTTCGCGGCGGTCGGGCGTGTTTCAGCGATGTTTTGTGGCTGAGCAAATATAGCGTCGACGTCTGCGTTCCAGTTGCATGATGGGATTTCTGCAGTTACATCGTATGACACGAGTTCGTTCATGTCAATGTTCCTCGATGGCATGAGCTCGACAAAAACATTTGCATCAGAGGAAACGAATTGCAGGGTTAACATAACGGCACTGTCTGTGGCGAAGGCTGATTGTCCGACTGTGTCATTCATAGAAAAATCACCTGGTGACACTGGTGATGCCGTTTCAGAATTCAGTGTTGGCCAGCAGACCTGACCGCTTCCACTGTCATTGCGACCAGCGGTAGATGTCCCACTTTGGACCAGAAGCGGTCTGTCAAACACGCTAGACGGCATCATTTCTACACTTCTTAGTCGAGAGCAAGAATACGGGTAAATGCCGCATGACGAAAACCCGCTTTTGATGTTGCGTGGCGTCATCGACCTATCGCAAGTTGTCGCAATCAAACACGGGAAAGACCACTTGCTGATGGTGTTGAGCGGGTGTGCAGACAAGTATTCAGTGCAAGCTTCGTTAAATTTGAACTCAGTGGGCCGAACACGCTCTTGTCGAGGGGTTGCAATTTATGTGTTGTCTGTGGTGGCAATGCTAAAATGTGTATGTCATTGGCTTTTGCGGTTTCGATAAGATTCAATGCCTCGTGGGAATTGTGACTGTCGCATATCAGTAAATGCGGACGTTCAGGGCCACACTCTTTCAGGTAAATTTCCTCAAACCAGCTTTCACAGATAGCCTCGGTCATCCACACGTTCTCCTGAAAGGCCCATTTAGTTCCAGCAGGGGCTTCTGAAATGTTCCAGGAGTGAAGGCAACGATTGGTTTTTCCTTTCACGATGAACAAAGGGGACATGGCCTTGCCATCAGCGTTAATTGAAACTACGATTGTAGTATGGGTTCTCTGATTAGACGTTCTGCCCGGAAGAGTCTTGGTGCCTTTACGTGCAACAACATGGACGGGATAGTGTTCGAACTGCTTGCCAGTCTCGTCCATATTCCAAATCTGCTTTGGTTTTTTCCACCAAACCTAGGTTCCCAAGTAATTTCCCCAGATAATTGACGTAACTGTTGACAACTGTTAGGTTTAACATCCTTGCTCGCGAAGTTTTTCTGGCTTACGGATAACAACTGAAGGGTACCGTTTCTTCAGACCTTCTAAATAACCCTTGCCGGGAACACCATTCTTAAATGGGGTTTTCAGCCCAACCTTTTGACATAATCGCCCTGTCTTAATGAGCTCTCGCCTCGTAATGCCAAAACCGCAACTTGCGGCAGTTGTAACTTGATCTACTATTTTCTTTTCAATTTCAAGCGGTACAACAGGCGGGCGTCCTGGTTTTGCATCAATATCAATTTTGCCATTCAGTCGATCACTGAGAGTTGATTTAGGGAAGTAAACTGTTTTGATGCCTGCTTTAAGCATAAAACGCCCCCTTTTACAGCTTCAACGGCCTGTTTTAAGACTTTATCGTCATATTTTAACGCCCCCTTTTACAGCTTCGACGGCCTGTTTTAAGACTTTATCGTCATATTTTAACGCCCCCTTTTACAGCTTCAACGGCCTGTTTTAAGACTTTATCGTCATATTTTAATGCCCCCTTTTACAGCTTCAACGGCCTGTTTTAAGACTTTATCGTCATATTTTAACGCCCCCTTTTACAGCTTCAACGGCCTGTTTTAAGACTTTATCGTCATATTTTAACGCCCCCTTTTACAGCTTCGACGGCCTGTTTTAAGACTTTATCGTCATATTTTTTGTAGATGTGTTTAGATTTTCGCACCATCTGAAATAACAGTTCGCCAAGTCTTTATGAACGTCGTTTTGTGATATTTTCAAGTTGTCCGAAATTACAAGATTTAACAGTTCGAAATTACAATCACTTTAAAAAGCAGCGTGTGGTAATTTCGGACACATTATTTCAGTTTTTTTAAATAAGAATTTTTTCTCAAAATCTTCAGAATAAATATCAAGATTTAATACCTTATAGTAAGACTGCCAACTTTAATTTGTAATAAATACTCCGTATAATTTTATATACGTTTAAACTGACCATTACCTTAATCGTGTTTAAAATTTCGCGCCCAACAAATTTCAGCTGAGACTAAAAAGTGAGTTAAATGTGCGCAGATTAAATAAACACCACGTGACCGGCATACTCGATTGACTGGTTTAACACATGTAAACACAGTAAGCAAAATGTTGCTTAAAAATCGTCAAGGCGTATTAAGGAAGATAAGTGTGTAGGATATTAAATCTATTAAGTGTCCGAATTTTCATGACATTCGAAGTTGCAATCCTTTACCCTAGTGTCAATAATCTGGCAGACCAACCAAATATTATCCAAGGATATAATGAAAGACTGCCAGTTTTATGTAAATATGACTATGATACTATGACAATTTGTTAATTGAAATGAAAGGAAATGAAAGGAACACAGGTTGAATTTACCATCATGTACTGTGACAATTTTAAGCTGTTTTCAGCTTCTGTGTCCTGAACTTGCAATACCTGAATGTATTTGAAGCACATATATTTTATAACTGGTTATACATTTATATAGCTTTGAATAATGCTTTGATATATTTCCCATATAAAATGTATATAATAATATTAAAAATATTTATTTTTATATATTAATATAATTGTAATGTTAATGTAACCGTCATTATAACAAATGCGATAGAGGGAAATTAGAATATTTTAAAATCATTTACAAACTTGAGAAGTGATATGAAAGAAATAAAGATATTTATATGTGCCTGAACTGTGACAATATGACAATTTTGAAATGTATGGACACATCCAGCAGCTACATTTTGGATTTAATGAAATCAGTAACATAGCATTATTTCTACAAGCAAGTAAACAACCCAGACAGGACATTTTCTATGATAGTACTCAGTTATATCTAGCCAGTAGTTACACATGAAATATGCTTTTATTAACAAGGTAACCACTTATACTGTATTTAGTGATGTATCTGCAATGATGAACTTGAAGGAAATAGTATGCATCTATATAATGTAATGAATTTAATGGTGATAAAGTAAATCACCTTATTTGTTGTAAAGTTCTGTTTTTAACTAATTATAACCATTTAATATCAATATTCTCTTGAAATCAAACATGAAAGTGACATTTACACAAAATATGAAACATAACAATCTGTACTCATCTGGTTTATTTAACTATATTTTTGTATGCATTTATATGCGCAATGCTTATAAACAAATTGAAGTACTGTGATTATTTTGTTTTGTGGTACGCTCTTTAAATTAATTCCCAAACTGAATTGACATAATTACTGTCAGTTGAATACATGGACAGTGGGGATAAATGATTTTATTGATCTTATGGTAGATATTTTTCAGTATTTTCTTGTGTTCCAAAGTTGTTTTGTGATTATTTTTTCGGCGTAGCTGTCTAAGATCACTTTTGACCTAGATATCTTGCGATAATTATGCAGCGGGCGATAATTATGCAGCGGGAAAATTGAATGCCCATCGAATTGGGCAAATTTTCTAATTTTAAGGAATGCAAACTTACAACAATGGTTTAATGTAAACAAACAACTGTTGCATAATTTTGGGGATTAAAATGTACATAATTGTTTACATATGCGGTTAAAATTAAGTTATAAGCATATTCTCTATATATACTCTAGAACTGAGCACAAGTATGAACATATTTTCTCATTGTATGCCATTAACAGAATATTATGTTAATTATCAAGAATTAATCCACTATTTTGTTTAGCCTAGCAGTAGGCTCTATAAATAACAATTGATTCTAGCGAGTTCAACACACTCACGATCATTCTAAAAATAGCCCGCTTTTAGCTGCCGGTGTATAGCTGTTATAATATGCATGCATCATTTAGCGTCCAAAGAATCATAAGAGCGAATATTTCAATAAAGGGGGAATTTATGTTATTAAACTGACTGTGCATGTTAGTTTGAAATTGAATTGCGGTTGCGCTCTGTTAATAATTAATTAGAATTGCACATTTCTATCAACTTCTCCAGTCATGAGATGTTAATCAACCTATAAAAAGATATCTTTCAATAAATAAAATGTGGTGAAATAAGTCTCTGAATACATTGAAATGTTATTCATGTTACTTTTACTTCATTTGCGTAGGATTAATTCATGAACTGCAAAACCAATTATACACAGAAACCCTTGATACATCCTGTTCCTACCAGATATAATTTTCAATCGCCATAGTCTTATGAAATTTGATGTTTGTGCTGTCAAAATGGAAGTAATCATTATTTGAAATGCGCTGAATGTTCTCTGAAGATTGCTTTTCATTAGGATACACGGTATAAGGCTAAAAAATAATGAATTGTATCTCAGGCACCTTTTCCTAAAAATCAGGAGGTAGGGCGATTTTTTTTTCTCATTAATTTTCTTAGTAAAACAAGTAATTAAGTACAGATTAAAGACAATTTTAAGTTTTAATAACAACATAAGCATTCCTTTTTTTATAAAATTCTAAATATATATTTGTTAATCACAAACTGTCATTTATGCAAGCTGATGTAAAAAGGCAATCAATTCGAATGTTCATAACTAACGTAAGTGCCTTCAAAATTGATACATCATCAGTAATAAAATACTTCTATTTATAGAATTTAACTTTTCAAATTCACATTTTTTATAACTGCCAAAATAGAAATTATTTTTGCAGTAAATCACCAATAACTTTTGGAAAGGAAAATCAACACTTGTCAATGCAGCTGGCATTTATGATTGTTTCCATAGGACTTATATTGACAGATTTTCTTAAAAAAATATGGAATTAAATATGATATATTATACAAGCAAAAGCATCTACGAAACACAAGTTTAAATCAACAAATAGAACATATTAATAAAGGTTCCCAATCGAATATGACTTTTTTCAAAATTTACACAGTATTTCAGACAGAAAGAAAGTTACTGGAAATACTGAAATATCTACCGGATTACTCTTCTTCCGCTGCGTTAAAATGCGGATTCGTTTAATTTTAAGCCGCTGTCCATGGGATCTTATTCAATACATCGTAATTTCAGTAATAGTTCTTATGAACGTTTATGGTGTTTATTCGTCCGGAATATGTTTCTTATTCACGAAAGGCATTGTTCAAAAGCGCTTGGTACGAACGAAATACATATAATGTACATACTGGTTTACTCCAGAGTCATCACCAGTTATCGCATACAGAAAATAGACGACAGCAAGTTACCAAAATTTTTAAAATAAATATTTTTTGGCATTAAATCAAATTCGTGGCGGGTCATAAAAATACGTTGCAGCGCTGCTTGAGAAACAAATCATTAACTTTTTTAGCCTATGCATCATTGATTGACTTTGAAATGTGTATGTATTATGCATAGCTAACTTCCAAGATGTAGGTAGGGTATATTACTGAAGATAATTGACGGGTAACTGTTGGTTATTGCGGTAATAACCAACGGGTTGGAGTTCCGATGCGTAGGAATTAAACCACGAGGGCAGTAGCCTGAGTGGTTTGATAACAAGCATCGGAACGACAAACCGTTGGTCATTAACGCAATAACAAACTGTTACCAGTCAATTATTTCAATTCTAACACGATCTTATATAAAATTCGTATTCTTAAAGGTTATGAATGAGAACTATACTTATCTATGCTCCGCCCATTTTCCGAGAAGTGCATTCACATGTGCATTTCTGTGACGTCAATAAGTCATAACAATTCAAAATGACGTCAGCTTTATTGATAAACATTGAGCGAATGACGTAATACTTATCGATATAATAAAGTAAAAATATCATGCCAAAAAGCGCAAATTAAAAACATATTAACAAAACGTAAACATTTTTGTGAACTTAAGTATAAAATACGTAGTACAAATGTGGTTTAATTGCGCTACATAATGCAAAACTGATTTGGTTGTCACAATTTGCTATAGAGAGTTTAAGCACGTGCATTGTACGGAACAATTTCTTAGAATTTCTGGCACTATTTTCAAAACATTAAGCTCCATCCATAATTTGTTGCAGAATAACCCACAGATATTTTCCTTCTTCATCTATGGTCCACTAGCCGCGTGCCATGGTAGAATTAAGAATAACTCTACGTGTCTGATAAAAAATAATTTGCATTCGTTCCCGCAATTATTTTCGTACATTGTTAATTTGTTAAATCTGGCTGACAAATTTATATAATAATGATTTTTACGTAAATTATTTAGGTAATTCGTGTATCACTGGTGAAAACATGGGGCGGTATGATCGGTTTAATTACGGTACAAATATTAATAATTATTGAATTAATCACACATTAATTTTAGGATCCGAGAAGTTTTCTTATGGTTTCCCCAAACACCTGGGTCCGAGGAGTCTCCTTATATAGGTGGGGACCGAAAAATCTGGGGTCCGAGAAGACACGTAACATATCATCTTGGCCCTCTTGTATCATATGTTTAGGGTAAAAATGATATCTCGGTATATTAATGTCAACGCCGATTGTCTTTTTTAAAGACATTTCTCGTTTTAATTAAAACAAACTATGAGTGCTATAAAAATATCATTTTTTAGTGCTTTTGAAGTTGGCTTATTGAAAACAAGTGGATCAAAACATTATTTGCTCGAGTCAGAAATGAGAAAATTGCACTTTGCTTGCATCAAAAAGCAGGATTTGGCATCAATTGAAATCCCTCTCCAAGACTGGGTGTCCATAATAGTATCAAAGTGAGTGGTATCAGAAGCATGTTTGTAATATCATTAAGCAAATCCAAAAATTTAAGTCATATTATACCGGTATATGAGCTAATTTTCAACACACGATTTCATGCGGAAATGGCAGGTTTATTTTACATTTCAAATGTGCAGGACAGCTGATAAATAAGTATGGATACAACTTTAATATTACAGATTCATCAAACAGTATATTTGACAAAAGCAAAATTTGGTAGTTTATACTACATTTATTAAGGAAAAGAAAGCAAAATAACAGTTACACATTCTGAATAAACTTAAAACATCTTTACCTGTGGACAAGTTACATTCCGATCAAGGTGTTGAGTAAATTATGTCAAAAGCACCATAACTATGAAACACTAGTACTTATGTTTCAGTGTTCCACAGAAATGATGCTGAAGATAACTCAGCATATTTCCAAACTCCAGTTGGCTTCAAATTGAGCTGAATATATCATTATTTCTTAGCTGAATGGCATCTCGTATTATTTACCGTACTGTTATTTGGGTAATTATTAACTCCGACCACTTTATTTATAACAATTCCCAATAATTTTCAACATTTTCGTGTGCATTTGTTGATCGGAATTTCAATACTGTAGCTTATGGGCGCAGCCATTTTTGATGATCATGTGATTGAAAGTAGTCCAAAATGTTGCATGATGTACCAGAGGCGATTTATTTTTAGAATCGCCTGTGTACCCAGAGTGTGTTCTCCCCTTGTAAAGAATGTCAACGATAAAATTAGAGGATATCCAAATGTAAAGTCCGATGTGAAAAAATCAGCTGTAAAGTATTAAAAAATTGTATTTTCACTTTCATTTTCGAAACAAAAAATACAGATTTTTTTACAATTGGGAATTTTGGGGTTCGAATTTCGGAAAAATTATGCATATTTGGCATTGGGAACGGGTCTGACTATCGGACCCTTGAGAGCAGTAGAAAAAGGCCTGCAATTATAAATGCAAACTATATTAAAACTAATCATTATATGATTATATACTGACGCTAAGAAATAATTAATTTAAGTCGCCATTTCTTTCTATTTTTGTACACATATACCTGTCATTTTTGAATATTTTCCCCTGAAAAATGTGAGTATTTTAGTACTAATTGCAAAGGAACAGATAACATGTTTCTTTGCTTAAATACACAACGATCATTATGCAATTAATTTAACAATGATTAGTCAAATTGACAAAACTCAATTCACATACTGGTAGTTACTGAATATGCAAAAAAGAACAACATGGTGCGGAAACTTTCAAGAATTCTCAAAAGTCAATGTATACAATGGCTGATATGCATATTATATACATGTACCGGAAGTCAGTGAAAAAACATGCACATACTGTACACCATGATAATAAAATGTTTTAATAGTATCAGGCTGTCAACCAAGTTAACAAGATAATACTGGAACAATGTAGGAATATTTTCACCAAAAATATAGGACTTTTGTCAATTTTTTCGAAAAAAACTATACATCATGGTAATCAATTTGCAACTGAGATATGAATGCCATGGCCAAATAATAATTTAAGTATTTAAGTTTGATGCGAGGGAAGCGAGAAAAAACTTAATGAGTAGGTTCGCGATATACTGTTCACAGACCGATTTCGGATGAGTGAATCAAGAAATTTACAAAAAATATAGGATTGGGAACCTTTTTTTTTTAATATAGGAAAATATTGGAAATATAGGTTTTTCAAAATATAGGATTTCTTTCCAAAATATAGGAATTGGTTGACAGTCTGCAGTACGAAGCCTAACAGCAGGGCATCATCAATTAGTTGCGCATTTAGTACTGCAGCCTTTTAAAGGAACACCTTGATTTTGTCACTTCAATCATACTTCAAACTGCAGAGATTTAACAAGAATGGAATGGATTTAACATGCGACATGATTTTAAGTGCAGGGGTGTAAAATATCACTCGCCCGCTTGGCGACTTCAATTTTGCTCCGGGCGAATACGATATCCGAAATACTCGCCCGGTCGGGCGACCGCATTTAAGGTCAGTCAGCACTTTGATTTTGTAACAGGTGCTTGTCTGGTAGTCACATGATTAGACTGTGTCGCCGTTTAATACTATTATAAATAAATGCGTTGATGTTCCTAACCGTAACCAGTAAACTTGTGTGCGCATGAAGTAATATTTACATCGACACTGTTTATTTTCCAGCAAAATGTCAAAACAGCTTGATATTCGCAATTTATTTGGAGCAAAACATGTCTCGGTGGGGGTGACAGCAAAAAACGCGAATGGCAATATAATATACATGGATTATAGAATACTGTAACCAAAACTAAGGACGACCACAAAATTAGTAAGGGCGATCTGATTTTGTCAGCTGGTAGCCCTGCAGGGCTAGTGGCTTTTAACAAATTTTTACAACCCTGAAGTGGCCAGTGTTTCCGAACATTGATCCCTACTAGTTCTTGGGGACATGTCAAGGACTGTGTCCACACTTGAAATAAATTGAAGATTTATTTAAGACCGTTTAATTCTGCAGTACTCTACTCAACCATTCATTACTTCGTTTTTTTTATTTAGAGTATTACTAAATTCTGGCAAATTTCTTATCTCATAATTATTTGTTGCTCTGAATTGCCTACTAGTGCTAAATTCATTGTCATTGTCATTGTTCGAGCATTCTTTACATACCAGTATTAAAATTATTATTTCATAAACCAAGCACTTAACCTAAAATTATCAGACTTCAATGTATTTGGAAATTACTGCAAAGTATATTTTATATTTCAAAGAACTGGTATTATTCTTCATAAAATGAATAAAGAAAATATGTATTCATATGCTTTTATAGTGCTTTTCAACATACTAAAATTATATAAAATATATATTTATGTCTTTTTATACTGTAATACAATTGTGTTTAAGAAATAAAAACAACTTACCTTCTGTTGGTACCATGCAACAGAAGACTGCACCTTTTCCATAACTCAGCAAAACACAGCCTACATAATAGTCTGTGAAAGACTGTCAAGAAAGAACTAATTCTTTGACTATTGAGTCCGTGAGAAGCTTTAAGACCAAGTAAGAAATTTTCAAATAAAACCAGTAATAGGCTTTGTAACTTGAAGAAGAAAAACTGTTGATCTTCCTTATCGTGATGTTGCTTCAAGTAAATTTCACAATTTCTTGAAATCTGTCACAACAATTTTGTTCCTCTTCTTAAGAATTCAGCACCTGAAACATAAAATCAATTACAACAGACATTATGACATAAAAGTGATTTTAAATAAATACTTTATGATATGCATAAAACAGGAATTAAGATTAAGCGATAAAAAGTACCTAAATAAAAATATTAAATCTCACAATAATGTTTTTAGACGAGTCTGTAAAAGATAAATACAGCAATGTTACTGGTAAAATGTTTTAATGTTCAACTGTGAACAGATTCTTAACAAATTAAAACTAAACCCAATACATGTGAGCAACGACATTAAATGAATATTTCCAAAACACCTGCATAAATAAGTATAACAAAATGCCAGGAAAATATCTGATAGCAAAACTTTTCATTTGGTACTGAACCTCAATTTTACTTCCTCATCGAATATCTCGGACTAAGAAAATATTTTAATGCAACATACAAAACAAAATAAAAAAAAGAAAATAACTATAAAAGAGGTCAAATTACTGTTTTTCTTACACTGCCATCAATTAACTTCAGGTGTCAATCATCTCAGCCTCAACAATTTTAGTTTCATTCGCTGCTTTCGCAAAATAAATATGGGTATTTAGCTATATTCAGTTGATCAGTATGGTTGATATTAAAACTACATATGAAAGATGAAACACAGCAATGTCTCACCAATAACAAAAACTTGTCTATAACTACCAATACATTTTAGGTGACCTAAGTAAACATGCAATGTCCACGGTAAATCTGTCAAATGTCAATGACAGCTGGTTTCCCTAAATGACCTTTTTTGTTCAAGAACAATCCCTGCAATTAATCGCTTTAAATGGAAATACCTGATAAATATTAACAAAATATTACGTCAGTAATTTGAATAAATATTTCAATGTGAGGTTTCATTCATGAAGTAAGCAATATTCTTTCTGCAAATTCAGAATACGCAAAATATTCAGCTACTTACAATATTCTCAATTTTTTCCATAACCTTTTCGTAACCGAGTACTCAGGGGACGTAATCGTAAAATGTAAGATTACATCATACTATAAATAGATGGTAACGTGACTGCGTCAATAGACGATTCCAGAATCGACAAATTGACGGCCGCCATTTTGTTAGTCATGTGACCTGTCCGCCATTACGGTACTGAAGAATAGATAAAACTTCAGAAAGTCAATTGGCTGAAAAGATTCTCAGAATATTATGGAAAAACTCGCTGAAATTCGTAAGTTAAATTTTTTATGTTCACGGAATACGATGTTTGAACTCTATTGTAATATGTTCGTGGCATGTGTTTACTGAATTCGCTCGTTAGACAGCTGACAAGTCAAAAGATCAATGTACATGTAAACATAAACAACTGACTGTCGAGTGACTTTTTCATCGTTTTGTGTAAGGATAGAATCTAGTTTGGATATTTGATTCGGTGAATACATTACTTATTGACGTAATTGACATTTTTTATTAAAGGGCCTACTGTTGAAATACCTTTTTAGTGACCACCTAGATTAAGTATATTGTTTATGGTGTTTTATTTATTTTCTAGGATTACCCCCAGATGATGCCAGCTGGTCTAAGAACAGTCCAAATCAATGGCCACGGTTAGAATATGAAGACCTTGTGGACTATATGATACATAAAAAAGCCTATGATGGAAGACAAATGAAAGCATTTAGATCTTTGTATGGGAAAAACTATGTGGACAGTGGATGGCTTGGTGATATATATTACTGTAAGGATGGAACACAACACTTCTTCAAAATAAATCAGTCTATTGAAATGAAACTCATCTGTAAGGCAGATGATTCGAACAATTTTTTAGACTGTTCAATTATTCATTTAAGATTAAAAACTATTTTAAATAATAACGTCAGGCATCAGAATATTGATATACTTCTGTTTACTTATATTGAATATAGGAAATGATTTATATAACCAAAGTTATTTTGTTCACTTTTACTCGCTTCTCGTTGGATTTTTTTATTTATTTATCTCCACTAACACTTCAACTAGTATAATTTATAAGATTTGTAATATTTGTTATGTGCAATTATGATGATTTGATAAAAAATTAAAATTAAGAAAATTATTGTGTTGCTTACATTATTTAAATAAAATATGTTGCAAATGATGTTAATCTTGAAACTAAGACTGTATATATTTGCTGTAAAAGTCTTGTACTTTGTGAGATTTTAAAATTGTTTTTGTTCATTCTTACTAGCACTAATATATACATGCATTTATAAAATACATATAGTAGCCCATTACCCAATTACTTGTAGTATTATAGTGTCAAACTCATAAAATTTACAAAATAAATCCTCACATGATACAAATATTTTACAGTATTACAGTATATCGTAGGGTCTAAAAGTAAAGTACACTGACAGGGAAATATGTTTATTAATATTAATGTACACATTTTACTAGCTCTACCACAGAGGCAGTTTTCTTTTTCATAACATTAATGAATTTTGTAGATATTCATAGCCATAAGCGGACCGGCTAGCTCAGTTGGTAAAGCGCTAAACTACAAATTCGAGGATCATGGGTTCGATGTTAGTGTTCTACGTATTGTGTCTCTTGGAAGCCACATAACACAGTTATCATACAAGTGCTTTGCCATAATGCTTATCCATGAATTAAATATACTGCTCATTAATTGCGTAGAAACATTAAAGCTTCTGCCCAAGTCACAGAAAGTCAGTCCAAGTCTGAGGCGTAAAAATACAGAAAGTATCTTGTCTTTAACTCTGAGCTTGTATGGTAATTTTTTTCCAAACGCTGATAAAGTCTTAATTAATGTTAATAGTACTGTCAAACTGAGACCAGTGTAAAACCTTGCATCCGAGTCATTAGTGACGTTGTCAATAGAAAATTCAGCTGAAGTTTGTTGGCATGAAGCATTCCTTGTCTTTGTAGTATATCCATACTTGTGGTCTAAAGCAACGATGTCAATTGTCTGGGTGCTTGAATCTACCATCTTTGGCTTGTTGTAACACTGACCAGGATTAAGGGTACAACACACAGAAGAACATTCCTGGCTGACATTTGAATTAAATACAGATGCTGGTAATGGGGTTGCTGTTAGAATGTCTGAAGTACAGGATGTTTCAAGAGTTGACAACTGTTTGCTCTCTGAAGCTGATCTACGAGTATTCATGTTCAATGACTTCCTCACCAATGGTGGCCTTCTTGCAGGTGTAGTCATGTCTTGGACTGTATAACCCATGTTTAATATTGGTATGGGATTTTCCTTGGTTGGACGTCCATCAACAAAGTGAACCGAGCAAACCTGAAAGACAAAGAAAAATATTATTATCTACTGAATGACTACAATAAACAATGGTAATAGTGATACTACAAAAGATCGAAAAATTTAACCGGGGGGGGGGCAGGGGTGTAAAATTTTACTCGCCCACTCGAATTGGTGACTCAAATGCTCCGGGCTAATAGGTGACCCCTTTTAAGATCAGCACCCTTATTTTGGATCAGGTTCTTGTCTGGGAGAGAGGTGATTAGGCTGTGTCGATTTGTGCGCTCGTGGGGGTAATATTTTCATTGACAGCTTTTATTTTCCCTAAACATATCAATAAACGTTGATATTCAAAATATATTTGGAGAAAAATCATGTCTTGGTATGGGTGACTGTGAAACTTAGGGCGACTACGAAGTAACAAAGTACAAACTAAGGGCGACTTGATTTTGTCAGCTGGTAGCCCTGCAGGGCGAGTGGCTTTTAACAGATTTTTAAACCCCTGGGGGGGGGGGGGGGGCAGGATATATTATTCGTTTGCTATCAGTGCATGCAAGGTACCATTTTCAAACAGAATCTATAACATGTCCATATTGCTTTTATTTCTACTTTCCTTAGAATAAACATCGTCAGTACTATACGTATAATGTCGTTCAAACATATTTCACTGAGCCTAGCGATGCCAAAGCAGCGAGAGTAGTGTCCCTTGGAGGAAGCTCATGAATATGAATTAGTAGCGAAAAGCGGCCCAATGCTGGGACCATTTTATTTCGGTCTTACATTCATATAAAACGTAAATTTCTGGAACCAATCTACTTTGCATATAGTAATACGATGATGAAATACCAGGGAAACCATAAAAGAATCCACGTGAGTATTATTTTTAGATACGAAAATTCCGCAGAAAAAGTGTAAAATCCAATATTTCTTAAAAACAAGACGATTTCGCTGGATTTCAGGCTACATATTTAACAATGAATTTGGTTTTTATTAAATGCTACCTTTCTTTAGAACGAATTTAACCGGAAAGTTATTGTTTATGGGTCTTTTCCGAACCCATGTTAAACTGAACGCAATTCCAAGATGGCGGCGGTGTGTACGAATAACAATACCGTGAATACGGAAGAAATATCAATATTTGAGATATATTTGCTGTCGACACACTAGTAGGGATATATTGCATGTATTAAGATGGATCCTATATGTTAAACAAGGGCATATGCGTTGTCAATTGTTTAATTATTTGAATTATACAACCAATTACGTCGAAACAAGTCGTACCCAGTCGGTTCGTACATTTGTCAGTCTGGTATTTCAATTAATGTTTAAGTGGATATTTACGAGCAATCGCTATAAATTTTCCTATTGCTGAAATATACACCGTTCTACACATATCTTTAGAGTATGGTTAAGAACTAAATTGGGGCATAATAATTGTTTATTATTATTATTATTATTAAATTAATAATTAATTATTAAATTAATAATATTAATAAAATAAATAAATACTAATTTACTAGCATTACTATTAGTGTTTCTGTCAGTTTCAAAATGATTTAAAATTAACTAATTTCAGAGATGAATCGATCTTCTTTCAAACGATTAAGTACAATGTTGACTATATATCATTTTTATATGTAAAAATCATTGCGGCAAAACAAGACACATAAAGAACAGTTGATTTTTATAAAACTATCAATAAAATGTAATGCAAGAAACATGAACAATCATACCAACTAGTATTTAAAATTAGGCTGCACACATGGACATTATGTATTCAGCCTAATAATAAACATTCATAGTTGGTATTACTGTTTATGTTGTTTTTGCATTACATTTATTGCACCTTTACGGATGATGTACAAAAATAGTCATAACAACACTTCTATGTGAGATAAATGAAATTTGAATTCAGTTTTGTAATCAGGAAACATGCACCTTTACAAAATTACATTTTGGCAAAGTGTTTTATCTTAATAATGAAAAAAATGACTGTAGTCTTAATTTTTCATGTATTTTCCCAATTTGCGTCTTATTGTAGCCTTATGGGTGGTGTACAAAAATAGTCATAACAACACTTCTAAGTGAGATAATTATGATTTTATTTCAGTTTTGTAATCAGAAAACATGCACCATGTAAAAAATACATTTCCCCCCATAGCTGTTAGCTTTATAAACACAAATTCATAGTTGGGCTGACTTTTCATGTTTTTTTCTTGTATAACGTTTTATTGCACTTTGACGGGTGTACTACAAAAATTGTCATAACTTCACTTCCAAGTAAGATATTGTCATGATCATTTCAGTTTTGTAATCAGAAAACATGTACCTTCTAGGAAATATATTGGGATTCATGATCAAAACATCCCAAAAAAATCATGTAGCCAAGCTACTGAGCCTCTGAGGCAGAGTTTTTTATACACAAGAATAGTGTTTATACACATGTACACTAGATACTACAATAGGTTTAAATAATTACCAAAGACTTAGATGCTGGGTTGAAGTCCTTTCTGTTAAAAGATTTAATCCATAGCCGTCTTTTTTCTTCGTCAGCTGGAATACAGTGGAGTTTGTAGGGCGGTAAACACGGACAGTCTTGATGTTTACTGTTATGTTCTTTACACAATGAAATGTTCCAATCGTGAAGCTTTTTCTGACTATTCGTACATCCCACTACAACGCATTGCTTTCCACCACTCCTTTGATAAGGCATTACCACAAAGAAATACAAAAAACTAGCGTAAATATTGCAAGAAAGAAACAAATGTTTTTATCGCTCAGCTGTACAGTATTGATTTTTCTTCAGTACCGTAATGGCGGATTTAGAGAGTACTCAAGGGCGGTAAGCGCGTAAATACTATTTTCTGGAATCGTCTATAAAGACCGGTGTGTACTCAACGAGATTACATAACATTAATAAGGTTACCAACAACCATAAACCACCGTTGCAACAAACTCATCGCAGCCGTTAACGTTAACTTCTGCCATCACAAGCAAAATCCATCCAGATCTGGAAGGATTACGTGTTTGTAACTTTTACTTATTTAATGCAACTCATTGCAATTTTCTACCCAATTGGACTTTTTATATATCGTTTGTAGTCAATAATGAAAACAGAAAAAGAAAATAACTAATTAAAACCATAAATAATATCAAGAAGATTTAAATCGATCATCATCACGTGGTTTGAAATGATTACAGGGATTTGATTATAGCTATGCTCGGAACCAGTCAAATCTCTGCGCGGAGGTTGCCGTTGCAATTATAATATTCAAAAACGTGACGGCGTCGGCCTTCTTAGAATTTAAAGGCACTAACAATGTATTGCGAATACACCTTTATTAAAGGTGAAAGGCCACGCTTCTAACAAATGTTATTTATTCTTTAGAAACATATTTTTAGCCATAACAAATCAACTTCTCGTGTCATTTTTCATAAATAACGCTTTTATAAGCGAGTATAGCATAAAAGACAACATAATTTTGCGCATATTTCTATTGATACGCCATTTTGTTTCAAACCGGAAGTGACGTATATTCTTCCCAACGCGTTAATTGTTTTATATATAGACTGTACAAATTACTTCAAAACTTGCGTTATTTCATTAAGTTACAATAACCTAAGACATAATTTATATTAAGTAGGATGTGTCCGATAAATGTTGGTTATAAAAACATATTCTAATGTAAGTATTTGGCTACATTTGATAAAAATAGACTACACATAGTCCTTACATTCTTCGTCTTAGACATCTGCTATAGGGATCGTTTACTTAGTACCACTTTGTGTTATCAACTTATCAGTACTAGACAAATGATAACAATATTTTATCTTTGAGATCTATGGAAATGGATCCTTAGTAGTCTGAGCTTCCTGCTGTCACCACAACCGAGATAATAAACTTTATGGCCCCGACAAACAACGATGACAATATCCTGTGTATTCCTACAAAATAACGTGTCAAAAGTAATATGAAGGTTTGACAAGTTGTGGGCACGGCAAATCCTGATTGCTGATTGGTTGATAGGTTTACGAATCATAATTATACTTGACTTAGACGTAATCTGATTTATTGCAGTAGTTCAGCCTTATGCGTTGGCAATTTAAATTCAACTATCTTTATAATCAAAGAGTAAGAAAAAAAATGCAGCGTTTTGTTGTAAACGTAGTCAAAAGATATATATAAAAAAAAGAGCATTTTTCATGTAGTGTTTTAATATTTTTCAAAGCCCTTTCACTGAAATATTTCAATACAAATGTTATAGATAATTCAGATTTATGGCTACATAAGAAGCCCGTCTAATAAAATTGTACAAGATTGTAAAGGACGATGTTAATATAATAATATACAGCCTGTTGCTGAAACATTGACTTTATTAAATATGAGAAAATAGTATATCCCAAAAATGTTTCACTATCCCGATTATAGATATACTGAACATATATTGTAAGCAATATTATGATAATCTGCAGCATGCAAGTATTTTTTGAAAAGTAGAGCAACGCGTAAAAATAAAACAATACATAAATTGTCGGAATGTATGTGAGTTAGCATATCACATGCATATGCTTTTTCTATGTGAAATATCATGAAATGGATATGTTTTTTAGTTAAAGTGCATGACAAATTGAAAAAGACACATAAATACTTCACATTCATAAACTTTCACTGCACGTACATATTTCTTTTGTAGATGCTAATCCAATTATCAAAACAACATCCTGTTTGTACATGACATAATAAGGGGTCGTATACAAACTGCCATTAATTCAAGGCATGATGACACATCGACTGTAAAAACTGACATCTTGAATATAGTTGAAAGTGAAAAATGCAACGGTTAAATAACAATCGGTTTATAAAAAAATAATATAAATGAGCAACATAAACAACCAAATGGATTAACTACCAAACATACGATTGTGAACTGCCTGAAAAGTGATGGGAGTTTAAATATTACTTCTTTATTATTATACTTGTATGGAAATATAAAATAATCAAATAATTATGGATAAGCTAGACTGACGATCAACGAAAAGGTAAGTAATACAATTTGGCATGATCTACTTATAAATGATGCATGTGCTAATTGTCATTTGCCCGTCCCGGAAGACGTTGTTTAAATACGATAAAATTCATTTTAAATAGCTGTTGTGACATGTTAAAAGCAAGCACGATGACTTACAATACCATAAAACAAAAGATTGTCATAAAAGAATTGTTGAAATGCCAATTTTTGTTAAAGAAATTTAGTAAGTAATAATGGCGACCCTATCTTATTAATGGAGCGTTGGGATTTAACTACGTCATCAAGAAAATGGCGGCGGAAATTACCGAGCGGCGTACGGAAATTGCCGATGAACAAAATCATCGTTTTTAAACATCAAACTAATAATTTTCAAATATTACATAAGCAACATTGCAATCTACTGACTTTTATCTACAAAATATCAAAAGTATGTCAAAACATGGCCGTTCACCTTTAAGTCTTACAGAGCTTGATTCTGTGCTTTTAGCAGACACAAAGCAAGAAGAAATACTTCTTCAACAAAAAATGTCCTGGTTGAGTAATTAGCTGGAGTGTAACCTAACATGAATTTATGCATAGATACAGCCTAAGTCGGGAAAACCAAACAGAAATACACTAAACTTGCATATAATAAAGCTGTATAGTCCGAAAGCGACCGCTGAGACACCAAAGATCAGCGCAGTCCTTTTTATAGGGTATCAGTGTAATTTCTATTTTAGTTTCAGTTTAATTTTCCATTCATTTCACATATAGTATTGACATAAATATCAACAGACAACTATAATAATTCGAGGGGTATGCGCTGACGATTTTGGTGACGGCGAACCGGGTTCGAATCTGGTTTGAAAACATTTTAGTAAAATTATTTTTAATTGCAATTTATGAAGTGATATTATTTTTATATACTCTTTGTTCACCGTTTTTTAAATTAGTTTCATTTCAATTTTTTTTTTCATCAATTGCATGACAATAATAGCAAACAAAATTTTAAAAAATCATGCCCTTCACATGATGTGACGGTATCAGTGTCATCAGCATCCCCTTTACTTCCTGTGTCCGTCTAAGAGTCATAAAATATAGTAGTATATTCTACCTTTATAAATTAAAAATGTTTCACCACCAGGACTCGAACTCACGACCATTGGTGCCAAAACAACCCGCTGCGCTTTTACCACCTAAGCCATTTATTAATATCGATAGAAGTGTATATGTACGAATATAATAATTCACTGTACACGTGCAGCGAGTTAAAATTTCAGTGCAGTTACATACCGTTGATATAATTTACCTATTTTCGGGAAAGAACATTAATATAGAAAATCACACTGGTTAGGAAAAACGACCGACCTCCAGTTTAATAAAAGAGTCCTCGCTAATGGAACGCGCGACCTCCCGGTAAAAATGGCCGATAATGTAAAGTTTTTAAACGTTAACTGTTAAAATATAGAAAAGTCAAACCTGATTTAAAACAATTTGTATGGTCAGTTTTATAGTCCTTTTTTTGCGATTCATTTTGTTAGTAAGCCAGCATTGTATTCTTGTTCTGGAGGCCATGCGTTATATAATCAACAGGAGTTACGCTCGTTGTATTACAACACTTACTAATTCAAGTTCGTATACGACATTCATAGAAAGATTTTGCCAAGATATTACATAACAACGCTAAAATCAGTCAATTTGTCGAGATAGACTGAGAAAGTACGTGTCTGAGTGCAAATTACTTCAATTTTCATTTACACGTAAAACTGTATCAGGCTAAACTTTAACAATTGTATATATATTTCTTAACTAAATCATTTGTAAGTATTGGGGACACATACGGGGGTTCCGTAAGGACAGTCGTTTGAAAAGATTTTATACAAAAATGGAGAAATATTGAATACTCACCTTCGAAATATTTACATGATCCGCCATTTTTATCTGGAGGATGCGCGTTAGGTTAGCGAGTATCCGTTCGTCAAACTGGAAGTGGGGCAGTTTTTCTTATCCAGTGTGGAACATGGTCACGTCTCAATGCGCACTGTTTATATGTAAACTTTGTAATTTTTTGTTTGTTTACTGCAGCACCTGTAAGGTTATCATTTGAAATTTTTTAATGTCCAACCACGCAAGCTGATCAATGCATTTTGTATTAAACAGTTACAAAATGATCAAGATTAGATTTTGTGAACGAATGGTTTTTGTTCATTTTTTTCAAAGACCATTCACTCCGTATAATTGAGCTATGTAGATATACATTTTACCTTTATATTCGTGGTATATATAAGGTTTTTCTTTGGCTTTTATCGCCCCAGTTGATTGTGTAACAAAATTGTGTTACACGACCCCGCTGTTTTTTCCGCGTATACATATCGCATTGATTAGAGTTTGAACAGTCAATTGACCTGTGAGGTAAACTACTCCTTTAGTAAATAAAAACATTTCTATACAAACATATAATACATTTGTTATCATATCACTATTACACTATATGTACTGATATTGCAATAGACTCTGTTATTTTTAAGTCTCTTTGGACAATTTATTGTGTAAACTTTTCATGATATTAAATTGGATCAGTACGTGACTAATACTTAAGTAGTTTGATCAATGAGTTAAGTAAAATACCACCAGCCAAATTGTTTAACACTGGTGGTATATTTGTTAGTTTGGTTAATTGTTTAACCCCGGTATTTTCTCTGGTTAGGTAACAGTCGGTTATTTAAATTGTATTATAAATACTTAACAAAGTGTATTTAACCACTACTTTAAGTTACCTGACTAAGTTCGCTTACAGAAATGATATCGGAATGTGAACTAACGGCGAACCCTCAGCGAACATACTGCGAATACAATGGTTCGCCGTTATTGTTCGCGGTATGTTTGCAGATAAAGTGAATAATTGCCGAACATGCCTCTAGCTGTTCACGGTTTGTTCGCTGAGATTGACAAGTTCGCGGACTGTTCGCAGTAACAACTTAAAATTACTGAAGAATTCGCTGACTATTCACATTTAATACTTTTGTGTTCCTTTGGTTAATAGGGGCGTAGCTTGGGTTAAAAAAATGTGTATGCACAATAGGCGGTATCTACAAAATGAGACTGTAAGCGATAATTTGGGTCAGGAGTATTTATACTCGTATGTGGCTACAAACAACTCACTTCAGCTAAACCCCGATTCTACAAAATAATTGTAAAATAAGCGTGTGTTTCATGAAATTTATTTGATATTGACGTAATCGACTCGTTAAACAATGAAGTATCTACACAGCCAAGCAAGATCCCCTCACCCCCCCCCCCCCCTCTAGTTTTTATTGCATTTTTGGCATATTAAAACATTTATCTCTGGAAAAAATGTATAGGCACGTGCCTAAAGGAAGCTACGCCCCTGGTTAATCAGAAGATGAACTTAGACATTTTAAAAGTTCACAATATGTTCACTTTGAAAATGATGTCACAAGAGAGAATAATTCTGAATGGTCCAATTCAAACAGTTTGAAAATGAAAGGAAACTGGAGGTTTACTGAACAGGTACAGATACATATTTATTGTTTGCTGTTGATAATGAAATGTAACACATACATATTTTTGAATGCTTCCAAATCAACGTGTATGCACTTCCGTAAAGGCCACGCAAAACGAACAGATTTCGTGTTCCATATCGGAGAAACCAATCTTCAACTGGTAGATCGCTATAAATACTTAGGTGTGCTATTTCATGAGAAGGGCAAGTTTGACGACAAAGGCACTAACCTTTCAAAAGGCGCGGGAAGAGCCCCTGAAAGTATTATTAACAAAATATATGCTCTGAAAGATTTCGGTTTTAAATCTTACCAGAAAATATACAATTCGTGCGTCGTTCCAATTTCCGAATACTGTGCGTCTGTGTGGGGTTTCAAGCAATACCAAGCAGCTGATAACGTGCAAAATAGAGTCATGCGTTATTTCCTCGGCGTGCACAGATTCGCACCAGTCCCCGCGCTCATCGGAGACACCGGATGGATACCTCCACGATACCGCCGTTGGATATCTATGATCCGTTACTGGAACAGAATCGTCACCATGGATGCAGATCGGCTCTGCGCGAAGGCTTTCGATACAGACTATATTGGCTTTGTGACGTAAACAATAACTGGTGCCATGTCATTGAGATAAAATCGATTTTGTTCGAGATAGGACACGAAATGCAATACAGTCAACAATCGCCAGTGAACCTGACCCGTTTTAAAGAACTTATCGATGATCAGTACGAGTCGATTTGGCGTTCAGACATACAGACAATGCCCAAGTTGCGGATGTATATGACATTCAAGTCCTCACAAGACCAAGGAATGTTGACCTGAGCAAGTGTGAACGCTCTGTGATAGCCAAATGTTGACCTGCGCAAGTGTGAACGCTCTGTGATAGCCAAATGTCGTACTGGAATCCTCCCACTGAGACTCGACATCGGCAGATACACGGGCGAACCAGTGCACATCAGACTCCGTACCCTCTGTGATTCCAAAGTGTCGAGGACGAAATACATTTTGCATTCCAGTGCCCTGTATATGACAATCATAGACGATATCTTTATAATCTATGTGACAATCATTTACCAGTAGACACTTCGGACGATGCAAAACTTATACTTTATGCAGCACAAGACAATAATTTACAGTAAATTTCTGATTAAGGCATTTATGCATAGGAGATTATGCATAGGAGATTATGCATAGGAGATTACTACTACTCTCATAACCCATCCCTAGCTAGTTCTACATTGATTCCTCGAATAAAGTATTGATACTTACATGCATATAGTCGTGTAGCTATCGGATCATACCATGTGATACGTACTGCATAATCTTATACAAACACATAACCATTCATATTATGTACTTCATAAGCCGTATACTAACTACGTTCTGTGTTTAGGTGACATATAGGCCCATTGGGCCGGGTGTTATATTATTAGAATCTCTATCTTCGTTATATACTAGTATCATGTAAATTTACAAAATGCATGTCATTTTAATAAACAATATCAAACCTACAAGGACCGAATATAATATAATATTTGGATAATGAATAGCGTTTCAATATTCGTAGCCATCCTCGACCGTCACTAAAATCCGCTTGTAATTAAAGGTGTACCATTATATGCAGACAGACGGACAGCGGACGATCGCAATTGCCCTTTGACACCAGAGATTTGATATACAGAAAATGGTTAAATGTTTACTTCCGGTCACCTCTGGAGCCGCCCGACGATGGATTTCGATACACGGTTATACTCGACGGTGATCCCCGATTCGTGGTAGCGCCCCACGTAGACCTCGATACAGCGTTTTTGCCGCCAAGATGTAACGTTGGCCCTACCCTTGGTGATAGCCGACCCTGGCTCGCCTGTAGGAAATGATTTGGATGACTGACTTTGCTGATTGTTTTTACTGTTTGTTTTTCAACAGTCTTGGTTTTCATTTGTTGGAGTTGTCATTGAGCATTGCCATATGACTGGCATATCAACTGCTTCAGTGTTGGAGTTGTCATTGAGCATAGCCATATGACTGGCATGTCTCAACTGTTTCAGTTTTGGAGTTGTCATTGAGCATAGCCATATGACTGGCATATCGCAACTGCTTCAGTGTTGGAGTTGTCATTGAGCATAGCCATATGACAGGCATATCGCAACTGCTTCAGTGTTGGAGTTGTCATTGAGCATTGTCATATGACTGGCATATCTCAACTGCTTCCGTGTTGGAGTTGTCATTGAGCATAGTCATATGACTGGCATATCTCAACTGCTTCAGTGTTGGAGTTGTCATTGAGCATTGTCATATGACTGGCATATCTCAACTGCTTCAGTGTTGGAGTTGTCATTGAGCATAGTCATATGACTGGCATATCGCAACTGCTTCAGTGAGAGTGAGTGTCTCACTTTGCGAAGTAAGCTTCTAACGAAGTTTGTCTGATGTAATCCCAAATATAAGTCTGTTCCTGACAAATGTCCTCCTTATATGTATCACCAAAATAACTGTCATTTGCTAGAGTTCTGATTTTTTGTTATAAATTCTTCCATCGTGCTGTCGCCATGACGTTCGTCGTTAAATTTCTATCGACAGAACACAGGGTTTAATCTGGGCTGAACGTGTTGTTGTAATGCGTCACTAATAATGGTGACATATTTGTTGTCTTCCTCTGTCAGATCCGAAGTGTTATACATTTCCCGGCTTCTCTCTCCGACAAATAACAATAGATAGGCTACTTTAGCCTCTCTCCGACAAATAACAATAGATAGGCTACCTTAGCCTCTCTCCTACAAATAACAATAGATAGGCTACTTAAGGCTACTCCTCCGATTTGTCCTTGTACTGTCCCTCAAACATTAACGACACATGCTGACGGAACCGTTGTAATGCATCTAGGAGGTTCACACTATTCTGGTCCATCCTTGCAGTAGGAACACCCGTTAAATCCATGATCATGAGCTATTTTGATTTTGTCAGATTACATAAACTTCTGACACCATCTTTTGTTATGTGTCCGTTTGGCGTTAATAAAGAACGACAGTCAAGCTTTCTAACTACCGTAATAAGCACCAATGTACCAATATGTGAATACTGCAGATTAAACACGATGAAAAGCTGGTATGTAAGAGAACTCAGAGCTGCAGTATACGCAATAATAGAACAATAAACCTATGAAATAATGCGTCATTAACAAAAAGCTTATAAACACTTACATAAAATAAATGGTTTGAACGTCGGTATATAGTTTACGTGTACTACAATACGACACTAGACTGAGGTCGTCGCGTTGTATGTATGTAGTCTTGCTTACCGAAAGCTAACGGCGAATAATTAATCGTCGCTACGATATTCAACATGTGTTTGTCAACAAGTTTTAATTGGAGGAACAGTGTTGCTTCAAGTGCGATTTATTGACCTGACTCAGACAACAATAAGCATTGATTAAATCCTCACTCCGTTACAGTTGATACTGTAGTGTGTACGCATAGCTTGTAAGCGTGATGTTTTGGGTTCGAATCCCAGAACAGGCATTTTTAATGTTAAGAGACGTATTAACACAGAATCTCATTATCAACTTCGATTCTGACACAGAAGACAGCTGCACCGATGCTGCGAGCGAAACAAAGTCTTTGTGATTGCATTTTTTTTACAAAATGAATAAACGAATAAAAAAGAAAATCTGTTTATTTGGAAAAACTGAAAAAAACCTAGTAAAGAAAAAATTTCATGAGAATAAGTGAAATTAAAGTAAAAGAAAATGATAAAAAATAACAAGACGGATTTTTTTGCAGGATTCGAACCACAGTCATTGTGATTCAAAGTTTAAAACATTATCCACCGCGCTAACGTAACACACGACAATACAAACAGTATTAAGATCACCGTTTTATTTGTTCAGTTTTCATTTGGCCACTTTCACCTTGTGTGTGGCTTTAACTTAGTTATCGCACCTTTTAACAACACAACTAAAGGGATATTTGAAAACATATGAGGCGCGTCGTGGGAAAACCGGACTTAATGCATGTGCGTAAAGTGTCGTCCCGGATTAGCCTGTGCAGTCCGCACAGGCTAATCCAGGACGGCACTTTCCGCCCACAGTAGATTTATGTTTAGAAGAGACTTCCTTGAAACAGAAAATACCATAAAAGCGGAAAGTGCCGTCCCGGATTAGCCTGTGCGGACTGCACAGGCTAATCCGGGACGACACTTTACGCACATGCATTATGCCCGGTTTTCCCACGACGCGCCTCAATTACAGTGCTCTAGAATTTAAAAATGAACGCTGATACAATTATAAAATAAAACATGATCTTAGGCACTGCCTAATGTTAGAAAAACAAATCAGAAATTCATTCGCATATCCAGTTAGGGCCTATGTATCAAAATATATCAGAATGCCCAGGAATAAACGCACCATAGATACCACCAGCACCGTTTATGCAAAATTATGGATAGCAAAACTTCGTCATTTATATAAGAAATAATTTTCGATTTATCGTTGTTTATCGGATTATAAACAACGATTTGGAGTTCTGATGCGTAGGAATTAACGTAGGCGTTAGCCCGAGTTGTTTAATAGCCACGCATCCAATATCATTAAAATCAAATCCCAACATTGTTAAGATCTGAAGACATCCGTATAACAGGTCACGTTCAAATGACCTTTCGAACAAATATAATATGGCGGAAGCGGCATACGCCCCTTCTAAAATTGTCCAACATTCGACTTTTAAAACTCACAATATAGTGAAACGTATGCATTTCGTTGACACTGATGTGCTCTTCGATCAATTTATTGTCACATTAAAACCAATTCTTCTGTATTTTCGTTAAAGTATTCCTTTCTGTCGATATCGCACCCTTCTGATATCAATCCTAACATATAATAGGCAATACAAGTAGTTTGTTAGTAGCTTTTTGTAAGTGACTGAAAATTGTGCCCCCCCCCCCCACCCCACCCCCACCCCCTATAACTGAAACTCCTGTATCCTCGCCTGCATATATAAGTACATTACATAAACATTGGGTCAAGCTGTGGGAAGGGTTCAAACGTATGACATAGTCTTCGTCTATTTAACTTTACTTCACTTTGAATCGATTTAAACAAATATAATTTTATTGTTTCTAAATAGGTGTTTCTGTTTCACATGCATTTGAGTAAATAATGACTGTCATGTGGTATGTATTTGCATTTCAAGGAGCAAAAGTTGCCCTTTATTTGTTTTTATAGTTCTATATATACGTGTTAGTCATATCATTGTTCTATATCTTAAATCTGAATGTTATGTTGTGTAAAGTGTGTTTAAACGTTAACAAATCTATCCGATCAGTACATTAGAGATGACATAATTATGTTCTTATAACCATATGTATTAATGTCTGTTCGTTTGTCCATCTGAGAATTATACATACTTTTATTTATAAATCCTGGGTAGGTGGCAAATAAATCAATGAAACGCAACACAACCAATCATATTTTTCCACGTCACATGTAATCGTCGTATTGAACCTATCAATATTCCCCCACATTTAATCGTCGTATTGAACCTATCAATATTCCCCACATGTAATCGTCGTATTGAACCTATCAATATTCATGACATGTAATCGTCGAATTGAACCTATCAATATTCCCCCACATGCAATCGTCGTATTGAACATATCAATATTCCCCCACATGTAATCGTCGTATTGAACCTATCAATATTCCCCCACATGTAATCGTCGTATTGAACCTATCAATATTCCCCCACATGTAATCGTCGTATTGAACCTATCAATATTCCCCCACGTGTAATCGTCGTATTGAACCTATCAATATTCCCCCACATGTAATCGTCGTATTGAACCTATCAATATTCCCCCACGTGTAATCGTCACATTGAACATATCAATATTTCCCCACATGTAATCGTCGTATTGAACCTATCAATATTCCCCCACATGTAATCGTCGTATTGAACCTATCAATATTCCCCCACATGTAATCGTCGTATTGAACCTATCAATATTCCCCCACATGTAATCGTCGCATTGAACCTATCAATATTCCCCCACATGTAATCGTCGTATTGAACCTATCAATATTTCCCCACATGTAGTCGTCGTATTGAACCTATCAATATTCCCCCACATGTAGTCGTCGTATTGAACCTATCAATATTTCCCCCACATGTAATCGTCGTATTGAACCTATCAATATTCCCCCACATGTAATCGTCGTATTGAACCTATCAATATTCCCCCACAAGCGGTGGGCTGACCCAGGGGAATTTGACTACATGTAGCAATTTTTTTTTTTTTTTTTTTTTGGGGGGGGGGGTCTATTTCCCCATCACAGAGCTAAGCATTTTTATCTAAATCCCCTCAGTGGGAAATGGTATAGGGGTATCAAATGGCCAGGGCGCCAATATCACCCAATAAAATCCCACCAAAGTCTATTTCCCCGGAACCCGGAATCATTCTGCGTGTAATACAAATCCCGATTTCCCACCTGTCGGGTATCACTTTCAGTCTAAAGTCCCGTGGAGGAAATATTTATTGATGCATATATACCTAGCCATAAATTCATTTTGGCTGTTGTGCAAAATGCACCATAGTAACTTCAGTTCATTAAGCAGTGTATTGCATTTAGAGATTATAAAATAAACGGAAAGTCGATCGCCGTCGAACACAGTTTGCCGAGGTTTAATGCGAGCGGATTATCGCATCAACTTATAATACGATGAAACGCTATTATTGACACAATTCATACCGTGATTTACATACAAACTTAAGGCTGCCGAATAAATATCGGTTTGAAAATGTTGAATTCTTTTCACGTCTTAAAATTATAAGAAATACATGTCGTTAAGCATAAATGTGTGATGTCCATAAAGATGTACTAGAATTTAAAAATTAACGCTGATACAATTATAAAATAAAACATGATCTTAGGCACTGGCTAATGTTAGAAAAACAAATCAGAAATTTCATTGCTGCTTTATACTAAATATATAATATGATACAGTGTGATAAAGTTTATTTTTACAACTATGGGACTTTAAACGTTTCTTTACATAGGAAATGCAAACATTTGGCAAGGATCATTTGATTGACCACGCATCATTTGACATCAGCGAAAGCTTGTTTACATCAAACTGACAGGATTTGGATTTAATATTCTAAACTGAGACTTGCTATTTTGTTCGTTATTTATTACTCTGAAAAGGCATTCTAGCATCAAAGAGGATTTAACAATTCCGCGACGCGACGAGATACAGTAACGCGCTTAACGACATAAGGCGAGCACGTGGATTTATCAAAGACCGTTCAATGCTTTACGGTGAACCGTTAAAACTGCAATATAAAAAGTTCGTTCATGAGAAAACTCACGTAAAAGTGAAAATATTAAAATATTAAAACAGGATTATATACCAGGGAGATACAGTGTCAAGAGAAAGGACGCGGACAAATCGGATATATTAATAGCGTCAGGGTTGTTTAATCGTTGGGATCTCGGTACTAAAAAACGAGCAAAGGTAAGTCGATGTTGCCATTATATTAGTACTTTAACATGCTGCAGAAGAGTTGAAAATAGTTATTGAACGTTCGTTGCTGTGCAATTAACGTACGCATCTGTTGTCTTGGAAACGAAGCAACAGAGGTTAGTAAATCAGAGAGCCCCTCGTTCGAACGGTGGTCACAATACCGGACAGGTGGGGTTTCCTCCGGGTACTCCGGTTTCCCCCCACAGCACAAGACCACACCAACATTAAAATACCTTTCAGTCAAAAATAAAAAGCTGGAAAGTGAAGCTATTATTTCAAATTCGTCCCAACTTTCACGAGTCTCTGGTCAGGTAATTAGGTAGGAGTGCTGGGACACACTCCGGGTCCTCACATAATGCAGCCTCAGGCGCGGAAGGTCCTCATAAACTTCGAAATATACACACACCCCTATGACGTAATTCGGTCACATAAATATTTAAGTTTGTGTTGAACAATTTTAGCGGGCTGTCCGGCTAGCGCAGTGGTTGGTACACTCGCTTCTCTCCTAGGCGTCGCGGGTCCGCTTCCCACTCGGCGCATGTGAGTTTGGTTTGTGGTCACCATACCGGACAGGTGGTGTTTCCTCCGGGTACTCCGGTCCCCCCCCCCCCCACACACACACACAGCACAAGACTACACCAAAATTAAAATATATTTAAGTAAAAAATAACTAGCTGGAAATTGCAGCTATGATTCAAAATTCGTCCCAGCTTTCGTGAGTCTAGTAAATTAATTAGGTAGGAGTGCGACCTGCTTCTTTATGGCAATCATGAATTACGTTCTGATGACAATATAACTGTATTTACAGCGGTCCATAAATACATACCGACGACAAAACGCTTCAAACACAGAATCCAATTTGTGATCATTCGTACTATATTACCAGTTTATCAATTCTGGTTTTTTACGGACAAGACAATACAACATAAATATGTCTTTTTTTACATATATTTAAATGTGCTCAGGATATTACTTTGAAGTTCTTTAAGTCTCTTCATTGTTTTTAATTAGCATGATTTATTTGTATTATGCATTCTAAAAGTTTGTATAATTTAGCTTGTTAAAATACCTTTATTTCCTTAATGTATTATTCAGTATGTTTAACCAGCCAACCAACCGTATGTGTGTATTTGTGTATTTCTATATATTTATGGACGAACCGCCAGTAATGTTGTAATAACTTTTGTTCAACCCTTTTTCCTTTGTATGATGTATTTGTTCATTTGTACCGTGGTTGATGTAAAATATACTTATACGATGGAATAAAATATGTTTAAACTAGGTATGAGTGCTGGGATACACTCCGGGTCCTCACATAATGCAGCCTCAGGCGCGGAAGGACCTCATACATTTCGAAATTCACACACACACGAACAATTTTAGCGATGATGTCAAATGGTATATGGGTGAAGGGTAGTAGAAAAGGCCGTGATGTCGCAGTGGCAATCTGATTAAAGGACCTGTTCACAGATTGACGAATTGACAATTTCCAAAATTGTTGTCACAGGTTCCAAACATACAAGAAAACTGTATATAAAGGAGCGAAATAGCACTACTGACATAGAAATATACTGAAAATAACGTTTCGTTGGTGAGAAATAATCATTTGTAATGGAAAAAAGCGTTTTTAACGCATCTTTAACGATTGAATATTTTGGAGTACTTCTGTTTTTTGCCGGTATTTGTTGAAATTGTTATGAACACATGTATCACTTACAAAAAGTAAACGATAAACGGACATGTGTATATAAATCTTAAATACAGGTAGGTTTGATTTCAAAATTCGTCCGTAAGTTAGATGTATCACAAAGAATTAATTAGGGTGACTATTTAAGACTGGACTTTGTTACTAGTTAGCGGTAAAATGATATAATAGTAATATACATTAAAGTGTAAATAATATTATACAGATATTTCATTGGCATTTGGGAACAGTTAAATTGTTTTTCTGAAGTAGCAGTAGTAGTAGTAGTAGTAGTAGTAGTAGTAGTAGTAGTAGTAGTAGTAGTAGTAGTAGTAGTAGTAGTAGTAGTAGTAGTAGTAGTAGTAGTAGTAGTAGTAGTAGTAGTAGTAGTAGTAGTAGTAGTAGTAGTAGTAGTAGTAGTAGTAGTAGTAGTAGTAGTAGTTGTTGTTGTTGTTCGTGTAGTAGTAGTGGTAGTAGCAGCAGCAGCAGCAGTAGTTGTAGTTGTAGTTGTAGTAGTAGTAGTAGTAGTAGATGTAGTAGTAGTAGTAGTAGTTGTTGTTGTTGTTGTATTTGTAGTAGTAGTAGTAGTAGAAGTAACTGAAGTAGTAGTAGCAGTAGCAAAAGTAGTATTTGTAGTAGTAGTAGTAGTAGTAGTAGTAGTAGTAACAGCAGTAGCAGTAGCAGTAGCAGTAGTAGTAGTAGCAGCGACATTAGCTGGGAAGCTAGAGAGGGGCTGTAAACTTCATTTTTGCCTTTCATATTAATTGTGTGTTACTTAACAAGTGTAATGGGTTCTTCCCCAACCGGTGTGACATAATATTAATCCTTTAGCAATAGGAAAGAATGGGCTTTTTTGATGTGAAAGAAACCGCGGTCGTTTCCATCGTGTCTGACACGCGCATGTTCACAATTGTCACTCATTGTAATTGACTCTATGGCTAAGCCAATCGTATATTTGCTCAACTGATTATTTGCTCACCTAATATGTGAAAAAGAGCATTTTGTCGCGCGTGCAATGCACGTGTCGAGTACTCAAACGGAATAGAATAAGGCTAAAAGAACTGGGCGTGGTTTAAGATACATATAACACCAATGGGAAGGCCTGTTGAAGCAATTTAGAAAACAGTTACACGTGCACATCTTTGTAGTCTGTAAAATGAAAGATTGAACCGCAATAAATATGGACTTTTCCATACAGGTAAATCAGCCGATTCCAATGCGTTTATAAATAGAAAATCACGATACCCTATTTTAGTAAATGGATTATCCCCTCATTCTCAACTTATTTTAACCAACTATACCTACATGTTACTGATTAATACAGCCCCTCCCCCATCTACCGTGAAAGTACTTCCCCATCCATTACCATTACTAAGTCTGAGGCTTGTCGTGGGAGAACCGGGCTTAATGCATGTGCGTAAAGTGTCGTCCCGGATCAGCCTGTGCAGTCCACACAAGCTAATCCAGGACAACACTTTCCGCCTACAATGGATTTATGTTTAGAAGAGACTTCATTGAAACAGAAAATGCCATAAAAGCGGAAAGTGTCGTCCCGGATTAGCCTGTGCGGACTGCACACGCTAATCCGGGACGACACTTACACACATGCATTTAGCCCGGTTTACCCTCGACACGCCTCATATATTTTTCCATATCAATGTTTGGATGCAATCAGGTAGATGAACTCGTCCGCTTGGCGCAAAAGGTTACCGTAACTGACATGTTGGAAGTGCACACACCAGTGATTTTGCTTTTAACAAATATAATGTTAACACCTTTTGACAAGGTATGTTTAATTAATTTCTTTATTTTAATTATAATTTACTAATATAATATTTTTTTTACGTATGTTAATTATTTATGAGTTTATTGTGAGTATCATTTACATGACTTTTTGCGCCAAGGTGACGAACTAGGGTTACCTATTGTGAATACGAGCTTTTTAATTCATACTTGAACACTTTACTGAGTACTTAAGTATCACATACTGTTAAAAGGACAATTTTTCGTTTTAAAAGGAAGACATGTAGGATGTCGATTTACCATCGCAATTACCAATTTAACTTCTTTAAAGGGACCTATGTAACGCCGCATATGCGCATCGACCCAAAACTGTGAGCAAACGCGTTTGTGCGGCGATTTTCACTGCATATAGAGAACGATTGCGCACCTTCCTTTCGGCACTACAGGCACGTGCTTATACATTATTCCAGAGATGAAACATATATATATATAGGGTTGGGGTGAGGGGTAATCTTTGTTGGTTGTGTTGATACATTATTTATTAACATTTACATTAATATTTAATACATTTCATTAATAGAAATGCACGCCTATTTTGTTTGTTTTCGTATTTTCTTAAATATGGAGGTTAGCTTAAATTGCTTGTAAGCATAGATAAACACCCCTGTTACTACTAGTATTAAAAGTCAGTTGTGCCTATTGTGCCCTATACATTTTTATACCGCAGCTATGCACTTTTGAATATTCCCCCCCCCCTCCCCAGAGGGGGGAGCGGCGTTCTGACCCAGGGGAGTTTAACTAATTATATTTTTCGGGATGTAATTTCCCACCCTCGAGCCAAGCATTTTTGTCTAAATTGCCACAGTGAGAGATGCCCGGGGCCCAACATTACCGGGATCTAAAATCCGACCGTAGTCTATTTCCCGGGACCCGGAATTATTTGAGCGTGTCAATGTCGGGAATCGCTTTCAGTCTTAAGTCCCTTATATGCCCGCCGCTCCCCCCTGGGGCAAAACATTGGTAGGGGCAGGACGCCCCTGGCTGACCGGCAATTGAAGTTATTACATAACTTTGTGAATAGCGAATATATCTTAACGAAGTTCCTATTATCTCGTGATTTATTAATAAGGAACTAGTGATTTTTGAACGCGTTTAATTATAACTATGTACAGTGAAAACATAAAATGAGGACACTATTTAAAATCAACAAACGAGGCATCGAAAAAGTGCTTAATGCGAAGCTTATTGTTACTCAGGCAGAGTTGATAATATTTACATAAATGAATTTTGAGGATAGCGATGGTGGCGATTTTGGTTGCGAAAATGCTAATTAATATGAGGCGTGTCGTGGTAAAATCGGGCTTAGTTCACATGTGTAAAAGGTCGTCCGGGATTAGTCTGTGCAATTCGCACAGGCTAATCCAGCACGACACTTTCCGCTTTTATGGTATTTTCTGTTTAAAGAAAGTATTTTTCTAAACATAAATCCTCTGTCGTTCGCACAGGATAACCCGGGACGACACTTTACGCACATACATTATGCCCGGTTCTCCCACGACGCGCCTCATAGATATTCTGTTCCACAATAATAATATCGTAAAATCGTCATAATAACATTTTATGCAGCTTCCATTAAGACTCCCTCGTATTGACTATTTACTCATGTCTTTTTATTTACAGATGATGACAGAGGGAATATCTGAGGCCCAGATGCAAGGTCCGTATATAGCACGCCTTAGCGATACATTGTTTTATTGCTTAAACAGGGGAGATACATCTCTGACCTTGTATTATGGGTTGACATATATTTGAAAAGAGACCATATGTGTTAGAAATATTGGCGGGTATATGCCAAGAAAATGTGTATTAAATATGGGTTGACATATATTTGAAAGATACTACATGTGTTAGAGGTATTTGAGGATACATGCCAAGAAAATGTATATTATATATCGATTGACATATATTTGAAAGAGACCATATGTGTTGGAGGTATTGGTGGGTACATACCAAGAAAATGTATATTAAATATGGGTTGACATAATATACTAAGTATTTGAAAGAGAACATATGTGTAAGAGGCATTTTTGGGTACATGCCAAGAAAATGTATATTAAGACTAGATTAAAACAAATAGTATTGGCACTATAACTTTTTATTAAAAAAAAATAATTCTATATTTTTTTCTGTAATTTCAGTAAGGTTCATACAAATACGTTTCTTGGTAATAATAAATAACAATTCTAGCAAACGTCATGATGCAATTTGATGTTGATATAACAATATGCGAAATAAAGGTCTATTGACACTTTAAATACTGTCAGTTAAATATGACCAACCATTGATACTGTCAGTGGAATATGACCAATCATTGATACTGTCAGTGGAATATGACCAACCATTGCAACTGTCCGTGGAATATGACCAACCATTGATACTGTAAGTGGAACATGACCAACCACTGATACTGCCAGTGGAATATGAGATAAACATTGATACTGTCAGTGTAACATGACCAACCATTGACACAGTCAGTGGAATATGACCAACGATTAATTCTGTCAGTGGGACATGACCAACTATTGATACTCCCAGTGGAATTTGAGATAAACCATGATACAGTCAGTGGGACATGACCAACCATTGATACTGTCAGTGGATTATGACCGACCATTGACACTGTCAGTAAAATATGAGCTAACCACTGATGCTGTCAGTGGAACATGAGATAACCGTTGACACTGTCAGTGGAATATAACTAACCATTGATATTGTCGTTGGAATATGACCAATCATTGACACTGTCAGTGGAATATGAGCTAACTATTGATACTGTCAGTGGAATATGAGTTAACCATCGATACTGTCATTGGATATAAGCTAACCATTGATACTGTCAGTGGAATACGAGCTAACATTGACACTGTCAATGGAACATGAGCTAACCATTGATACTGTCAGTGGAATATGAGCTAACATTGACACTGTCAGTGGAATATGAGCTAACCATTGATACTGTCAGTGGAATATGAGCTAACCAATGCACTATTAGTGGAATACATGTATAGGGTAAGAATTGGTGCACTATGTTTGGCAGATGAGCTCAATTTGTTTTTCAAAGAGCTGAAGATATGATATTTTTATATGTTTCCTAGAGCTGAAGGAGGCGTTTGACCTTTTCGACAAGAACGGTGACGGTCACATCTCCTCCAGCGAGCTGGGCTACGTGCTGAGGGCCATGGGCCAGAACCCCACCGAGAAGATAATCCAGGAGGTGATGGCCAAGGCCGACAAAGACGGTAGCTGCTTGTTCTCATCTCCTCTATGGAAGGGAATATCCGCCTGTACATGCATGTTGCTAAATGATAATTGCATGTTGCTAAATGACAATTGCATGCTGCTTAATGACAATTGCATGCTGCTTAATGACTATTGAATATTGCATTGTGCTATTCGTTACAACCTCTTTCTATCAGTTAGTTATTGTAGCACAGATGTGACATGTTCATGTTTTTATTTATGTCGTTCCCACGACATAATAAGTCGTGGGAACGAAATCTTATCTCGTGGGAACGAGATCTTATCTCGTGGGAACGACATAATTATGTCGTGGTAACGACATATTAAGTCGTGGGATCGAGATCTTTTCTCGCGGGAACGACATAAATAACTCGTTGGAACGACATATTAATTCTTGGGAACGAGATAATTAACTCGTGGTAACGACATAATTAACCGGTCTGAATACACGTTGTTTAAAAGCATGTTTCAAAATGGCTGATAAGACGCTTACATAATATTGTATTTCCATGCTGGATTCAGTTATAAAGAAATTGTTTTTATCCTGCTAGAGCAACATGGAATTTGATTGGCTTATTAAGTCGTTCCCTCGACAAAAATATCTCGTTCCCACGACATAATTATGTCGTTCCCACGAGATAAGATCTCGTTCCCACGAGATAGGATCTCGTTC
>CM051039.1:21995500-22210500 GCA_027627225.1 Congeria kusceri | reverse complement strand
GGTAGATTGAGCACTTGGGTCAAAGGTTACGGTATAACTGACCAACAGTTGTAAAAGTTTGAATGGTCTATCACTATGGATTCCTTGGTCCTAGATTCATGAAACTTCCTTATTGAGTATAGGGTCGTTGGGTAAAAGGTAAAGGTCGTTGAATGTCTTACATTCTTGGTTTGATTTTGTTTGTAATGAATATTACGCAAAACAATACCTTCGCCTTTAAAAATTCCCTAATAAGTATACTAGTAATAATTCATACACTTATATGATCCCTCGTCGCCTTGATTACAAGTTTGCTTCAACACAAGGCACATGGTTTATAGCTTGCTAACAAACACAATTCATTTCACATAACTTCCCATCTCCTGCGACAGTCTTCAGCGCTTTTATTATCTGTGTATCCGATCATAATGTAAGTACAACCCATCCCATTAAACTCTGCTCAAGATATTATTGTAACTGTAAACGATAGACTGATGGTAGAATGCTCACTTACTGCTCATAGGTAATGGAGCTCAAATCAGGATTTCAATCTCATTTTTCAGTGCAATATAAGGAAATTGTAGTTCCAGTTGTAATTGCTGTCCAACTAATTTTTTTGAGATAACGTATTTTTTAATGCGTTTTCTTTAGGAGGAGATATCCCTGCTTTTCTGGTGGTTTTTATGTTTTAATTTATTGTTTGTACAGTTCATTTGCAATACAAAACCAAAGAGCTGAAGGCACTGCAGTTGTTTGCTATTACTTAACGCTGGGCAACATTCAGTCGTTTCAAACTTTAATTGCAACACGAATTTAAATTAAACGGTGCATTTCCGAAATAGATTGCAGATATATTGCCCAAACGAAAATATGTTGGCCGTTTTGAATCAGAACTTAAATTTAATAATTATTTTGACATTCATTTGCGGTTAAGAAATGATACTTTTAGAACACCGTGCACATATATTTTATATATAAAATAAAATAATTAGAACGAAAACATGAAATCCCTATTGTAAAAAATCATGCGTTTTCGTAAACCGAAGAACCATTCTCAGCTGCCTATGATTCTTTAGCCTTTGCTCCATGTGTATGCCGTCACCTTCATGATCGCATCATAAATATTAAATACCCTGTACTCAGAAAATATATCATAGACAATCAGGACTGGGATGGCATATGTCACAGTGCTTATACAGTATATCATAGACAATCAGGAGTGGGATGACATATGTCACAGTGCTTATACAGTATATCATAGACAATCAGGAGTGGGATGACATATGTCACAGTGCTTATATTGTGTCAAGTGTCATTTGTGTAGCTGAATAATGGGACCAATATAAAAAAGATTAATAATCTAATACAAGTACAATATACAAGTAAAGTAAAGACGTATTCAAATGTCATCTTTTATTGATGTTTCAAATGAAAAGGAAACCAAAATATTTCGTTTCACAGGAATACTGATGAGGCAAGTTCTGTTTAATATCGTGATATTTTCGAGTTGATTATTATAACTAACACACATTAATAAACAACGAATTATTACACTGTTTTTATTTTTTAATTTTAAACTTTAGGTAGGAATATATTATATGGTGTAAGAAATAGTTAGGAATATGTTACATATACACCGGTATTATATAGTGTTTATGTCCCTTATCTTATACGTGTCCATTTGCTTCTTGTGTTTGCTTAAGTCCCCTGTCCTGTGTGCGTCCAGCCATGTACTGTGATGTCATACATGTACAAGGGTTGTCCGGAAAGTTCGTAGACTGGTGTTGTAAATGACATATTACAATCTTATAACAATTTCTATTTGTGTACTAGCTCAGACGTATATTGCATACAATATTGTGCATTTTTATTATATTTTACCGCTAAATTACCTTCATTTACTCAGTCTTGGCAACACAATGAAGTACGGAGCACTTGAAATTGTTCTGAAAATGTCAGCTGTAAATGAATTTATTAACATTTCTTAATTTGTTATTTCAACATCGTTATTAAAGTATATTTTTAACGTTTGCAAAATCTAAACGTTTTATGACGTCAAATAAACAAACGCTTGAGAATATCGGTAAAGGAGTGTGTTTCACGATTGCAAGAAAATCACAACGTTTGACGTTCGTACGGAGCAGTGCAGCGTTATCAGGTTTGGGTAAATCACGGAATGACTGCCTCGGACACATGTTATTCGTGTATTAAGGATATTTGTCTGCCGTGCGTTCCCGGGCTTGTGTTAAAATGATAAGTGAAAGTGATGCCGGTAAGCAAATTTCATTTTCTTCTTGACTCAGTCTTAATGCTGCTACATAGTCACGTCACGGTGAACGTTACATATTTTAGAAAATAACCTTTTTGAAATTAAATCTGTTTTTTTTAATGTTATAATCAACTTTGTAACATTCGCTTGAAAAATATATGACTACGATTTGTGCACTGTTATCATTTCCATTTTTATCACATCATACTCCGAGATCTTATTCATTACTTCCGAAAATAATCAGACATGGATGGATTTTTGAGAAAATGTTGTCCACATTGCTGCAAGGATACGTCGAGGACTATCGACTTCCTTTTTAACTGATTAAGCATCTTTCGTTGAATCCAGACCTTGCCCCAATGAACTTCGCAGTATGTCTGAGTTTATATTCTGACCTGTTTGTTTGTTTGTTTGGATTTTTCGCCGTATTCAAAAGTATTTCAGTCATATAACGGCGGTCCTTTAACCTACTCACACTTTTTCTGGGTAAGCTGATTTACCAGTACTAAGTGCATATACTTACGCCAGTAACTAACAACTGCCCTACTTGAATCAGAGGTAGGGGGAGAATGGCCGTTTTAATAATTTCATGACCAATCCCCACACAAGATATGTGGCCGGGCTGGGAATCGAATTTGTAGTCCAACGCTCTACCAACTGAGCTAGCCGGCCCGGCATTCTGACCTGCAGGGGCAGCGCTATGACAATCATTCCTTAACTCATTAATACAAATAGATATAAAAAAAAATATAACAAAATACGGAATGGAATTGTACAGGAAAACATGTACGCATTGGGTAGCTTGCCATACAAAAATCTGTAGATCGTCATAGATAGTGTGTTTCAGTGTCTGCAGAATAATTTGACAAATAGTGACGTTATGTGCACATCCGTCGTAATCGACGTCAAACTGATCCGTACTTCGTGTGAAGCACTGTTTTAATTATGTGGTATGTACGTTTACTATACATACATTTTGAAGATATTTTGCAAACCTAACAAATATACATGTATTTAGTTAACTATATAGTTCCCATTGATTTTCTTAACGCAAAACAAATACTATTTGAGTAGTCTACGAACTTTCCCGACAACCCTCATATTGTCCAGTTAGTATCCCGGATTTTTAACGAAAAGAGTGATTGGTCAGGTTGGAAAAAGCTATCCTGGTAGATATAAATGCCATGAACATATTATATGTAATTAACAACGATCTGAAATACAGAACGTGTTTTAGTTTGGATTATTTGCCTTATTCACCGAAAATGAACTATTGTTGTATACTCGCGCAAACAAAAAGTGAACGAAACGAATGCAAATAAAATATTTAAAATAGACTTACTTGTCCATCCAAAAGTTTCAAAAATACATTTATGAAAACACAAGTCACGCCACAAAATGTTTACAAATTAAATGTTCATAAAATACGGTAGCTATTTAGCGGAGTCAAGCAAAATCACCCGGCCTTTGGTTCGCCACTTTTCTTTGATTCCGATATTGCGATTCTGGTAAGATTGTTCTCTCTGCTTACCAATTTTAAAAGAAAAATGATATGTGATGCTACTTCTATTAAAATGCATCACACTTGATTGTAGTCAGTAGTAATATTCTATTATCTGAAATTATTTTGTTCATAACAGAGTCCGTTTTTAAAATGTCTGTGTTTTTTTAAGAGCGCCAAATATTTCTTTATTCTTAGGGTTATATGTTGAAATAAATGGAATATTATTATTATTTTCTTTTGTTGAGTTTGAAAGTAATTCATTTCTAGGAATTTAAAAGGCTTTTTGAATTCCTTTATTTTAACTGATTTTGGATAACACCTTTGTGAAAGGGAAAGTTCCAGTTGACCTAAACGTTTTAATTTAAGTTCATAATTTGATTTGAAACTATAGTGCAAATACGTTTCGCTGTTATTGAATGGAATATTAATTTGTGTGTGTTTACTATGAAATGATGTGAAAGTTAGGTATTGTTTAGAATCTGTTTCCTTGTAATATATATCAGTATAAATGTCCCTTTTGTTTTTCACAATTAATATATCAAGAAATGGAATATCAAGCGTGCTTGTTTGTATAGTAAACTTGATATCTGTATGTATGTATATAAATCACGTCTGGTCATTATTTTTATCGTGTTTTGTGCGTGTTTATGAGCGTTTGTCATTCATCGACAGAGCTTTGACCGACCACCAATAATGCTTCCCAATTATGGCTCCTGACAGCATAATGGACCAGTATGGTCTGAACGTTACGGTCGCAAAACACTGTCAAACTTTCACTAAGCATTAAATACAATTTAACTGTTAATATGATCATTTGTACTTTTGAAAGCAGATTTGTGAGCGGTTTAAAATACGAAATATATAATATGAAAGAAACATAATCAAGTTGGCCAGTGACTGTTTGGAAATCTAGTGGTGTGTCATATTAGCGATTATATTTGTAGTAATTGTAGATCTGGTGTTTCCACACATGAATATTATGTTGTGGAAATACGAAAAAGCATAGCCTAGCTAGAAGTAACGAAGCAATTATGTCAAAACATCGTGTAAAATTATACAATTATTGACTAGATGGCCATTGGACATGATATGATGTTAACTGGGTGAAACTAATGTTGGCTGAGGCTAGTTAACAAATGTTTTGTTATATAATCTATAAATAGATTTACCTGCAAAATCGCCGAGCAGATAAACTTTCTTATCCAACGCGGATCTGTTATTCTATTTGCTTCACCAGATTCTGATCAATTCAAAACATAACCTACTAAATCAAACATAACACATAAAATGACGTCACGAAAATCAACACAATGACGTCATTGAGTATGTAAACAGAAAATAACGCTAATTCCACTTTTAATTGAACAGCTTTCAATGAACATGTCGGGATTCAAAATATAAATTCCACAAATCTATTTTAGCCCATATGACATGAATTTAGTTAAGAGTTCTGGCTCCTGTTGATGTTTGTGAATTTGTTTGTGCAAGCCGGGTACACATTTTTAGGAAATGCACAAATTTTAATCTATTTCAGCCCATAAGACAGTTGTTTAGGCCAACCGACATCACTTTTATATTCAGACACCGATGGCTGTTCGGACCAATGGGAGATAGTTTATTTATAGAGATTACAACAAAGTAGTGACCTGAAAAGGGACTAGCAGGTATATGTGTTCATAGTCATTTATTGAACAACATTAAGTTAGTAACCCACCATGCATGGAAATGACATAATCAAGAGACTGTTGGGTAATCGTGTGGTCTATGATTTTAGCGATTACATTTGTAGTAAATATACTGTCTCCACAAAGGAAACTTGTGTAGTTGAAATAGCACAGCATAGCCGGAAATAACGTTGCATAATATTGCAGAACGTTGTTCAGCATACACCATTAGTCTACTCCTTGGAGGAATGTGTGTGTGCATTTTGTCCAGGCAACTTCTTTGCATATTCGTGTAGAAAAATGCTAAAAGTTTAATGTTAACGAGGATGGACTGTTGGCATTCTGCAGGTTACCTAGCAAACTAAGACAGCATCCATATAGGTCACTAAAGGTCAAGGTCATTTCAAGATCAAATTCCTAATATTGCTATCAAAATTTGTTATTTACCAAATATCCTTAACCATTCATCATGTAGTGAAGCAAAAGAGTGCATAAAAGTGTTTAAAATGCATACTTCTACAATGTGTCATCAGTTTGCCTCATAATAATACTCATTTAAAGTTCTGTAGCAGTCATTGTAGAAATTCTTTGACACAATGATTTACTAGACCATTGTTAAAAAAAGAGCGATTAATTAAGACAAGGAGTCTAATAATAGAACAATATTACCTTACGTCATTTTTGTTATCGATGTATAAATGGGACTAGCATTCAAGCATTCAAATATGTTCATATCCATTTATCACACGAAAACATCACGTTATTAAACACCAGTGATAAGTATGAAGGAAACAACAAATGTATTAATTGTAAACATAGATTGTTTGTTCATAGCCGTTGACGTATTGTGTCTGTTTATGTCAAAACTATTGTAATACCTGTTAAAGTAGAAAGATGTTGGTACATTTTAAACCACGCCATTTTATATATTTTGAGCGACTGAATTGTTTATTTATGTTTTAAAAAATACCAGTCCCGGATCGCAAGGTGAGACGTGTACAATTTTGTTGAAATAAGTACCCATGTACATGCGTATTAACTATAACATATTTGTTTTCTCTTATCATTTCCATAGATAGTCCTTGTACAGAACAAGATCTCTACCGGACCATTAAGCTTTTGGGGAAATCGTATTATCTGTATTATTTTCATCAACGTCTACAAGTTGTGTGCTTTTGAAACTAGGAATTTCAATGAAATTTTCGTTTAGAAATGGTTGCGGCACGAACAATACTTCTAACCAAATACAGATTATGGAAGCAGTGAATAATTAAGACATTGTTATAACGTTGAACATATATATATTGTTATGTTATCAAAAGTCCAACAAATCGTGATTGCTTTGTCCCAGGTAGTAACAAAACTACACTTAAAATGGTTAAATATCGCAAAACCTGGTTAACAGCAAGGTCCCTCCGTTATTTGAACTCGGATACCAGGATTCAGGAGTGCTTACCATTACATACTGAGACCTGTGGATAGTATACAAATTCTACTACTACTACTACTACTACTACTGCTGCTGCTGCTGCTGCTACTACTACTACTACTACTACTACTACTACTACTACTACTACTACTACTACTACTACTTCTACTACTATGTGGATTCTGCATTCACGAAGTTGATTATATTTCCACGTGCTCCGGTTGTGTTCCTGCGATCTAAGTTCGCGCGTGCGCCATAAACATTAAGTATAACGTATATATCAGGACCGTAGATCAGGATGTTTTGTTGAATAAACGTAACTGCATATAATCTAACTTTTACAGATCATTAAATTATGTGAATCCAGTATAGTTTGAAAACAGTATATAAATAAATATTATTGGAAGCATACAAATATGATAACATTTATTGAACTCTTACAGGCTGACAATCAAAAGACAATTAGAAACCTTGCCACATTTATTTTTAATGCTTTTAAATTGAGAACAGAATTATATTATAAATAGTTTCTCTCCGTATAACTATTGTATGTCTCAGTTAACATGTTATTTTTCAAAGAATTATGACTACATATACAATAATTTGTTGTACTAGCATGTTAAAAACTTAATACGATTTTTGTTTTGTTATTCATACTATATAAATGTTAAAATTGGTATTGCATAAAACATTTATATGCCTGTACGTCATTGACCACGTTTGACTATATTGTGTTGTAATATATGTGTACTCATTGGGTTTAAAGCCCAATGTATTTTGAAATAAACTCTATAAACTCTATTAACAACAAAATGATAAGCATTATAAATTGACTAGCACTGATGTATTAGTATAATGTATTCTTGTTTGAATAGAACGCGTTGTAAATAATTAATTTTATCCGATTAATTTTTGGCACTTAAACGAACAAGTGTTTAACGCCCACTAAGATCATGAATAAGCTAGGTTGGGGTGTACATATTAGTCAACACAAAATGCCCCAAATTTCCATATGACACAATTAGTTTCGGTTGCGATATAGTATTTTACTTGTATGTAAACAAGCAATTTGCGCATTGTAAAGATCTGCCAAAAACAACAAAAACCAAACGAGACAAGTTATTTTGAAAGTGCGTATGTGATTCATTGAATAACAAATATAGGAATAATAAAACTCCAGAGACATTATCAGGAGAGAAACCCTTATTACCATCCGTTGGTCCTTTATTTGAGGCAAGTGACCAAGTGCCTATACAGGACATTACATACAACACATCACACAACATAAAAATGATTAAAACTGGCGTCACAGCATTGGAACGGTCAATGCAAAGCATTGGGGGTTTAAACCAGTTTAAAGGCATACCAAACCTCAAACTTAGCCCAGAATTAATCACTTAAAAGAGAAAATTCACAATTGACAACATAGAAATCACACAACAGACACAAATCCACCAAAAATGATTAAAGCTGGGGTCACCGCCTTGGAACGGTCAATGCAAAAACAAATACCCGAAACATGTTCACTTAAATTTCGATTTTCACTATTTCAAAATCGATTATAATAGATTTATTTTCAACACGAACCGGTTTTGATTCTTCTTTACACAATATGTAAACAAATCTACAACACTACCATACACTACAAGATGATTTTTTATTCAGATGCTAAACTGGACTTATTTTTTATTTTAGAACTATTCCAGACGCCTAGAAAGTTCACCAACACAAACGCGTCTGTTTATCATCGCATTAAAATACCACACAAATAATTATGAATTATTTTTTTACTTACATCATTTACCTATAACAACGAAATTATAGTTTGAAAGTGTATATCTTGTATTTACCTATGAAAGTTTTTTGGGGTGCTTGGCTTAATGTCATTACTAGTTTGCATACTGTCTCACATAACAAAAGCCTCCAAATTGCAAGATAGACATTCTCTATCCACGCATGCAATAAGGAAAAACGCACTTAGTATTTAAATCTTTAAATTTTTATGTTGAAATCCGAGACTGCCTCCACTGAACTAAGTCTGTTTACGTCATTGCTAAGTATCTTTAGATCATTTCTTTTGTCTCTGCGTTACATATAATGTAGTAGTCTTACACACTGTAATTCAGAGTTGCGGTTCACACATTCATTGGACCAAGGTACGTTTCATTACTTATGATATTTTATAAGTTGGTTCTTATATACATTTAATGCATAGTATACTTGATATTAAATGTTTAATATAGCTGTTTAGTTTTTTTTAAATAGTACACATTTTTCATGGTTGGCAATGTGTAGTTTCACAGGAACCGATAATTATCATTCTCGTCTAATATTTGTTTCATCATATCGATGACAGCATTTCATTAGGAAAGCGCAGCAGCTTATGTTTAAATCTATAGGTCTGCTGCTGCTTCTGCTGCTACTACTGCTACTACTACTGCTACTACTACTGCTACTGCTACTGCTACAACTACTACTACTACTACTACATCTGCTGCTGCTGCTACTGCTGCTGCTGCTACTGCTGCTGCTGCTGCTGCTACTATTACTACTACTACTACTACTACTACTACTACTACTACTACTACTACTCCTGCTACTGCTACTACTACTACTACTACTACTACTACTACTACTACTACTAGTAGTAGTAGTACTATTTCTTCTACTTCTACTATTACTACAACCACTACTACTACTACTACTACTACTACTACTACTACTACTACTACTACTACTACTACTACTACTACTACTACTACTACTACTACTACTACTACTACTACTACTACTATTTCTACTACTCCCACTTCTAGTTCTACTACTACTACTACTACTACTACTACTACTACTACTACTACTACTACTTCTACTACTACTACTTCAAGAAGTAGTAATAGCAGTAGTAGTAGTGGCAGCAGTAGTAGTAATGGCAGAAGTGGTACAAGGAACAAGTATTAAATATCTTTTGAGCGCAAACAGATATTTCTTGGATTACAGTAGTTTTAAAAAAGTGTACATGTTTACGATATTGATACTTTTTTTCCAAACAAAATAGCCCAACAAACTTTTGGTTAGGTCATTTTTAAGTTAAAACCACTTACTCTGTCATAATAGTCAAATAACAAAATCAATGAAGTTTTCGGAGAGTTACGTTTTTCCTTTTTTGATTTGTATCTTTTCTGTTAAATATCTCGCTTAGGTCCAAACGTATCGAATAATTGCAATAATTAAGCTTTGTATCTATGTAATTTATTTTTTAATGGACAAAGATCCTGTTGGACCTTTGTAACTTTAAATTGTGAAATTAAAGTAAAACTCATTCGAATATTACACAACGTCCTCAAAAGAAACTTGCAAGATTTATTTAAAATCTACATCCTATGTCACACATAGGCAAGGACTACTTTTAAAGTGGCGACCAGTGGAAAGTATAGTTCACCAAACTATATTTTGTCATGTTTTCAAAATGTTCAATAAAATTGATCCTGCTTACTCGAATAACAAGTTGACACCGTAAATAAAGTTCAAATGATAAACACTAGGTTTAGAGTAAAAGCTGCTTTACTTCAAAGTGGCACTGAATTAACAATGATAAGGAGTATGCTATTCTAACTGTAAAAGGTTCTGGCAAAAAAAACTTGTGCATACCAGGGACGAACTTATTGCCACAATCAGCCAGGGACTGTAAAACAATGTTTTAATAAATGATTACTCTATCGTTATTATGACAGTTTTATGGAATGGGAACTGAAGGTAGGCTTCAAGGATCTACTTTTTTGACATGACAAGTGAATGTTTTATTGCTTGAATGGGCGAAGCAACAGATTAACAAATGCGGGCGGCATAATTTGTTTGTGATCAGTCCACATACTAAAAATCGATATCTATTGCACATGATTTCATATTAATATGCTTCTGACATTTTGAAAACACCAGGAAACCAACGGGAAATTGATCCAATCAACCAGCGGAAAATTTAACCAGTCAAAAAAATAACACAAAAGATAACACAATGTTTGGTACAAAGTGCATTAAGATGTGAATCAGATCGATATATTCACACACTATTTATATTACGGCGGCGGAATTTTTATTAATAATATATATTTCTACTATCATCAAACGCTATAACTCTTCTACTCCAGCTTCATAAGCCGTCTTTGTTTTCTTGAGATCACTGTTGTTCTTTTGTAATTTTTTTCCGGATTTTAAACGAACAAAATCAGGCTTATATTAGCGAAAACCAAGCGGCGGGCGGTCAGACAGTCCTCGTCCACAATCTTCCATGTCTGGAACAGTTGTTACCCAATCTCAATGATACTTGTTAGATATGTTGGTCATAACTAGTAGGTCCCAATCCAATATTGGGATCTTGGGTCAAAGGTCAAGGTCAATCAGACCAATAGTTGAAAAAATTTGACCAGTCAACCAATAATGACTTCTTATATTAGGTTCATGAAACGATATATGTGAGTTGATCATGGCTAGTCTAGGGTCCTTATCGATAATTGTGTCCTTGGTCAAAGATCAAGGTAATTGGAATTCGTCGACAATTTTGCATTAATGTTTTGAATTCCTGTCATATCTTCAACAGTTCTAACCCAATATCAACAATACTGTCTAGGTAAGTAGGTCCTTATTCTAAATTGTGCACTCTGAGCAAAGGTCAAAAGAACTGACCAATAGTTGTGAAGGTTTGACTTGTCAATCTTTATGGATCCCTTGGGTCTAGGCTCATGAAACTTGATATGTTGGTTGGAGCTTACCAGAAGAGGGTCCTTTTTTGAGTATTTAGTCATTGGGTGAAGATGATTGCATTTTGTCAACAATTGTGCATTCAAGTTTTGAATTCCGGTCGTAACTTCAACAGTTGTTACCCAATCTCAGTAATACTTTGTAGGTAGATTGAGCACTTGGGTCAAAGGTTACGGTATAACTGACCAACAGTTGTAAAAGTTTGAATGGTCTATCACTATGGATTCCTTGGTCCTAGATTCATGAAACTTCCTTATTGAGTATAGGGTCGTTGGGTAAAAGGTAAAGGTCGTTGAATGTCTTACATTCTTGGTTTGATTTTGTTTGTAATGAATATTACGCAAAACAATACCTTCGCCTTTAAAAATTCCCTAATAAGTATACTAGTAATAATTCATACACTTATATGATCCCTCGTCGCCTTGATTACAAATTTGCTTCAAAACAAGGCGCATGGTTTGTAGCTTGCTAACGAACACAATACATTTCACATAACTTCCCATCTCCTGCGACAGTCTTCAGCGCTTTTATTATCTGTGTATCCGATCATAATGTAAGTACAACCCATCCCATTAAACTCTGCTCAAGATATTATTGTAACTGTAAACGATAGACTGATGGTAGAATGCTCACTTACTGCTCATAGGTAATGGTGCTCAAATCAGGATTTCAATCTTATTTTTCAGTGCAATATAAGGAAATTGTAGTTCCAGTTGTAATTACTGTCCAACTTATTTTTTTTAGATAACGTATTTGCTTTTTTAATGCGTTTTCTTTAGGAGGAGATATCCCTGCTTTTCTGGTGGTTTTTATGTTTTAATTTATTGTTTGTACAGTTCATTTGCAATACAAAACCAAAGAGCTGAAGGCACTGCAGTTGTTTGCTATTACTTAACGCTGGGCAACATTCAGTCGTTTCAAACTTTAATAGCAACACGAATTTAAATTAAACGGTGCATTTCCGAAATAGATTGCAGATATATTGTCCAAACGAAAATATGTTGACAGTTTTGAATCAGAACTTAAATTTAATAATTCTTTTAACATTCATTTGCGGTTAAGAAATGATACTTTTAGAACACCGTGCACATATATTTTATATATAAAATAAAATAATTAGAACGAAAACATGAAATCCCTATTGTAAAAAATCATGCGTTTTCGTAAACCGAAGAACCATTCTCAGCTGCCTATGATTCTTTAGCCTTTGCTCCATGTGTATGCCGTCACCTTCATGATCGCATCATAAATATTAAATACCCTGTACTCCGAAAATATATCATCAGGACTGGGATGGCATATGTCACAGTGCTTATACAGTATATCATAGACAATCAGGAGTGGGATGACATATGTCACAGTGCTTATACAGTATATCATAGACAATCAGAGTGGGATGACATATGTCACAGTGCTTATATTGTGTCAAGTGTCAATTGTGTAGCTGAATAATGGGACCAATATAGAAAAGATTAATAATCTAATACAAGTACAAGATACAAGTAAAGTAAAGACGTATTAAAATGTCATCTTTTATTGATGTTTCAAATGAAAAGGAAACCAAAATATTTCGTTTCGCAGGAATACTGATGAGGCAAGTTCTGTTTTAACATCGTGATATTTTCGAGTTGATTATTATAACTAACACACATTAATAAACAACGAATTATTACACAATTTTTATTTTTTAATTTTAAACTTTGGTTAGGAATATATTATATGGTGTAAGAAATAGTTAGGAATATTTTACATATACACCGGTATTATATAGTGTTTATGTCCCTTATCTTATACGTGTCCATTTGCTTCTTGTGTTTGATTAAGTCCCCTGTCCTGTGTGCGTCCAGCCATGTACGAGGGTTGTCCGGAAAGTCCGTAGACTGGTGTTGTAAAATGATATATTACAATCTTATAACAATTTCTATTTGTGTACTAGCTCAGGCGTATATTGCATACAATATTGTGCATTTTTATTATATTTTACCGCTAAATTACCTTCATTTACTCAGTCTTGGCAACACAACTACTGAAGTACGGAGCACTTGAAATTGTTCTAAAAATGTCAGTAGTAAATGAATTTATTAACATTTCTTAATTTGTTATTTCAACATCGTTATTAAAGTATATTTTTAACGTTTGCAAAATCTAAACGTTTTATGACGTCAAATAAACAAACGCTTGAGAATATCGGTAAAGAAGTGTGTTTCACGATTGCAAGAAAATGACAACGTTTGACGTTCTTACGGAGCAGTGCAGCGTTATCAGGTTTGATTAAATCACGGAATGACTGCTTCGGGCACATGTTATTCGTGTATTAAGGATATTTGTCTGCCGTGCGTTCCCGGGCTTGTGTTAAAATGATGATGTTGATTTACGGTTGAAAGAGATGCCGGTAAGCAAATTTCATTTTCTTCTTGAACTCAGTCTTAATGCTGCTACATAGTCACGTCACGGTGAACGTTACATATTTTAGAAAATAACCTTTTTGAAATTAAATCTGTTTTTTTTAATGTTATAATCAACTTTGTAACATTCGCTTGAAAAATATATGACTACGATTTGTGCACTGTTATCATTTCCATTTTTATCACATCATACGCCGAGATCTTATTCATTACTTCCGAAAATAATCAGACATGAATGGATTTTTGAGAAAATGTTGTCCACATTGCTGCAAGGATACGTCGAGGACTATCGACTTCCTTTTTAACTGATTAAGCATCTTTCGTTGAATCCAGACCGTGCCCCAATGAACTTCGCAGTATGTCTGAGTTTATATTCTGACCTGTTTGTTTGTTTGTTTGGATTTTTCGCCGTATTCAAAAGTATTTCAGTCATATAACGGCGGTCCTTTAACCTACTCACACTTTTTCTGGGTAAGCTGATTTACCAGTACTAAGTGCATATACTTACGCCAGTAACTAACAACTGCCCTACTTGAATCAGAGGTAGGGGGAGAATGGCCGTTTTAATAATTTCCTGACCAATCCCCACACAAGATATGTGGCCGGGCTGGGAATCGAATTTGTAGTCCAACGCTCTACCAACTGAGCTAGCCGGCCCGGCATTCTGACCTGCAGGGGCAGCGCTATGACAATCATTCCTTAAGTCATTAATACAAATAGAAAAAAATAATAATAACAAAATACGGCATGGAATTGTACAGGAAAACATGTGCGCATTGGGTAGCTTGCCATACAAAAATCTGTAGATCGTCTCAGATAGTGTGTTTCAGTGTCTGCAGAAGAATTTGACAAATAGTGACGTTATGTGCACATGACGTCGTAATCGACGTCAAACTGATCCGTACTTCGTGTGAAGCACTGTTTTAATTATGTGGTATGTACGTTTACTATACATACATTTTGAAGATATTTTGCAAACCTAACAAATATACATGTATTTAGTTAACTATATAGTTCCCATTGATTTTCTTAACGCAAAACAAATACTATTTGAGTAGTCTACGAACTTTCCCGACAACCCTCATATTGTCCAGTTAGTATCCCGGATTTTTATCGAAAAGAGTGATTGGTCAGGTTGGAAAAAGCTATCCTGGTAGATATAAATGCCATGAACATATTATATGTATTAACAACGATCTGAAATACAGAACGTGTTTTAGTTTGGATTATTTACGTTATTCACCGAAAATGAACTATTGTTGTATACTTGCGCACAGCAAACAAAAAGTGAACGAAACGAATGCAAATAAAATATTTAAAATAGACTTACTTGTCCATCCAAAAGTTTCAAAAATACATTTATGAAAACACAAGTCACGCCACAAAATGTTTACAAATTAAATGTTCATAAAACACGGTAGCTATTTAGCGGAGTCAAGCAAAATCACCCGGCCTTTGGTTCGACACTTTTCTTTGATTCCGATATTGCGATTCTGGTTAGATTGTTCTCTCTGCTTACCAATTTTAAAAGAAACATGATATGTGATTCTACTTCTATGAAAATGCATCACACTTGATTGTAGTCAGTAGTAATATTCTACTATCTGAAATTATTTTGTTCATAACAGAGTCCGTTTTTTAAATGTCTGTGTTTTTTTAAGAGCGCCAAATATTTCCTTATTCTTAGGGTTATATGTTGAAATAAATGGAATATTATTATTATTTTGTTTTGTTGAGTTTGAAAGTAATTCATTTCTAGGAATTTAAAAGGCTTTTTGAATTCCTTTATTTTAACTGATTTTGGATAACACCTTTGTGAAAGGGAAAGTTCCAGTTGACCTAAACGTTTTAATTTAAGTTCATAATTTGATTTGAAACTATAGTGCAAATACGTTTCGCTGTTATTGAATGGAATATTAATGTGTGTGTGTTTACTATGAAATGATGTGAAAGTTAGGTATTTTGTTTAGAATCTGTTTCCTTGTAATATATATCAGTATAAATGTCCCTTTTGTTTTTCACAATTAATATATCAAGAAATGGAATATCAAGCGTGCTTGTTTGTATAGTAAACTTGATATTTGTATGTATGTATATAAATCACGTCTGGTCATTATTTTTATCGTGTTTTGTGCGTGTTTATGAGCGTTTGTCATTCATCGACAGAGCTTTGACCGACCACCAATAATGCTTCCCAATTATGGCTCCTGACAGCATAATGGACCAGTATGGTCTGAACGTTACGGTCGCAAAACACTGTCAAACTTTCACTAAGCATTAAATACAATTTAACTGTTAATATGATCATTTGTACTTTTGAAAGCAGATTTGTGAGCGGTTTAAAATACGAAATATATAATATGAAAGAAACATAATCAAGTTGGCCAGTGACTGTTTGGAAATCTAGTGGTGTGTCATATTAGCGATTATATTTGTAGTAATTGTAGATCTGGTGTTTCCACACATGAATATTATGTTGTGGAAATACGAAAAAGCATAGCCTAGCTAGAAGTAACGAAGCAATTATGTCAAAACATCGTGTAAAATTATACAATTATTGACTAGATGGCCATTGGACATGATTTGATGTTAACTGGGTGAAACTAATGTTGGCTGAGGCTAGTTAACAAATGTTTTGTTATATAATCTATAAATAGATTTACCTGCAAAATCGCCGAGCAGATAAACTTTCTTATCCAACGCGGATCTGTTATTCTATTTGCTTCACCAGATTCTGATCAATTCAAAACATAACCTACTAAATCAAAAATAACACATAAAATGACGTCACGAAAATCAACACAAAGACGTCATTGTTGTATGTAAACAGAAAATAACGCTAATTCCACTTTTAATTGAACAGCTTTCAATGAACATATCGGGATTCAAAATATAAATTCTACAAATCTATTTTAGCCCATATGACATGAATTTAGTTAAGAGTTCTGGCTCCTGTTGCTGTTTGTGAATTTGTATGTGCAAGCCGGGTACAAATTTTTAGGAAATGCACAAAATTTAATCTATTTCAGCCCATAAGACAGTTGTTTAGGCCAACCGACATCACTTTTATATTCAGACACCGATGGCTGTTCGGACCAATGGGAGATAGTTTATTTATAGAGATTACAACAAAGTAGTGTCCTGAAAAGGGACTAGCAGGTATATGTGTTCATAGTCATTTATTGAACAACATTAAGTTAGTAACCCACCATGCATGGAAATGACATAATCAAGAGACTGTTGGGTAATCGTGTGGTCTATGATTTTAGCGATTACATTTGTAGTAAATATACTGTCTCCACAAATAAAACTTGTGTAGTTGAAATAGCACAGCATAGCCGGAAATAACGTTGCATAATATTGCAGAACGTTGTTCAGCATACACCATTAGTCTACTCCTTGGAGGAATGTGTGTGTGCATTTTGTCCAGGCACCTTCTTTGCATATTCGTGTAGAGGAATGCTAAAAGTTTAATGTTAACGAGGATGGACTGTTGGCATTCTGCAGGTTACCTAGCAGACCAAGACAGCATCCATATAGGTCACCAAAAGTCAAGGTCATTTCAAGATCAAATTCCTCATATTGCTATCAAAATTTGTTATTTACCAAATATCCTTAACCATTCATCATGTAGTGAAGCAAAAGAGTGCATAAAAGTGTTTAAAATGCATACTTCTACAATGTGTCATCAGTTTGCCTCATAATAATACTCATTTAAAGTTCTGTAGCAGTCACTGTAGAAATCCTTTGACACAATGATTTACTAGACCATTGTTAAAAAAAGAGAGATTAATTAAGACAAGGAGTCTAATAATAGAACAATATCACCTTACGTCATTTTTGTTATCGATGTATAAATGGGACTAGCATTCAAGCATTCAAATATGTTCATATCCATTTATCACACGAAAACATCACGTTATTAAACACCAGTGATAAGTATGAAGGAAAGATCAAATGTATTAATTGTAAACATAGATTGTTTGTTCATAGCCGTTCATTTTAAACCACGCCATTTATATATTTTGAGCGACTGAATTGTTTATTTATGTTTTAAAAAAGACCAGTCCCGGATCGCAAGGTGAGACGTGTACAATTTTGTTGAAATAAGAACCCATGTACATGCGTATTAACTATAACATATTTGTTTTCTCTTATCATTTTCATAGATAGTCCTTGTACAGAACAAGATCTCTACCGCACCATTAAGCTTTTGGGGAAATTGTATTATCTGTATTATTTTCATCAAGGTCTACAAGTTGTGTGCTTTTGAAACTAGGAATTTCAATGAAATTTTCGTTTAGAAATGGTTGCGGCACGAACAATACTTCTAACCAAATACAGATTATGGAAGCAGTGAATAATTAAGACATTGTTATAACGTTGAACATATATATATTGTTATGTTATCAAAAGTCCAACAAATCGTGATTGCTTTGTCCCAGGTAGTAACAAAACTACACTTAAAATGGTTAAATATCGCAAAACCTGGTTAACAGCAAGGTCCCTCCGTTATTTGAACTCGGATACCATGATTCAGGAGTGCTTACCATTACATACTGAGACCTGTGGATAGTATACAACAAATACTACTACTACTACTACTACTACTACTGCTGCTGCTGCTGCTGCTGCTGCTGCTACTACTACTACTACTACTACTACTACTACTACTACTACTACTACTACTACTACTACTACTACTACTACTACTACTACTACTACTACTACTACTTCTACTACTACGTGGATTCTGCATTCACGAAGTTGATTATATTTCCACGTGCTCCGGTTGTGTTCCTGCGATCTAAGTTCGCGCGTGCGCCATAAACATTAAGTATAACGTATATATCAGGACCGTAGATCAGGATGTTTTGTTGAATAAACGTAACTGCATATAATCTAACTTTTACAGATCATTAAATTATGTGAATCCAGTATAGTTTGAAAACAGTATATAAATAAATATTATTGGAAGCATACAAATATGATAACATTTATTGAACTCTTACAGGCTGACAATCAAAAGACAATTAGAAACCTTGCCACATTTATTTTTAATGCTTTTAAATTGAGAACAGAATTATATTATAAATAGTTTCTCTCCGTATAACTATTGTATGTCTCAGTTAACATGTTATTTTTCAAAGAATTATGACTACATATGCAATAATTTGTTGTACTAGCATGTTAAAAACTTAATACGATTTTTGTTTTGTTATTCATACTATATAAATGTTAAAATTGGTATTGCATAAAACATTTATATGCCTGTACGTCATTGACCACGTTTGACTATATTGTGTTGTAATATATGTGTACTCATGGGGTTTAAAGCCCAATGTATTTTGAAATAAACTCTATAAACTCTATTAACAACAAAATGATAAGCATTATAAATTGACTAGCACTGATGTATTAGTATAATGTATTCTTGTTTGAATAGAACGCGTTGTAAATAATTAATTTTATCCGATTAATTTTTGGCACTTAAACGAACAAGTGCTTAACGCCCACTAAGATCATGAATAAGCTAGGTTGGGGTGTACATATTAGTCAACACAAAATGCCCCAAATTTCCATATGACACAATTAGTTTCGGTTGCGATATAGTATTTTACTTGTATGTAAACAAGCAATTTGCGCATTGTAAAGATCTGCCAAAAACAACAAAAACCAAACGAGACAAGTTATTTTGAAAGTGCGTATGTGATTCATTGAATAACAAATATAGGAATAATAAAACTCCAGAGACATTATCAGGAGAGAAACCCTTATTACCATCCGTTGGTCCTTTATTTGAGGCAAGTGACCAAGTGCCTATACAATACAGGACATTACATACAACACATCACACAACATAAAAATGATTAAAACTGGCGTCACAGCATTGGAACGGTCAATGCAAAGCATTCGGGGTTTAAATCAGTTTAAAGGCATACCTAACCTCAAACTTAGCCCAGAATTAATCACTTAAAAGAGAAAATTCACAATTGACAACATAGAAATCACACAACAGACACAAATCCACCAAAAATGATTAAAGCTGGGGTCACTGCCTTGGAACGGTCAATGCAAAAACAAATACCCGAAACATGTTCACTTAAATTTCGATTTTCACTATTTCAAATCGATTATAATAGATTTATTTTCAACACGAACCGGTTTTGATTCTCTTTACACAATATGTAAACAAAACTACAACACTACCATACACTACAAGATGATTTTTTATTCAGATGCTAAACTGGACTTATTTTTTATTTTAGAACTATTCCAGACGCCTAGAAAGTTCACCAACACAAACGCGTCTGTTTATCATCGCTTTAAAATACCACACAAATAATTATGATTTTTTTTTTTTACTTACATCATTTACCTATAACAACGAAATTATAGTTTGAAAGTGTATATCTTGTATTTACCTAAGAAAGTTTTTTGGGGTGCTTGGCTTAATGTCATTATTAGTTTGCATACTGTCTCACATAACAAAAGCCTCCAAATTGCAAGATAGACATTCTCTATCCACGCATGCAATAAGGAAAAACGCACTTAGTATTTAAATCTTTAAATTTTTATGTTGAAATCCGAGACTGCCTCCACTGAACTAAGTCTGTTTACGTCATTGCTAAGTATCTTTAGATCATTTCTTTTGTCTCTGCGTTACATATAATGTAGTAGTCTTACACACTGTAATTCAGAGTTGCGGTTCACACATTCATTTGACCAAGGTACGTTTCATTACTTATGATATTTTATAAGTTGGTTCTTATATACATTTAATGCATAGTATACTTGATATTAAATGTTTAATATAGCTGTTTAGTTTTTTTTAAATAGTACACATTTTTCATGGTTGGCAATGAGTATTTTCACAGGAACCGATAATTATCATTCTCGTCTAATATTTGTTTCATCATATCGATGACAGTATTTCATTAGGAAAGCGCAGCAGCTTATGTTTAAATCTATAGGTCTGTATCTTGCGATCAAAGGGATGTTCAACTCCATTGAAAAGGATATTTTTTGTAATCACAGTCCAATTGCAAGTATTTAAGTTTTCTTTTGTCTTCACATTCCCATACCTAGTGTGCATTCATACGGGCAACTTATTCCTGAGTGGTGACAGGCGTCTTTAAAACCCATTATACTTTAGGACAGTAATTATTTCCAAAAGGGCCGATCTTTATCAAAGTTTTGTCTTAAATTTGTTTCATCATATCGCATGTCAGCTTGTCATAAGGATAGCGCGGCAGCTCACGATTAGATCTATAGGTCTGTATCTTGAAATAAGTGAACTGCTAAGCTCAATTGAAGACTGTTTTTGTAATCTCAGTAGAGTACGGTGTTCCGTAATTGCGATCGCGGTTTTGAATAGAAATGTAAACCGCGATGGCATTATGACACGATGGTACGATGTCGATCACACGATGGTACGATGACGATGATGCCATGGTGCGATTTTGATGACACGATAGTAAAGAAAGCACGATGGTGATAGGGCGATGTAACATCGTCTCATCGTCATCATACCATCCTGCCATCGTCATCGTGCCATCGCACCATCGTCATCGTTACATCGTGTCATCGTCATCGTACCATCGTGCCATCGTCATCGTACCATCGCGTCATCACCATCGTACCATCGTCATCGTTCCATCGTGTCATCATCATCGTGCCATCGTCATCGTACCATCGTGTCATCACCATCGTACCATCGTGTCATCATTATCGGGTCTCACAACAACGCGGACCAATCTGCGGAGTATATAGTTAATATAGGAAAGTGCGGACGACATAGGAAAAGAAAGATTATTGGAAATCTGCGGACCATACAAACAAAGAAGGAAACTGCGCACCACTTGGGATGTTACTGTACAACAGCGTGGTTTTTATTAGGGGTGTCACAGTATAAGAAATCAATATCGCTATGTATTGTGATATTTTGTAATTTATCACGATATTTATTGTGACATATTGCGACCTTTTACTTTATGTATTTAAGAAGCTTATGACTGATAAATCACTATGAATAACGTAATATGTTATAGGATGGTTTTTAACTTTTTATTACCACCAATGTTGAAAATATAAACAGCAGATTTTGACCTTTACCCCTACACAATTATCAACTTAACAAAATTAAAACTGTTTATAACTGACAATAAGCCTGTTTTAATTCAGTCAAAACTATTGTTTTGACTGGTTTTAATGTTAGAAAAACTCACACAATTGTAAAAACAAAGAAGACATTGAAGTGCAATATATCAATATGGACATTCATATTGCGATATTTTATTGCAGAATCAAATATTGCGATATACTACTATACCGGTGTATTGTGACACCCCTTATTTTGATATTGTTTACGCGTTAAAGTATCAATCGACATGTGCATGTTTTCTTATGAAGTATGATATTGGTTTCAAATAAATGGAAACTTAGCTATTGCACTAGTATTTTAATAAATAACATATTTTTTGAAGTTTTTTGTTCATTAACAATTATTACGGCGACACAACTACATGTAACTTAAACTAGTAATCGATACATGGTTTACATGCATTGTAATATAAACAATTATTTATGCAAATACATACTAATAATATACATATATATTGAAGTACAATAATTCTACTTGTCAATTAATTCCCCATTTTTGTTTATATTTCAAACAACAATTTATAAATTGAGGTTTATTTTAACAATTGCTCTAATTCAGTACAGATACAATTAGTTACAAATGCACAATTTATTACACAGAACATGATTGACACATAAATTCTTTATTTTGCTATACGTTTAACGGCTGCGCTAATATCGAGAAAAGGCGGACCATATGAACGATCAAAATAGTGTCGGATCAGTTTATCCATAATTTACACATTGTATTTATTCTTCAACGCTTACGCAAAAGGAACGCGATGGCACGATGACGATGACACGATGGCACGATGACGATTACATGATGGCAGGATGACGATAGCACGATGGCAAGATGACGATGTTACGATGGCACGATGACGATGACACGATGGGACGATGACGATGACACGATTGCACGATGATGATGACACGATGGTGCGATGACGATGGCACGATGACACGATTGCACGATGATAATGACACGAAGGAACGATTACGAAGACACGATGATACGATGACGATGACACGATGGTACGATAATGATGACACGATGATACGATGACGATGATACGATAGCAGGATGACGATGAAGAGATAATAAGACGATGATGGTGCGATGATGCGATGATGGTGACACGATGATTCGATTGCACGATGACGATGGTACGATGGTACGATGACGACGTCGCGATGTTACATCGCACTATCACCATCGTGTCATCGTGTCATCGCGCTCGTACCATCGCACCATCGTCATCGTACCATCGTGTTATCGTCATCGTAACATCGTATCATCGTGCCATCGTCATCGTATCATCGCACCATCATCATCGCACCATCGTTTCATCGTCATCGTACCATGATCGTGTCATCGTGGTTTGGATTTCTATTCAGAATCTCGATGGCCCTAACGGAACACCGTAGTAGAGAGACTAGTATTTAAGTTTTGTCTTGCCTTTTTATACCGAGTGTGCATTCGTACGGGCAACCAATCCCTGACTGTGATTTCAAAACTCATTATGACTTAAAAGAAGGTAGGTTAAATTTAGTTTTTAATATTTGTATTTCAATATAACTATTGATTGATAATATATAACCCGTTGTTTGATAATAATAATATGTACTCGATGTTTTGGCTAAACATTGAAGAATTATTTAGGCACCAAAAATGCTTTATCGCCAAAATTAAGAAAATAAACATGTTTAACTCATAATGACTATAGTTTTATAAAAGTATTATTTTAAAAGCAAAACACACGGATTTAATGAGTGGTTTTAAATCCGTTTATTACTAGACCTCATGACACAATTTTTCCGTGCTGCTTAAAAACATAATCTGAATGTTGAAAACAAATCCCTATTAATTAATAGTCTAACAGGTATAGTCGGTGAAAATTTAATTGATAATGAGGGAAGAACCATTTACTGAAAATAGGGGCATCGTGAATTTCTGTTTATAAACACGCTGTATTTATAAATCTTCTGAATTATTTGCATCGACTGTTCCATGAGTATAACGGTTCTCTCTTGCATTTTTACCGACTGTACATAGACATTTTTTATTTATATATCAACATTGTACTTGTATTATTAGTAGTAGAAATTATTCATATATTTAGTTATCAATCCGATTTATATGTCACAATGTCAGTTTTATTATTATTATTATTATTGACATGTACTAGCTCTGTATTGATTTAATTGAATAATTGCACTATAACATGTATGTTTGGTTACTCGCAAGTCATTTACATTGCTGGTAGTACACTATTTACGATATTGTATAAATAGTATTATGATTCGATTTATCAATTATTGTTTGTATGCACTATGAGTCACTTTAATGTAATATGAAACTACTAGACAAACTAACACAGCAGGATGATTTAGTCGAGCACGTTTTAATCATATTTCTATAACATAGCGCAGCAGAGCCTTGCAGACCACGCAAAGGTTTTTTAAAGCATTCCTGCCTTTATGTGAACAAAACTCGCCCAAAAAACTTGTCTTGTGGTTAACTGTATTTGCATTTCCATAAAATGGCCGTGTTTGTGTCATTGTCGACGTCGGCATTTTTATTTGTTTTTAATGTATTCAGTTGTGGTCTGATGTATGTAGTCATCTTGAAATGCATACTCAAATTATAAGTTTCATTATATGCATTTTGAACACTAAAAACTGAAAAAACACTAAAAATGTAGTCCGTATTCAATGTCAACCTAATAAATATATCACAGATCTATGGTGTACAGATCCTTAAATTTGCATGTGGTTTCGAGTTCGGTACTGAATGTTAATACCTGCATGACAAATGTATACAAACTAGTATTACGTGCACTGTGGCGTTCTCTAAACAAAACGTTGTGAGATCTCGCAAAGATACAGTGACTGGCAAATGCCATACGCGCAAAAATAGTAATAATAATAATGTGTACAGTTTAGTTTCGATGTTGGTTTCGTGTCGCAATCGAGCGTTTTCAGATTTTACTCGATAGAAAAATTATTGTATTGTAAATTTAAGTTACAATTGTGTTTATAATAATGGGTATTTTTGTTTAACAAAAATAAAATATATGCAACGTTATGATAAGAATGCAGTGCGCGAAAACTTGCTCACGTTTCACAAATGCGTTACAAAATATGGATGTTTGCTACAGTTATTGCTATTGCTACTGTTGCAGTTACCTCATTCTCATACTCATCATCATCATCATCTTCTTCTTCTTTTTCTTCTTCTTCTTCTTCTTTGACATCGACATCCTCATCATGATCTTCCTTTCCTTTATTTTTCTCTAGTTCTTCACCATCATCTTCTGTTTCTGTTCCTCAGTCATCACGTTCTTCTTCTTCCACTTCTTCTTCTTCTTATTATTATTATTAGTAGTAGTAGTAGTAGTAGTCGTATCCTCCTTCGTTTTCTTCTTCTTCTTTTCTTCTTCTTCTTCATCTTCTTATTATAATAATAATAATAATAATAATGATGATTATTATTATAATTATTATTATTACTTTTATTATTTGTTTATGATATTAATACTACTACAACTATTATTATTATTTTTATTACTATTATTATTATTATTATTATTATTATTATTATTATTATTATAAAGTGTGATTATTTTTTTCTTTGCTTAACATAAAAAAAAACGTTGTGTCTAACACACAGCTATTCATTGAGTTCCGGTTCACACATTCAATAGAAAAATCTGGTCGGTTTGTTCGATTTATTCAATGTAAACCTCACCAATAAATTTCAAAACTCGGCAAATACGGGAAAAACACGACCAAATTGGACAAACAAGGCCGATACGAGTTACGGCCAATCAGGATTCAGGATTAGCTCGGTCTTATACGACATGTGGTTTTTGCAAGTTTTTTTTGGACGCCATTTTGAAAACGCTAAGCATATTTTGCATTTAGTATTTGTTACTAAAAGTTTCTACATGTAGCACTCCCAGCTTTGCCGAGAGACGGTCGAAATAACAGTGCATATCGATTGGTGGTGTTAAACCTTTTGCGACTTTCACGATTAGCAGATAGAATGTTATGAAAATTGAGTTAGCAGATGTCAAAGCTTTACGCGAATATTTTACCATCTGCTTTATACTTGTAGTATAAAAACTGAAAGATGCTGCAGAATATTTTTAAGTTAATTACGAAAACTGTCATAAATTAGTTGAATACACATCGGCCTGAGGACAATACGGCTGTGTTCAGCCCAATAACAGGGCCAATACGTAATAGACTAAATAATAACTTTATATTGTTAATGGTATTTGTTTTATTTCGTTTATAAATACACTTAGTACTTACTGCACTGCATCATTTTTATGTGATGAAATATAGTCAACTTATTACTAAACGATGATCATGTTTGTGTTTTAAACACATTGTGAAGCATTTCTTGGTTTTCAGCAGTAGTCTACAATGTAATATAATATATTGTTCAAATATTGTGAATGATATTTGCTAAGCATAATTAGATTTAAATTTATAATTATAATTAACACTGTATAAAAAGGATCTGTCCATAATCTGTAGATATTTATGATTTTAAATAGAGAAATCAATTCTCATGAAAATTAATCATCACCGCATAAACAATAACAACAAAATGTGGTGATGACGCTAGCGATTAAACTTACGACTTTCAAAAGTTTGACACGTTTACCCAGTGAGAACTGATCAGGAAAGCGCATTCAATCTGTGATGTAGTCTTAATCTATGAAAGTAAATAATACGCGTTTTCAAAACATAAAATTGAACAAAACAGGGCCAGTATTCGCAACCGAATTCTTAGAATTATTAATAAAGAATAGAATTAGACTTAACATATGTTCACAAATATGAAAGATACCAAAGTTGCTTATGACATCAATGAATGAATCTTATTAAAGAATACTAGAATTATATTGGTGAATACAGTGGACAATTCAAATAGACAGCGTTCTTAAAATAGAACAGTTTCAATAATTATAGGGTATCCAACTATAGGGATGCATCGGTAGTTAATTGTGGTAGGGTCGGGTCGGGTCGGGTCGGGTCGGGTCGGGTCGGGTCGTGTCTGGTATATTTCTTTGGGTCGGGTATTTGCGGGTCTGGTCGGGTGTTGGTATAAAGTAAAAGAACGCATCAACTTTTCACCTCTAGTGGGCTGTTCCGATTAGTAAACATTGTTTCTACCCTGAAGATTTGACGATAAATGAAATTATTATTGTTAAGATAAATACGGATTCGTTCGGTTATTGTTGTTTATTCAACGGGAAAAATGCACGGAAAAGATATATTACGTAGGAAAAAAGAAAGGGTGAATATTCGCCCTCCCACTAGTCAACAGTTTCGTTCGCTCTAAAGTGCGATCACTTCTTTTTATCAACGATACATTTGACATTTACTTACGTTTTGTCATATAAATAACGGTGCTCTGGGTTTATTTTCTGTTCCGTTACAAACCAATGCACTCTGCGATTTTCCTCAACTGGATGTTTTGATACTCCTTCTTGGTTTAAGAACTATTTTTATTATTATATAATGTACAAGAATATATTTCATAACACTATTATTTTAATACCCGACCCGAATTTCCCATGAGAAACCGAACTTGAGTTAATTTGATGGAACCGAGAATGCGGGTATTTTATGTTACCCGTTGCATCGCTATCAACAACAGACGCTTAAATCATTGGATGCAGAAGTTTAGAAATTCATAGCGTCAACATCTTTATCTAGACTTTTTCCAACTTAGTTTTCAACCCAGAAATTGTCTTTCTTGCAACTTTCCTTTAATAATATGAACGAAGTAATCGATTTTGGACACTGCCTGTGTCGGGTTAACCGTACACAAATATATAATAAAGATGTAATTATGGTAAAGTGTTATATATATATTATATAATAAAGATGTAATTATGGTAAAGTGTTTTGTTTGCTGCAGCACATGCAAGGTCTTGATTTGAAATTTGATAATTTTGAACCGGCAAGATGATCAATGCATTTTTATTAAACATTTTCAAGTGGTCTAGAATTGGTGAATAATTATTTTATTCTTCATTGTTTCAAATACCATTCACTCCATAATTGATACATGCATGCATGTGTAATTACCTTGATATTCATGGTATATATAATTAGTTTAAATATCTTTAATAACTGAATAAATATGCACCGTTAAAAATGGTTTAAGGAGTGGTGTTTGACAATGCATTGACGTAAATAATAAATTGAGTTATTATGATATATCATTAGGAAAATCAGTTTTCTTTGTGTTTAAACCCCCAAGCAAGTCAATCAGTTATATTTCCTCGAAGTAAGGACGACACTTGTGATCGATGTACATATGTATATCTATAGGCAGATCAATTTATAATCGCATTTGAATATTTAGATGTAATTTTATTAATGAGTAAAATACACTTCACCACAACCAATTTTTAAACACTGGTAGGCTATAGTTTTAGCTTGGTTGTCGTTTTATGTTATTTTGGTATGTTTTCATTTTATGGTTTTATTGAATTTTTATTTAAAATTTAGGCCTATAAAACACGTTTAAGCCGTTTCAATATAACGAAACAAGTGATTAGGCCACCGGGTTTCATTAAGTTAACAGGGGCGTAACTAGCATCTTCCTGCTCACATCCTAAGATGGAAAATCCTAAAACTACGACATTATACCTTCAAACTCGAGATCAAACGGCGATTATACACTAATGGTGTGCGGCATTTTATCTGAAAACATTTCAAGTGTTGTTTAAACTAAAATAGTTTCCTTAGACATATATTTCTCGCGTTTCACAGAAATAACCAAAATCGGCCTTACTCTGGATACGCCTGTGAATACAAAACATGTTGATTTAGTGTTTAATGACGTATTCGCTGTTATGACGTTTTCATATTTCGCCATACGGGCTATTATGTCTATTTCTTTTAGTGATGAGATTAGCCGCAACATGGTAGACTTGTTATTATATGTAAAGTAATTTGTAAAACCCTGTTGCAAAAACTTCGTAAATGTTAATGTGGCTGACAATAAGACTCAATTTGTAACACGTGACATTTATATGTGGATTTAAATTTAAGGTAAAAACTGTTTCATCTACCTGTAGATCGTTTAAGTTTCAACATTGACCTAACATTTTATACGTCTAGATATAGTCTTATTGTGTTGTGTTTGTTGACGCTGAAATGAATGTTGGAATTAATTTCAAGTTTATATTAAACATAAGCAGAAATAAATATTGAATATCGGTTTTTATTTCTGAATATTTTGTTAAATATTAAAGTATATATTTGAATTTGGAAGGAATGGTTTTTAATTATACATGGAAGTAGTTTTATGTTCGATGGTGTGGAAATTTGTTTCCATCAATGACCAAAAAAGAAAGACCTACCTACATTTTACAATTGGTTGCTATCAAAACACCAAGTTGTACTATTCAATCAAAAACTAAAAATTAATTGAATATATTTGTTTTTCATCAACAACTGTATAGATTATGTTTGAGAATTAAATATTTGCAGTAAAGGGATAATAATATATTGACGTGATTATTGATTATAGACGACGATTTGTTCATCGTTTCATGTACACTTATTTTCTTATTTATTTAGCTTCAATTTTCAATCCCTGTTAGCAAGGTCGCGTACAACCACCGTGCAGAGATTTGGCTGGTTCCGAGCATAGTTCTAATAAAAAGATCACTTGCTGATAATCAATTAAAAATCTTCTAGTAATTTTTATGGTTTTAATTATTGATTTTATTTTCCTTTGTTCACTATTGACTTCAAACGATATATAAAAGTCCAATTATGTCGATTTCAATTAAATAAGTTAAAGTTGCAAACACTCAGGAATGATTTTACTTGAGACGTAAGGAGTTATATCATGGCGGCCTCGGGAAATTGTACAACTTTTCCCGACACCGAGGGACAACAGTTTTAACTGTTCCCCCAACACCCACGTGATAAGTTTATACTGTTAAACGATAGGGAAAGTAACCGCTGCGATGAGTTTGGTCAGCGTAACGGTTTTTATCGTTACTGAAAACATGGAACCTATGCATGAAGTCCAATTATGATATTTCCTGCACAAATTTTGGAACACAGATTTTGAAGTCATTATGTATACGAAATGACTACTGTGGAATTTTTGCGGAGATAAAATTTTTCGCGCTTTTCGCTCTCCCTCCATTGCGTGAATATATGACTACCGCGGATATCGGCTGATTTCGTAATTTAGTAAGCCATCAGTAGTTTACACACTGGATCAGATACAATTAGATAAACATTCATAATTATACGGATGTATATGTGATTGGTGCAATGTCAATAATTAATACAACCTTAATATTCCTCATTTAAATATTAACATTAGTTTTATAGTTATGACCTGTTTGAAGAATAAACTCATAGAAGGCAAAAACCAATATTAAGATTTACGCAGCGTTCATTTAAACATGCTTGTGTGGTATACATACCCAAATGTTTTAATCATTTAATTTATCATTTAATTAATAAACAGTTTTGTTTAAATATTTCTTACTACAAATGAAATGAATGATGATGCATGCATTTAGATTATACGTGTATTGTGATTGTATTCATACAATAAAGTGAAATTTGGAGTAACGAAGTAGTACCCCCGATGTGGAGCCTATATTTCAGTGGGCATTCAATTAACAACAAGAGGTCTATTTGACACGAAGATATAATAATTATTTATTGTCTTGTCAACATATGCGCCCCCTATTCTTAAGAATTGAAAGACTATTATCACTTAAGAGCCTAATCCGGTATTGATAAACGTGTGAATTGCAACAGACAATATGTTACAATATGATCGTTCACAAGCATATCATCGAATAATTTGACGCGTTTTTTTTGTAAAGCACAACTTTTTTTAAATCGGGTTTGCGCGAAAGTTAAGACCGCGCGAATATGTCGACGCTCGCAAGTACGCGAAATAAGTACGCCGCGAATTCAAGTGATTCCACGGTATGTTGTATTCTACGCATACGCTTCGCGACGATCTTGGTTTTCCCTTATTAAAGGGGCTCGTTCGCAGATTTGACGTGTTTTTGAAAAATGCCATTAAATATCTGAACTGCAAAAAGTAAAGCATTTGGACTAACAAGTAACACATATTAAATAAGGAAAAAAAGTAAATTAAAAAAAAACGTCTTCGGGATCAAAAATCTTACGCTCATACCACTCGGCTATTCTGACTTACTAACAAGTAGTGAATTTGTAGGTAGGTGATGCATGTGTTTTCAGAAAATATTGATGAAAATCGTTACAAATGCATTATACTATATTTTTGATGATTATTTATAAACGACACTATATTTTCTATATATTGTATTTACTTTTTTTGGTATCTTTGAACAAAAAAATGTAAATCCTCCAATATGTGAAGAGGTCCCTTTAAGAAATAAAAAAGGGGTGCGTGTCTCGACATCGACTAATATTAAATATTAAATGGTGAAACAAAATTGGAAAAAGTGTGGTTTAATTTTATTCATTTCTTGATTATTTTTTATAAGAAATTACACTTTTACTAATTATTTCCTCAGCAAATATTCGAAAGCATGCGGAAAAATACATTTACATTTACGTATGCTTACCCATTTGAACAGTATACTAGATATACATTTATAATTACGATATTTATTTGTGTTATTCAGAATTAATGTTTGCTGTTCCGATTTGGATTCAAATATGAATTTATAGCGAAAGAACAATAACTCATTGTATCAATAAATTAAATATATGAAGTAAAATACATTTGGATATTGTATATATGTAATAATTTCCACTGGTAAACATTCACAAATTTTGTCTTTGCAAGTCGAAACTAATTTTTATATTTTCGTTTTGAAATTTGTTGAAGTGTAGAATAGGTTTTTAAAAATGTTTTATTGCGGATTTATAAGCAACATGAAACAAAAATAAATATAAAATAATGTGTTAGTTCTTCCCATTTCCCACAAAATGCAAGAACAACTTACACTTATCTACAAGTCAATAGATTGTTAAACATCAAACATAACCTATGAATTACATGTATGTACACATGAAAGCCAGTGTGTATATGTACAGGTTGCTTAAGATGGAAGAATGTCAAGATGGGTCTCACAGGACTGAGAAAGTTCCACGGGAGTTGTCGGCATTGCCTCGGGAAACAGGGACAAGAAAAAAGGTGGTTTGTAATCGTTTCGTATAGTATGTGTAAAACATATAAATCAAATGTAATTTGAAGCTTAAGTTATTTAACCATAACACTTGCCATGCAGTTATGATTAAATGCTTCGGATAAATGCTTCCGGTTTAAAGAAATCATATTGGTTATCTAACATAATACACGAAAAGCAATTTGTAATTCTGCTTTTCATCCTTAATTGTATAAATGGTTATTTGGATATAAATAGTTGTGTAAAGTCTGAAAATAATAATGATCGTACTACAGACGTCAGCAAAACAGCGTGTAGTGAACTGATATAAAGTGGAGATGTAAGGACACAAGTTACCAATAATTAAACTTCGTTTAAACTGAAGCAAAACGCTAAAAATCATATTCGTCCGTGTTTTAATACAATTATGCGTTTAATATATTATTTTCATTAAGGCACATGTTCCTTATTCGAAGCATACTGTTCCTGGCAGAAGAACACGCAGAGATATTGATTCATCGAGGCGAGCGAACACCAGTGGTATGGAGGTATAACTTACTTTTAACAAGCTTTTAATTGTGTTTCTGGTAACATATTCAGTGTGCGTGTTCAATGCAAACCGGTGTAAGGCGTAAAAATATGCTTGTTCATAAACGATTGGTTTAAAGGGGATGCTATCAAACAAAAAACTTTTTTATCCAAAAACATTTAATTATTGGAAAAATAAAATAAACAAAAACATATCTGACAAAATGTTCTAGGGTCGGTGCATTTTTTAGGGTAGGTCGGGTAACTTGAAACAAACACAATTAGTTGTATGTCTAAGTTACTGATTGTATTAATGGTTTACAACAATCGATTGACAACAGAAACGTCATTTACACTTATATTTGAAATATCTTACCACATATAACGTGTTGTTGCATATATTTATTATTATCTTATTTGATTTGCTGATATTACAGATAATGGAGGTTAATGCTGCAGATATCTTGTGATATGAGTAGTAAGTCATATAATATAGCTGTAGTGTGTAATGTGAGTGTGCGTTTTCTTTGTATGCATGTGTGACATACTTTGTTGGACAGGTTGTGCATTGGTTTTAAATATGATAACTACAAACTTAGTCTATTAATCCTAGTAAAATAATATCAGACACTGGGCACACATGACTTCTTCAGATTATTTCAGTCTTTTCTAGATAGATAACCTACAGGTTATACATAAACTATAAAACCAGTAAGTTCTCGGAGAGAACATATCTCTACAAAGATATGTAATCCGTCTGAAAATTTGAGCGTTTCATTACTAGATTGCCTCCCTTGACGTCACTGCCAAAAAAGAATCAATCACACAGTGTGCATATCACGCTAATTATTTTATTGGCCCATATCCAAACGTCGCATAAAAGTTTAAAACAATGATCAAAGTTGCTGAAGATGACGGACATACAAGCCTATGCGTGCTGAAATCTAACCTCCTTGACGGAAGGTATAATGAACTCAAAATAGAATAGTGGTACATCGTCAAACATTTTATCATGAGAACGTACGTTCGATCATCGTCAACGTCATTACCTTTTTTTCTCATTTACTTGTTGTTTATATTTTTCAAGATTCATTATTTGTGAATTTTATATATTTCAGTACAAATACAAAACTGATAATAGCATTTGAAATATACATATGATATGAGAATTAAATCTCCAAATATACGCATATCCGGGACCTAACATGATGCAAATAGTCTGCTGATCAACACAAACGACTTCTTTCCCATAAGATCTATTGTCATACCTGTATTCACAACATAACACTAGCCAAAAGTTATATTTCGCAGGTTTGAGTTTTTAAGTTTGAATACAGAGCTGTCATAATTTACATTTTTATTATTTAAAAAATATTAATGCATTTTGTGACGTCCAATAAAACAATTAAGTATATACCTTACTATAAATTGTAACAAATTTATACAGGAAAACAAAACCTTTAGCTATCGTGCCAGTACTGGTAGTTCCGGTTATATCTATTTGCACGAGTACAAAATAACTCGCCAAAATTCACTTGCGCGTAATGACGCAATCTCTCCTTTTTCTGAATAATTTACATGCGTACAATATTAATGATTCCGCGGTCTTTACGGTATTGAAAAATTGAGTAACACGAGTTTTGTTTATATTTTGAAAGATAATAGCGGTGGTATATAATAAAAAGCTGTTTAAGCGACAAAGCCGTGCCGGAAGTGGTGATTGACACTCCAAATATCGTGCCAATAACCACTTCCGGCACGGCTTTGCCGTTTAATAAGTTCTTACTATTATCCTTTGGAAACACATAGTGTATGTTTTCAACATTATTGTCAAATAAACGACTATAAAGAGGTATAATACGATTATTTAATTTTAGACGAACAACAATACAACAGAGTTTATATCAAGTACAACAATATTTTTTCCATTTGTATGTTACGTAATGCATACAAATGATAAGAAATTTAGAATCGATATATTTTGTCACTTTGATGATAACTTAACAACAATCAACACACTTCTGTATTGATTATATATTTACAACTAGATTCCAGATTACTTCGCAGACCTTTCTGTCCGGATGTCGGAAGCACTGGATGACATTGGAGCCGGTACAGACACTGTAAGGAAGCGTAGGGGGACATTTATAGGGAGAGAGTGCATGGACACGATATTTAACCATCTTGTGGGAAAGAACTGTGAATGTTTCCATTTCGGGAGCCAATCAGAAGGTACCACCACGCCCGGTCTCCAGTCCGATATCGATTTGCTATGGATTCGCAACGATGTGAATATCATGACAGACTAGAGAGACTGGAAGGCCGGGATGCATAACCTTCTGATGCTCCACGACGACATTACTCCTCCACAACAGTACTTGTTACAAGTCATCAGGACTGACACGCCGGAGCCGGAAACTCGTGTTTATGATCCCCGGTTTGTAAGGAAAGGTCCTGAGCAAGTAGTATTCAGCTCTGAACGATGGAAACAGGAATTAGTGGATCTGAAAAAAGATCTTGGAGAGGTAACGAAAAGTGGACCCGCTGTGAGTATTGTGCCCAACTGGGATTTTGTAGAAGCATTTCAGGTTCGAAAACCCCTACCTGAAGTACAACACTGGATAGACAGCAGAAGACCGAGACACTGGCCGTCTACGCAGCTACTAGAAGCTGCACGGGTAGCTCCATGTTTCATGGTACCCGCTAATCACCTGGATAGTGATTACAAACGCGAGGAATGGCGAATGTCACCTAAACTTATAGAACGAATGTTGATGGTTAGTTTCAACATGACACAGATTAAATGTTATATTGTTTTAAAATTAATTAAAAAAGCCCTTTTCGCTGAAATCGTGGAAGATGGTATCACAAGTTTTCATTGTAAAACTATAATGTTTTACACGATAGAAAGAACACACCCTTCCTTGTGGAAGGAAAATAACCTCATGTTTCTTATTCTGCTATGTTTACAAACATTGAGGAAAATGCTGCTTTTGGGAAGGCTTCCGCATTATATCATTTCAGGAATGAATTTGTTTGACGGGAAACTCTCTAAGGGGCAGCAGAGACGCCTTGTAGAGTATGTGGACTCTATGATAAAGAACTATTTACATGATGTATTTTATATTGATATAGATAATCTAGGGTGCCGGTTGCAAGCGTGTGGTATACGGGAAATAGGACGAGCTGGAGAACTTGGACGTGTAGCGTTACGTAACAGTAACAGTAACAGTATCAGCTTATTGCTGGAATTCGAACGTAGGCGGCAATTTCTTATGAGCTTAAGAGTTGTAACACATCAACATTCAGGAATAAACATCGAAAATGATATAACATGTATGCTAGACACTACTATTGTCGATTGCAAGAATGTCATGTTAAAACCAGCTGCATTGGAATGTGCTAAACACCTATTCACATTACGAAATTCACTAAAAGCGTCTACATTTATACGATCAGGGAATGTTGATTTCAGTGAGATTACAAGGCGTTTCCAATATTCTTTAGACACGGACGTAGCCTCTACTCGTTTAAAACTGGCTTCTGTGTTATACTGTAGCGGGCAGTTACGTTCAGCAGCTGCGGTGTTGGACGACATAGAGCGGAGATATCACAGTAAGATCAAGGCTGTGTGTGGATGTCAAAGTATAGAAGGACAGAGTGATCTCCAGGTGTTTGGAAACATTATATCAGGTCACCGTGACAACTGTTTCGGTGAACCTCCATTCGCATTATGTGTGAAGTTTCAAAGGCAAGAAGCGTATTGCGCTCCACACATATTGGGGTTTGAAATGAATCGTGGCATGACTGAAGAGGAAGTTGCACAGAGAACTTACACTCAGAAACAATGGATGGACTGTGCTGAGGTGGCTGCTCGTCCGGCCCTCCACTATCTACAGTATCTCACGTATGGTGGACTCGGTGACCGTGACAAGCGGTTACATGCAATGGGAGTACTCGAGACTTATATATGTGATCCAAGAAATGCAATCAACAGGTATCACTTTGAGACTGCACTGAACTTGCTTGGTCACTGCTATGAAATGGAAGGAAACTATGAAGGGGCGTTACATTACTACGAGAAATCTCTGCGGTACTACGATACAAACAATGCCGCTAATTGGCACGTCAGACGTGTGATGCGTCTTATAAGTGGTTAAAAATATAAGTGGAGTAACAGTTTTTTGTGCGCGACATTAGATTGAAATATAAAATAATCTGTTAAAGGTAAAAGCTTTGTGATCAGTTAGTTCACTAAGGTTAATAATTATTTAATTAATTACTCAGTCACGCCATTACTACGTGTATTACACTATATTAACAGCATGTGATATTATTTGATTAACTTCACACAGCACGTACAAATATTTTGTACATTTCGTGATGTTGATGTATTTTTTGTACTGATAAATGTTGCCATATTCATCATTTGAGTAATTAGTGTTATGAATGCATTCCATTGACGTATGTACTATATGTGCCGTATGTTTACATGTAGAGTGTGTAGATATAGAAATGTTGTTCTTCAATAATACACTGATATTTAAAGGAATTGAAATGTGCATTTATGTTATGACTGCTGAACAATAATTAACATGATGAGAATGATTTATCGGCTATTTGAACGGTTTAACATTGTTGATTTCGGACTAGCAAAATGTACTTAAACTATTTTTAAATATCATCAGAAAGAGTTAATGAGAAATAAATAATACCTTGCAGGTCGGAGTACTGTATAAATGGTAGGCACATACATTGGAAGACAATGTTAAGTGAATATCTGTGTGAATTCCAAGAAATTTTACGCCTGCATGTTACAGTCAGAGACAGTGAACAAATCAGTTACATGTAATACCTTCGTCAAGTCTCCGTATTTCACACTGGATACAATGTTTTCTTACATGTATATGTGACAAATATGTTGGACTAATACAAATATGTATTCAAATAAAACTATAAATGATAATGGGGGCCTGGGATTTTCCATTACTGAAAATAATATTAGCAATTCATGTTCGTTTGTATGACAAAATATGGGAATACTGATATAACCTGGATAACTCAAGTTCTGTGATGATTGAATCAAAACATGGAGGCCGCTGACACTTTGCTCAGAATTTAATGCATGCATTACTAAACAATGTACTCTACAGTGCAAACAATTAATACCCATACTGTCTATGCGTGACAAATGGTGGTGGCAATCGCTCTTAACAAATAAATGGAGAGACTAGAAAGATTCCAACGATGCCGTATGTCAACATCAATTTGATTGTATGGTTATTAAAAAAAGTCTTCATAACTTGATTTTCACGCCCTTGTATGTCTTCAGTAGGGAAATAACACGTGCTAATTCGTAACAACGATTTTCAAACAATAAATAATACACCACATGCTATAAAAAGTAATTGATACACAGACGTGTCGATGTATTTTCTTTCAAAAATAGAATACAAAAGTTAAAGAGTATCTGCTAATTGTCCAACAACGTTATCTACAACGTTTTTTTAAGAGCCGTAACTTACGTGTCAGTTAATGTACGAATAACATTTTTAACAATATGCGATCAATGTGAACAATATTGGATATTGTAAAAGAGACGTTACCAATTTGGTTTAATACATTCATACCTAAATTTGATCCAACAAGCTGGATGTCAATCGAAATATGATATGAAAAGCTAACTACTTCAAAAAGAGCAAAAGCAACTCAATAAACTTACTTTTAGTCACTACCAAGTGTTAATCAAATCAATCGAAACAGAAAGAAGGCACATGTCATTATCCCATGGACAAAGCATTTGTTTATGTAGCAAAAACAAAATAGATAAGAAAGGTGCTTGTTCCTAAATTCTTCCATCAGTTGTTTTGTCAAGACTGGACACTTATCCAATAAGATGAGACTGTACAGTGGTCCTATTGCATGATACTGGACAGCGATGCTATTAGATGATACTTGTCACCGGTCGTATTAGATAAGACTGGACACCGGTCATATTAGATAAGACTGGACACCGATCGTATTAAATGAGACTGGACACCGGTCGTATTAGATAAGACTGGACACTGGTCATATTAGATAAGACTGGACACCGCTCATATTAGATAAGACTGGTCACCGGTACTATTAGATGAGACTGGACACCGGTAATATTAGATGAGACGGCATAAAGGTCATATTAAAGAAGACTGGACGGCGGTCCAATTCGATGAGACTGGACATCGGTCCTATTAGATTAGACTGGTCACCGGTACTATTAGATGAGACGGGACACTGGTATTATTAGATAAGGCTGGACACTGGTCCTATAAGATGAGACTGGACACCGGTCCTATTAGATGAGACTGGACATCGGTCCTATTAGATGAGACTGGACATCGGCCCTATTAGTTGAGAATAGACGCTGGTCCTATTAGATTAGACTAGACATCGTCCTATTAGATGAGACTGGACATCGGTCCTATTAGATGAGACTAGACACTGGTCCTCTTAGATGAGACTAGACACCGGTCCTATTAGATGAGATTAGACACCGGTCCTATTAGATGAGGCTAGACACTGGTCCTATTAGATGAGACTGGACACCGGTCCTATTAGATGAGACTAGACACCGGTCCTATTAGATGATATTAGACACCGGTCCTATTAGATGAGACTAGACATCGGTCCGATTAGATGAGACTAGACACTGGTCCTATTAGATGAGATTAGACACTGGTCCTATTAGATGAGACTGGACACCGGTCCTATTAGATGAGACTAGACACTCGTCCTATTAGATGAGACTAGACACTGGTCCTATTAGATTAGACTGGACATGCATACTGTATGCGTCTCTTTTTTATCTGAAAACTGTGAAAACAAACGTTTGTAGTTTATAAAATAAGCGACGTGAATAAAATTTGTAAAAAAAAAATTTGTTTGCATTACATTAATTATTATCGCACCTTTTTAAATTAGAATAAATATATAGACGGGCGAGAGTCAGTAGGCAATTAGAAACAGACAATGTGCTTATACATCTATGTGCATTATTAAACGAAAACGATTTTCAGTCTGTTATGGTAAGTTGCGTCCTGGAAAAAAGACCGGGCCGACTTATTAAGAACGGCATCATAGCAAATGGTACATCAAATAAAAAAAATGCTGGCCGCATGCATTCAACCATACACTTGTGCTATTGGCCAAGATTTATTTTATTGAAGAAAACGTAAATGCTTATAGGGATCGTGTGGCAATATGTGGCGTCCATATCGGCTGTCGCTCCCGAGCCCTTGAGTGCAATCCCATCGATTACGTTTTGAAAGTGCTTTAAATGAAGGCCTAGTTTCAAAAATGTTTGGCATCTCCATGGGGTATTCCACTCTTTGTATTGGTCCACCATAAACCTTTTATCATTTATCTGCGGTCGTTTCTCTCATCTGAATGAGCAATGGCTGAGTGCACTGTTTCAATTTATTTCTACCACAGCAGCAGTGCATTGGTCTCAGCTGATAAGGGACGCCACACTGTGACCACAGCAGGGTGTCAATACACAATGGTACAATGTTCCACTTTTTTTTAGGGGGGGGGAGGGGTCAAGTAAAGAAGGATTGAACTAGGCATTTAAAGGCTTAGCTTAATCCTTCTGTATTTGCACCCTGCTGTGGTCACAGTGTGGTCACAGTGTGGCGACCCTTATCAGCTGAAATCAATACATACTGAAGAGGAAATAGTGCACTTAGCCATTGTTCTGTCAGCTGAGAGAAAAGATTACAGATAATGATAAGACAGTTTATGGTGGACCAATACACAGAGTGGAATACCCATGGACAGACCAGATATTTCTTAAACTAGGCCTTTTAGTACACGATCAGCCTTTTATCCACAACATGAACACTCAGACCGTCACTGGAGAAAAAACATCCAATTACACAGCACGGCACGTCAGAAACTTCTTTGACTTACTTACCCATTTATGCCTGTTTGAAAACTTTAAAGTACATGTAGCTCCCAAAATGATTTTACCTTATTCCAACATATATAGATCAAATGCATTCAGTTGACTTTTAACTTTTGTCCCGTTATTCAAGTAAAGTCAAGTAATATTTATTTACAAAGTCGGGTTACTTGTATAACAACAAAATAACATAAGCTCTAAAGAGCTTTCGACACCGACTTATACAATCATGTGGCAATACATAATACCATTAAACAATGCAAAATCTCAAACATAGTTCTACTAAGCACATTTAAATACATAATTATTTAAAATAAACATATTTTACCAGTGTATGGTTAAGAAGCAGGTGTATTGTATAGCTCGTAGAAGAGTACCTAGGTAGTTAATAAAGAGATAATAACACCGTATTGAGGTCGTTAACGTTCGCAGACGCCCGAAAAATGGGTTGAAGCCCGACGGCATTTTAAGGGCCTCTGCGGAATTAACAACCGAAAAATGGTGTATTGTCGTTATTATAGCATAAACACTTACATCCAGAGAAATAAAACCGAAAGAAATTGGTACTTTACTATAAAATCGTTATTTTTAAAGTATATATTAACCCCAAAATCGTGCAAAAATATGATCAAGACGTTTTTAATCGATTATGCAAAAAAGCCGGGCGTTATTGGCGCGTGACTTTACTGAATAATTTTTTTTGACGATAACGGACCGCTTTTTGTTCGTTTACACACCGCAATAACGGACTGAAAACGAACTTTTTATACTTTAAGAGTAAATACATCACATAAGTATAAAATTAACTAAAATGATTGGTAAAGCTGCGTTGAAACTGCTGATCTGAATAGTTTCTAAATATAAATACTCTAAGAAAACAAGGAGATAAAAAAGATACATGAAAGAGACACAAAAGTGCGACCGCTAAGACATTTTAGAAACCAGGCAACCGATCAGCAGCTTCCTCACAGAGGCACTAAAACCAACATATGAAAGTTAGGCAAAATAAGTTACATATCCAATTAAACTAGAAAGACTATATTGCGCACCTATCTACATTTTCCCCAGGGTGGAGCGGTGGGCATATACGGAACTTTAGACTGAAAGCGATTCCCGACAGGCAGGAATTTGACACGCCAAATGCTTCCGGTTACCGGGGAAATAGACTTTGGTCGGATTTTAGATCCCGGTCATATTGGCCCCCGGGCCATTTGATACACTTAAAGCATCTCCCACTCAGGGGGTTTAGCCAAAAATGCTTGGCTCTAGGGTAGGGAATTAGACCCCACAAAATAAAATAAGCCAAATTGCCCTGTGTCAGCCCGCCCCCCCCCCCCGCATTGATGATATTTGCACGATACAATATCGTGTTTCGCTTCGTGTGTCGCCGGATTCTCGCGTCTCGCTTCGTGTTTCGTGTATCGTGGTTTGAAAATCTACCGCGAGAATAGAGATTCGGGCGATATTTGAATGATATAATATCGTGCCTCGTTTCGTGTCCCACCTGAATATCATGTATCGCCTCGTGTCTTGCTTCGCATCTCGTGTCTCGACCTTTGAACGCGAGGCACGAGAATTGTGCGAGACACGAAGCGAGGCACGATATTTTACCGCGAGACACGAAGCGAGACACGATAATCCGGCGAAACGCAAAGCGAGACACGATATCTTGCAGCGGTATGACGTGGTATGGGATACTGCGACATTGCGAGATCTCGTGTAACAATATCATGCCTCGCTTCGTGTCTCTCGGGAATATCGTGTTTCGCGCATTTCTCGTGTCTCGCCCTCGCCGTAAGAGGCACGATATTCCATATGGCACTAACCGGATTCCGTAGATAACTGTAAAATTAAGTGAGTTGTTTCTCTAAAGCTGTTATATGAAGCATGGCAAACAAGCTAAGCACTTCTAAGCAAGCATACAGAAGGCAGTTTAACTGAAGAAAAGAACAAAAAGGATGATAAATAGAGGTGGCGGTGGCGTACTGGATATGGTGTCCGCCTAGCGATCGGAATTCGGAAGGTCCCGGGTTCAATCCCTACTCTGGAAGATCTCCCTCAAAGACACCAAGTACTGATTCTACACAGGAAATGCACTCGAGAGTGTCTCTATAATCTTTAGGAGTTCGATGCAATCGAGCTAAAATAAATAGGTCTAAACTAAATGAGGATAAAAACAAACTTAAGATAACTTATTAGTAATTACATCGATACGTCTTAAGCGACCCTCTCGTTACGGTTTAACATTAACACAGTTTTAACATGTAATGTCATAAATGCTTAATCGTTGGTTTCAGAGATCCATAATTATATCTCACCTCCTACATAAATGACGCGATCCGATTGGCTAAGAGCGGTCACATGACCATGGGGTATTTTCCATACGCCACGGCTAAATTTCAATACTTCATAGAAAGTAAAACAAAATTGCGAATTGCGACTGCTGGATAATATGTTGTTTTGATTAGTAATTTTATATCAACTTGACGTGGCATGGCATAGTATATGTTGAAATACAAACAAATGCATCTTAATACCGTGAAAGAACTTTCTAAAGTGCACCTACTATAAAAATAAAGTCATCTTACCTCGGTGTTTTTGCTGTTTTAGGGTGTTTATCAACCTAGAAAGTGTGTTTGACAAAACCAAAATACTGCTTTGTTTTTGTCATATTTAAAAAAATCCATTTAATAAATCCACTTTCACATGAGCATATAATTTCCACAGTTCATGTGCATCATTTCATTGATTTCCCACGATTAGTCTAGTTAAAATGTATTAAATACCCAATGTGTACACTTAACTGTACTGCTTGACACTCCATTTGTTTACTAAAGATGAAGTAACTTAAATGACGTTGGTCTACTGTTATTGTCTGTTTCTTTGTAGACACATTGCTTACAGTCAGTTCCAGTTTGTAAAAGGGACACTCTTGAATAAAATAACAATTGATTATTGTAATATTTTCACTGGCTTCACTGATTTAAGCCATGAACGACCATTCAAAAACTAATTAAGATTTAATTAAAGCAGAGATCTATGTTTATTGATAGATCTTTGATTAAAGCTGCTTTTATCAATAATTATTTATTACTCAATGACTAATATAGGCGTACCTATATCAAATTAAGAAAAACCAATGAAAGGTAGTCGGTGAGATTTATTCGTTACAATGTTAGTAACTGATGGTGTATGGGATATACACCCTCAGTGGCTTCATACCATACTCGAGCTGCGATCTCGAATGGTATGTAGTCACTAAGAGTGTATATCCCATACACCGCCACTTACTAACAGTGTAACTAATAATACACAATTACTGGAATGTAACCTTTACAATGCGGTATAGTTATTTCAAAACGAGGCTGTCAAAAATGGAGTACTATCAACAGTTAACGTTGGAGCTTATGTCAAGTGTCCGTCAGTCTTAAAAGATCCTTATAATCGGTAGGTATAACAATATAATTTGTTATATTTTTAATTCTTTGCAAAAAATTGAATGGTTATTTTAGTGAAACATTTACGGTTTTAATTATATAAGACATTTAATTGTTGATGTAATCGGGCTTTTATGCAGTAAACTGTGACCCATGAGTCATCGGAGGCCAGGGGGATTTAAAACCAAATTTTGTTTCGGTAAGGCTCCACCCATCTGTGACAACTCTCCGATTATTCCATCTGTTGTAGCATAACGTTTTAGGCGCTGGACTAGGTATACTTTTAAGCCCTTCAGTGGTGGCGAAATCTCATATTTTCTTACTCGTCCGTTTTTTTAAATGCTATTTGCAACTTGTCCGTTAAGCAATTATAGGTAGTTTACACTTTAGCGGTCCCCAATTCAAGTTTGACATCTTTAAATCGGTGCGATACTTTGTCAACACCTGTTTTCAAAATGGCGGCTGTTTTCGTAGAACGCTGGTAAAGTGCAAAGTTTATACTTTGTGAATTGTTTCATACAATCTAAACTAAACTTTTCACGAAAATGACGTTTTTGGGCGTATTTTTGCGGTTTTTCGGCCGATTTTTCGAAATTGCCAAGCTAGCGCGTGGCTCTCTTTATATACGCGCACTTGGTCCTTAGTTACGTGGAATACATACAGTAATTATTTCCGGGGACCGCTAAAGTGGAAGTGTTCGCAAGTATATAGTAAATTCTGTCAATTTTTCACTTGTGCATTCATTCCCAAGGACAACCAGGACAATACTGATTATTGACTTTGCCACACCTGCCGTTGGCAATCATTTTTATGGGCAATGTTGCCTGACGGGCTATACTGGAAATTTGTCCTATATGCAGGGCTTTCCTTTGACCAGAGCTCCCAGGTTTTGAAGCATGGACATTTCAAAATGCGCTTGTTTGATTCGCGCGGTAATTACTTCATGCGTCACCTTTCATCCGGGGCAATTTCCGTACTTGTGTCATACAGTGTAACTCGGCTGGCTGATAATCCCAATCAGTCGAACAGCGATGTCAAAGATTATAAAACACTCGGCAATTATTGGTTGGAGACGGAGTCAATCTTTAAATAGGCGCTGTCCATCAGCGGTCATGTTACCGAGTAGCTCTGCCCATTAGGCAGAGTTCGTCGCCCAGAAAAATATATATTGACCAATTAAAACGCATAGTTATATACGCTTTCATTGACATGAACAATCGACCTAATATACATGTATCCACACTTTAGTTAATGTAAATTAGACCGTTAGAGCATGTTTATTCCAGACCATTAAACGTTTAAAACACAATTTACTCACCGCTTCCGTTGTTGATAATATCCACATTTAGTTTAGTTCCTAAATATAAATGCATTGTTTTAAATTGCTTTCGGTTTCCTTTATATTTCGGGTAAATTTTTTTATATACTTCCAACTTGGAATCCGATTTCAGCAAAAATTCTGACATTTACGTAACATTTCTTATATCTGAAATATCCAACATCCAATTTTAGTGTTTGATTGTGATAAACACATTTTTCAATAGTCTGTGTATTTCATGTAAATCTTTTTAATAGAAAAGCGTGCGAAGGTTATGCTGACACAAACGACGTCCCGTTCCACACATGGAAAGCGTGCGTGTTTCGACCATACGCTTTACCAAATATATACATCATTAACTTTTGAAATCTGGAAGTTTGAACTTCCTAGCCTCTGATTTTGGAAGTTTTGCTTATAATATTTGGAAGTTTTGACAGTATTGCGCGACATAAGTCCTGAGCATTTTAGAAATGTAATAAAGTATAAAATTCAAGGTTTGTTTAAGGTCATTTCTTTTTCATCAGGTGTTTATAATATGCACATTTATTCAGTTAAAAGAGGTATACATTGAGATGAACCACTTTAATTTTTCTAACTAGTTCATCCTTACATCATGAAACCTCCATGGCTGCAATTTTGGAAGTCCTGAATTTTCCATGGTTGCAATTTTGGAAGTCCTGTGACAAAAACTGGGGGTATATTACTCCTATACTTCCCTAAATGCAAGCCCTCATATACATGTCATCTGGGAATAAAAACTTTGTAGTGCAAGAACTTTGAAATCTTTTCTTTTTGTATATAACTTTCGTAGTGCAAAAACTTTGCGCTCTTTAGCATTTAAATAATTATTTTATTGTAGTTTATTAATATACTTTGTAACAGTTAAACAATATTTGCGGACTGTAATTATGTATATATTTTTAGGAAGGAAAGCCTAGTTTATTGTTGTACATGATATGCGACTTCGTAAAAACAAATTCAGTGGTATTTTTAGTATGTAAAGTATAGGCTAAAATCATTTTAATAATTATAATAATAATAATAAATAATAATAATAATAGATCTAATAAAAAAATAAAATGAAATAATAATACTATTATAACTAAAATAAGAAGAAGAAAATAAAGTTAAATAAATAAAAAAAGAAAATAATAAATTAATAAAAAAGATAATTTATAAATGAAAATAATATTATTAAATTATAAAATAAAGATTATAAATTAATACAAATAATAATAAAAAGAAGGAAAACAAATGGAAACTACCCACATAGCATAGACTCTTGAAGGTTTATATCTGACTCTTGGGGAATTTTATTTTGACTCTTGAAAATTTGATCACAAGAGTCATTGACTCTTGAAATTCAAAGTCTAAGGAAAGCCCAGTATATAACATATATTGAAGCAATAAAATTGTTGTCCCTACTTTAGTTGGCTTAAATGGCATAGTTGGACCAATTCTGTGGTGGAAAGTTATCCTATTGAACACGTTGAATGTCGGATGAAGCATACCACTGCCGCAGCATATCAGGACAAAGTGTACCACCCTCTGTACAGTGTATCTAGTCCATACACTATATATGAAATAATATAATGCATCCCAGTGAATTATAAAATCAAATAATGAAATATACATTTTAATGTTCATCTTACTCTTAATATATCAGAAATAAATATAGAACTGAAAAATAACTTTAAATTAATATGGTCATTTCACAGTTTAGCTGATCACTTATTTCAATGGGTAATTTTGCAATTAAAACGAACAATGTAATACCTTGCCTGACATGCATTATTTAAAAACATTTATTAAATTTCAATAATAAACACTGGATGTCTTGTTCTGTTTCAACTACCGGTAATGAAAATCAAAATAAAAATAAATCCCTACAAACACCTAATTGACACATTTCACACATTTTCTATTCTATACACCAAGTATCAGATGGAGTAATCACACATCATCCGTAGTATATAAACTAATTGTTTTTAAAACACATCTATATAATATGGTGCATTTCATCCTAAATTGGTACACTTTGGTAGTGGTACACTTTGGCAATGGTACGCTTCATCCTCCACCTGAACATGTCTTGGTGCAACCAATTTTTGTCGCTACTTTTATGCGCTGAAATAACAATGTTATTATAAATATTTTGTAATAAATTTTTTTTACCGGTAAAGACATTTTATTCCTCAACAATGTTACGTAAATATTAGTATGTGATTACCTTTTGGATGCATAAGCAATTTAAACATACACACCATTGCATTATTAAATGAATCTTGATAATACCGCTGTGTAGAATTTGATAAACATTCTGCTACGCTCACTGTTCGGCTGTAAGGATTGTTGGGTTATATGGGCTAAAACAATTATAGAATATATACTGGTATGTCATCCCAATAAACTGAAGTTGTAAACAAGGGGTAAAGGCGTTTAATATGGGAAAATATACATACATATCGTAAATCTATTTATCTATTTATACACAATTTTAATCCAGACTTTAATGAATGTAGGAAGTAATTAGGGCACAAAAACAGCGTCATTTACGTTAAATACAATTGATGAATTACTTTATTGTTGCAAATAATGGGAATTTGTGTGAATTTTTTTAATACTTTTAACCTACTGCTACTTAAGTAATGGTTGTAATTTAATTCTTTAACACGGTTATTAGTGAGGAGTTGGACAATTTCATTTATGCAAATCCGTTAAAATATAAATAAATATAATCCCAGTAACGTCAGCTGGAAAGCAATTTGTATTAACCTCCTCAGATCCTTTATTTAAGGCAAGTAACCTCTTCAGATCCCTTATTTAAGGCAAGTAACCTCCTCAGATCCTTTATTTAAGGCAAATAACCTCCTCAGATCCTTTATTTAAGGCAAGTAACCTCCTCAGATCCTTTATTTAAGGCAAATGAGCAATGGCCAAAATAACACAGTACGATATTAATACACACAGTACAAAACATATGATTGACACCTGGGCCTTGGAACGGTCGACGGTTTCAAACAGTTTAAAGGTATGCCAAACCTCACACTTAGTCCTAAATTAATCACAATACACATAATTGTAAATAAGTTTTAGCCTCACAGCATTGCAATTCAAATTATTATTAAACATGCTTTCCAAGATAGAAACATGCAAACCTGTGACTAATAATTTAGACTTCAAGAAGGGAAATAACTAAAGTATTTTACAAGAATACTCGAGTCTTTATACAGTTTAATACGACCTATTTATTAGTTTAATGTACAGATAAAGTTCAAGTAGCTCTCCGCTCGAAGCCCGCCTTTCGTCTCCCTGCTGTACGCCCCGTCGCGTCCGACAACACCTTCGGTTACGCCTAAATCCCGTACCCGGCTCGCCCGGTATGAATGACGACCGTTTCACAACACTCCTCCCAACTCTGTTGATGAAGGCCTTCTGCAGGGTTGGGAGAGGCTGGAACTGAAGTGGCTGGAACTGAAGTGGTTTAATCCACTGCAACATACAGGAGACGCACAAGCATTCACAATATCTCTAATCGGGTTTGTCAGCAATTGATTACGTTTTAAAATGTATTAAGTTAAACCGTTCTTTGTGGGATTAAAAAACCCCAATATGTTAAGTTTAACCAATTAACCGATAGTCTTAACTCAGGATATGTAATTCAGCATAAATATCCTTACATTAAGTGAAATGTTATAGAGCAAAAAAGCCCTAATTTTTAACATCACTTAATGGTGTCATAAACGTCAAAGGATACTGGATAATCAATATGGGACATAAAATCCCCATGTATACTAGTGTTTATTCCCGGAGCTGGTACAGTGCTTTTGCATTCTCTGCCGTCACCGACAGGATCCTTTCCACTGGTACTTGGCGGTGCTCTGCCACCATGGCTGCAACATGGTAGATCTGGTTTGGCGAAGACCAATGCTGTCCTTCTAAAGCGAAGTAGGGGGCATCTGTCTCCAGCAGAAGACGGCAGTCATGAATGGAAGTTAACGCTTCATGTTGGTAACGGTCAAACGTCTTCACTATACTTGTAAAACCAAACCAAGTCTCCGGGAACTGTTCCCGCCAGCGTTCCGCTACATATGAATTCCCCGTAAAACAATGTAGGTGGATCTTTTGCGTTCGGGGAAGACTCTTTAGGAGGTGTAAAAGAAGCAGGTAAGCCTCAGTCCCGCAATTATCCTTCATCCCTCTACAGTGTAATACTAAGACGTGATGGTTTCTCACTAGGGGGATAATTTACTTTAACATGTCCATCTGCAGGGGCCAGTATCGGGCTGGCTCAGCGTGATCCAGTCCGATTTCACCCACTGCTACCACACGCTCTGACCTTAGCAATCTTGTTAAGCGATCCATCCAATCCTTAACGAGCCGGTCCGACTGACTTGCATGTCGTGGATGAATGCCCAAGGCAACTCCAATGGTGCTGGGAAACGCAAGCATTTGTGCCGAAGTAGGGTAGGTTTGGGGGTCGCAAAAAACCACAACAGACCCCTCTATTCGCACTCTGTGAGTGGATTCCACTGGCCCTGCATAGATCAGGTTGTTAATATTCCCATCCCACGGTAAGGAGGCCTTTCGTGCCAGCCTATCCGGATGGAAATGACTATCTACCGCCACTGGAAGCTCGTTGGTGCACTCTACTCGGCACTCATCTTCGACTTGGAAACCTTCTGGGACACCGTAGGTATTTCTCCAGAAGACGCGTTCGTCCTGGTGAAGGCGAGCACTGATGACTAAAAGTACTTTCCAGTGGAGTAGTGTAGCAACTGAGTTTGCTGGCTCTAGTTGAAACTCATCAGGGACTGTCACACCCAGGTATCGGCATAACTGGCTCATTGCATCTTTCTGTCTAGGAGAGATTTCACTGATGCCACTCCCTCCTAGAAGCTTCTGCATACGGACGAACTCCAGTAGTTCATCCAGAGTGCCGAGACGCCCCATTAACCAGCCGGTCACTTGCTCCAAGGCCTTAATGCGCATTCTAATGATACCTTCATTCCCAGATGGAAGCGTTTCATCAAATATGCATGGAATGTGATCCCGAAAAGCATGGAGTTTCTTGTACCCTATGGAAACAGTGCAGTTGGGAACGATACATCCTTGTTTGGCCCTCCTTTGACTTCGTGTTAGCAGGTGCGTATCTATCTTTTGAACCTTGCGAGGTGGTTGCTCCGGATCGGGATTTGACAAACGTCCAAATACAGTCACCTTCAGAGGCGGCTTTCTTTTTGGTGCACTTTTCAGGGATACCAATTCGCTGGTTCCTGAACTCTGAGTTTTGGGACAATATGCCCCACTGGAGTGTTCATGTCTGTCTTTTTCCGGTGCCTTGTTAACTCTTGATGGAGATATCTGTCTCCGTCGGGACGAGTTAGATAACTTGGGACTCCACGCCCCAGTTGGTTTATCCATAACTCTCCTTTTTGCAGATGGAGATTGGGGACGAGACGCCTCTCCCCGATAACATGTGGCGGTTGCAGTTGAAGCAGATTTGGGACGATACGCCCCAGGAGCAACTGCCTTCGGCTTCTCGTGTGTAAATCCGACTTTTTTGCCCATATGGAGCATGGAATAAGCTCCAATTGATGGTTTTAACAGGGTATCACTGTTGTCTGGAATGTTGCTACAAATAACATCCACGGTGGTTCTCGTTAACTCGCCTTCTGTTAAGATCTTCCCAGGTGAGCAGGGACTAGAAAGCCCCAATGGTGCTCTTTGTGGACTAGGCTGAACAGTGAGTTTTCTGATGATTTCAGGGCTAGCTATACTGGAGCTTCCCTTAGAGGGCTCTGGAGTGGCCAACAGTATCTCCGGGTCAGGGCCGATATCCATCGGATCCAGATTGATGGGGGACTTCAACAATTCATCCTCATTGATGATCTGGGTGCCGTGGTAAACTCGTCTATCCACATCCGTACGGATATCCTTGCTACCCTTTCCCGGTTGATACTCCTGTTCTACCGAAGTTTTTATAGATGACAACTTCCATACATTCCCACTGATCCAGTCTCTTCCCATGACCTGGTATGTGTCCAGGCAATTGGCAAACTTTCCCAGCCAGGAACTGAACCTCTGCTTTTGCCTTTGAGATCCCGCTTTCCTCATTGAGTCCTTGGCTAGTTGAGTGATCTCCAACAAGTACTTGTTGGAGAGCTCCTTGTTGGTGCCTGTCAACATGGCCAGGTTCCTAGTGAACTGGTCCACATCTCTGGGAAGTTTTTTATCCCAAAGGAGATTCCTAATCTCCTCGATGATCTTATCTGAAGAAGCCATTCCTGTAACAGAAATGTTGTTAATCATAAGTCCATAATCTAAGACAAACGTCCTTTACATAAAGTGCACCTGTACTTGTCAATGTCCAATGCGTCTGTCGGTGTAATGTTTACACAAGATCCATGATACCATTCATCACAGAAATCGCACTGAATCATGAACCGCCCATCCCATGGTTTTCTGCATGTGCAGTATACTTCAACAGTGTCGGTTGAAACCTCTGCTGGGGAACTAACCCTCCCATTGTCTGTGATCCATTTAGGTATCTTCCTGTCCCTGCAGGGCATCATCCTGTCATGGTTCACCACAAACACAGAGTTTTTCAATCGAACACGGTAGCGGTACGCCGACATCTTCTGTATTATTAGCGCTGGACCTTTCCATGGGGGACATAATTTCCTGCACTTTCCTTTCATTACGGCGGTGTCTAAAATGTACACAATATCACCTTCTGCATAGGGTCTTTGCAGAACTCTTAAGTCGTAGTTCCTTTTCATTCGTTTGGTGGAGGATTTCAAGGTTTTTCTGGCTGTCTCATGAGCCCGCTGTATATCTTCGATCAACCTTGAAACATATTCTTCCTGGTCTTCATATCTAGCAGAAACATGAGGGAACATTAACTGTGCTGGTGTGTTAACCTCTCTTCCCAACATTAACATATTGGCAGTAAAACTTGTGCTTCTGTTCACCGAAGCCCTGAGCGCACCAGCAATCTGCTGTATATTCTTGTCCCAAGTACTTTGATTCTTGCCTATGAAGCAACGTACAGCGTCCATTAAAGTACGGTTGAAACGCTCTACCTGCCCATTTGCAGACGGTCTATAGGGAGTTGTCCTGGTTTTGTGTATATCTAGTGCTTTACATACTGCCTGGAACAGTTGACTTTCAAAGTTGCGCCCTTGATCGGAGAACAGCTGAAGTGGATAACCAAACCTTGCGAAAAAGGTGTCAATTGCTGCTTTAGCTGTTACTTCCGCTTTCTGGGATGACAAGGGAACGCACTCCACCCATTTGGTAAACTGGTCAACCATCATGAGGCAGTACTCGTTACCGCTGGTTGTTTTCGGTAAAGGACCTATGAAATCAATATGGACTCTTTCCATAGGATATCCTGCTTGATATTCAATAAGTGGGACCCTACCATAGTTCTTGTTTTTCTTATTGTGGCTGCATACATCGCATGTCAGAACGAATCTTTCAATATCTTTTGATAAACTATACCAATAGAACTTCTCCTTTAATTTAGCTTTCGTTCTAGCAACGCCCTGATGACCAGAGGAAGGAATGTCGTGATGAAGTTCCATGGCCACTTTTCGGAGACCGGATGGTATAACCAATAGCCGTTTTTCACTTGTCTCGTCTTTGATCTTAAACAGGACATCATCAACTAATCTGAATAGCTCCTTATTGATCCAAAAGTTTTTGGCTTCCGGACTTGCTAAAAAGAGCTCCCCTTCATCTGGGACAGTATTGGATTTCAACCAGCTCATAATAAACTTCATGTTACCATCTTCTTCTTGCGCCTTGGCCAGCTCTAGAAAAGTGAATCCCCAGCATTCAGGCCGATCCGACTGACTACCTTCGGGTACTGTAATCGTACAGGCACAATTTCTCTGCACACTAATGCTGATGTAATCATGCTCTTTATTGGGTCCTTTAACACTTACTGAATATAGATTGCCCGAAATAGACTCTCCGGGACATGAAAGCCCCAACGACGTATAGTCTCTTCTGTTTTCGGGATAAAGAAACCCCGACTGGTCTTCTTTTCTGTTCCCTCCTGGATCCCAACTGGCTCTAACAGGTTCATATTGCTCCTCTGTGCGTTGGTTCAGAGCTTTCTTTGGTTCATATGCACATGGTATCTGGTCAGGAGCTGCCATAGTCACCTGACCCACTCCCGTTCCATCTTCCCATGTAGACTGCATACATTCATCGGCGGTTTCTTCAGTTTCCAGCCCGACAGTCAACCCACCAGTTGTTAAAGGAACTGCTTCATCTACTTCCTCAATAAACTGGCCCCACTGTAGTTCCGCCCTGGTGCAATAAGTACAACCTCCACAAGGTAAATCTTTAACCTTAATGCCAGAGATATACGAGGAACAGGGTGACAATCCGTCTGGAACTCGTGAGAGTGCGTCCGCATTTCCATGTTTGACACCCGCCCTATGCTGCACCACCATATGGTATTGCGCCAACTCCTCCATCCATCTGGCAATCTGTCCTTGTGGATCCTTAAAACGCAGCAACCAGGTAAGACTCGAATGGTCAGTTCTTACTGTGAAAACTCTTCCTAACAAATAGTACTTAAACTGTCGGGTAAACCGGACTATCGCCAATAGCTCCTTGCGAGTAGTACAATACTTCTTCTGTTCAGGGGTTAGAGCAAAACTGCTGTAAGCAATCACTTTTTCCTCTCCCCCCTGTACCTGACTGAGCACTCCTCCAAGGCCTATGTCTGACGCATCTGTATCTAGAATGAACTGGTCAACACTATTGGGAAGTGACAATACAGGAGGTTGAACCAAAGCATGTTTCAGTGCTTCAAACGCTCCCTGTTCTTCTATTCCCCATTTAAAGTTGTTCTTTCCCGTTAAACAATATAAAGGCTGTGCATGGTCTGAAAAACCTTTCACAAATGATCTATGGTAATTGGCGAATCCTAGAAAGCGCTCTACATCTTTTGAACAAGTGGGTATTGGCCAATTTGCTACGACCTCTGTGTCTTTTGATGCCATACTAATAGTGTTTCCACTCACAATTCTACCTAGGAATTCGACTTCCTCCTGAAAGAAGATACATTTCTTCGGTTTTAATTTCAGACCATGTTTCCTGAATCTTTCTAGAACACTTCTTAAGTTGTTTAAATGGTCTAGAAAGGATTTTCCCATGACAAGGATGTCATCTAAGAACGCAAGGACCGTTTTCCACGTCAGACCTCTCAACACCAGATTAACGACTCTGGAAAAGGTAGCAGGTGCATTCGTTAATCCAAACCCCATTCGAACGTGTTCAAATAGGCCATACTTGGTGATGAAGGCAGTTTTCTTCCGATCTTCTTCTTTGATCTTCACCTGCCAGTATGCGGAATTTGCATCTAGTTTGGAAAACCAGATATTTCCAGATAACGTGTCCAAGCAATCCTGGACCAATGGTAATGGGAAAGTGTCCTTAACTGTAACATTGTTTAATTCTCTGTAATCAATACACCATCTAACAGTTCCATCACGCTTTCTTATCAGAACAGGAGCAGACGCCCACTCTGATGTCCACTCCTGTATCACTCCTGCGTCTAACATCTTTCGAAGATGCGCCTCTTCTTCACCTGCAAAGCATGCCGGAGTTCTTCTCATCCTCTGCTTGACCGGTTTGGCATTCCGGGTATCTACTGAATGTTCGATATCAGTAAATTTTCCCAAGTCGAACTCATTCTTTGCGAAGACATCTTCATATTCGATGAGAAGATGACCTACTTGTGCTTTCTGGTTAGCAGTTAACTTGTTACAAGATGCCTCATACACATCTTTGAGGTGATCTGGTACTGTTGTAGTGTATTCTGTACTATCCTCATTGGGATTATAAACCCCATTCTTTTTTGAATTTGTAGAAATGAGACGACACGCCCCCACATCTTTGGTAGGTTTGGGATCTCCATTCCTTCCAACATCTTCTTCCGAATTCTGCACGGTTCTGCACGTGAAAGCATTTCCAATTAATTTGCCCTTCTTTAGTGTCCGATACTGATCTGTAGGATTTACCAAACAAACTATGGAATCCTCTCCCTTTGACCGAACCACTCTTGGCGCTATAAGGTTCAGATCTTCATTCGGTTGAAAATAGTAGTCGGAATCCAACGGAGATGACATCGCACATTTTAATCTAACTACCGAATTTGGTGGAACTACTGTTCGTCGCAGTATAGTCACTCTTGCCACTTTAGGTGCGCTTTCTTTAAAAGTACAATGCACCGATATCCGTTCACCATTTAGTATCAAAGTGTCCGAAGCCATATCCAGCATGATTCCTAAATGGTGTAAAAGGTCATGTCCAAGCAACATATCATCACTTATTGGTGCAACGTATACTCTTTCTTTAAAAGTCTGACTTCCCAATGTAATTGAAATGGGTTTAATAATGAAGCCCTTCAGAACTGATTCTTTGTCTGCCATTTGCATTTGAACGTCTTTCACTTTTGATGGCTTTCTTTTTAACTTCTCATAAACAGTTGTGGATATAATAGTTATTTCTGCCCCTGAATCTAGTTTTGCCAATATTGGAATGTTGCCCACTGTTATTTCCACGGATGATGACCCTCCACGAACTATACGAATGCAACTTTCTGTCTCGTTAGTAGGTTTATCGGGTTTTGGGGTAGTGTTACCTGCAGTCCTTTCCGGTAATGTTGGTTCTCTGCTGACATTTATGACTCCCATAATTTCAGCATCCGATTCGCCCTGTAGGTTTGGATCTTGCAAAGTACCGATTGACGTGTCATACGACCTGGGGCCATTTAATGCCCCATTCAATGACGGTGAAGTAGAAATGGGTAACGATGCAGCTACGGAAGATGAAGATTCAGTTGTAGTTTTTGGACTGCATAAAGCCCCACTTGCCAATTGACTAGATAGTCTCGGACTTGGGAAAGCCCAGGTGTCTGCTTTCTTTGAAGTTCTAGCACCTGAAGGAGCAGTTCTGCTTGTAGTTTGAGTTGGTGAGCCCACTTCTACTGCTGGCAGGATGCCTGGCTCGAGGCCTCCTGCCCTTTGAAGTTTAAACCCTGGCTTTCCAACTTTCCGTTCGGAGAATTATTTTTCTTATTTCGGACCCAATTTTGATACTTTTTGCAATCTTTCTTCATATGTCCGGTTATTTTGCAAAAGTAACAGGTGCCCTTAAAGGTCTTTCTGAAAGGTGTTCTTTGTTCAGTCGAAGGGTTTAGCTTCACCAGTTTCTCTACTTGTAGAGACAAACTGTGCAGCATTTTTTCAAATACTGCAAGTTTGTCATCAGTATTTGTGGTTACAACATTTACTGCCCTGCTTCGAATCGTCTTGCTAGCATCCACCGCTTGTGTTATGTACTGATAATGTCGTACCAGGTCAACCGCTTCGTGAAGAGACTGGGGGCGACCAAAGCAGGCATGTTTCCCTGCCTCTTTGTCATTACAACCTTGGCAGAATTTAGAAATTATTTCCGGTTGAGTAAATTTATCCGGAAGATCACGAAATGCAGGCATTGCTAGGGTAAGTACCCTATCGGCCCAATCTTCTAGAGGTTCAATTTGGCCCTGGGTGGCTTGTTGGAATTTCGTTCGACTTGTCTCAGGTAATTCTTTAGAGCCGAATCGACTTTCTAGCTTCTTCATGGTGTCCCTAAACGACAGCCGCTGATCCACCTGTATTCCAATGGTATAGAAGTCCAAGGCCTTGCCTTCCAAACACCAACCGAGATAATCTCTGCATTCCTCATCTGACCATCGGTTGACAGAGCGGTAGCTTTCGAATTTTTGTTTGAATGAAAGCCAATTCGAGGACCCATCATACCGTAGATTCTTTGGTAACCTTTTTGGATCCCCCCTCCTCGGTGGTGAACCGTCATCCTCAGAATCCCTTCTTCTTTGCGGTGATCTGTCAGAGGCATGGGCTGAATTGGTATAATAATACCTGTTGTCTCTCTCATGTCTTGAAGACTGCCTCTGATTGTTTTCGTAAGAAGGAGATCTAGAATTACAATAAGGTGATCGATGCCTCGTAAGGCTTCGTACACGCTGGCTTCGTACACGCTGTTGATCATCTTCCCCGTCGGGATCATAGAAACCCCGCTGGTGTGGACGACTTGGGGATGATACATCCCGCGGTGGATGTCTTAGGGGTGACCTACCCCTCTGTTGATCTAGCCTCTGTATGGTAGGAATAGATCTTTGATAGGATGCTTCCTTCTCGGGACGACTTGGGACTAGTGTCAAACCTTGTGATGATACGCCCCGCTTTGGATCTTGCTCTAAACGAGTTTTAAGTCCCAGATTTTCTCTACGGCGACCTCTCTGACGATCATTTACATTGGGGTATTCCAATTGGAAGAATGCTGAGCTACTGTCTGTGCCCTTTTCAAACTGCACTTGTTCTTGTCTGTCAAATGGTGGGTAGGGGTGTTGTTGCTGTTTAACAAAATCCTTTTCTGCATATTCATGTTTATATTCACTATGAAATTTCGGACTGGATGTCCTGTAGTTGTCTCTGGATGGATAGATATTACTTCGATAGATCGGCTGTGAATTAATTTGGGTGCCATGTTCAACATCGAAATTCCATTTGGTCACGGGAGTCTGAACTGTCCTCGTTTGAATACCCTCAGCTGCTTGCACTTCAGTCTTGACTGGTTCTTCTTGTCTACTAGAAGGAATTTTCTTGACACGCGATTTGGGTTTTACATCTGTGCGCCTCTTTGCTACCAGTTGTGCTATCTCCTGGTCCAGCTCTCGCTGTCTTAATTCCAACAAAGAATGAGAGGTATTCAGATCTTGGTCTGCTCTGTTTGACGTCTCTCTGAGGGATGTCAACCCCATTCCCATGTCATTAGGCAGCCCAAGGTATGCCATCGGTGTGCTTCTGTTACCCCCTCCCTCATTACCTGAAGTGAAATCTACTAGACCAATTAAATTTTTGGAAAGATTTCCCACAATCTGAGAAAACAGGAGTAGATTCAAATCCCCATGTTTTTGCCTAAAATCAATTATTTGTATTGCTAGAGCCTCATCAATACCTGGGAGAGTACACAATTCTTCCACAGTGGCAAAATTAACTTGAACAACCATTTTAATAACGTTCAAATTCAAAAATCTATGTTAAAATAATTCAAAAATAATGAAGTGTCAAATAAATACTTTTGACACTACTAGCCCACCATAGAAATGTATACAATATTTATGACCACTATGGCCCACCATAGAAGTGTACACAATGCATATGACAACTATGGCCCACCATAGAATCCCCAATTACTCTATTGGTTCACCATAGAATTGCACACAAGGTGTAAGATACTCACAGCCCACCATACAAATCTCCCTTATTTTCAGGAAGGGTCACAAATCAGCAAATACCGATAACGATACAGTATTAGCCCACTTTAGAACAAGACGTTACACATCCTAAAGAAATTTTAGTCACATTAAAACACTCAATTTCTGTACACAACTAAAATCTTTCTAGGGAAATATCTCAGAATAAACACCGTTCAACAGTGTAGAAAATTCCCCTTAATTAACAACCGCCTATTTTACATGGACAATAAGACCATATCACAGATTGCTAAAAAATAAAATATATGATTATGTACAACTATTTGTACAAATTCCCCCAGACACCATGCGCGATCACTTAAATGAATCCTGTTTACGTTATTGCTGAACGTAAATAGTCTGCCTAGTCCGTATCTGACAAGTACAGGTGTCTCAGTCCAATAATTAATTACATATAATGTAAACCACTTACTTTAACAATTATTAAACGAAGATACCACAAGTACCGGATTAATTAATGAACTATTTTGATGTAAACAAATGAACAGTCCATTAACAATTTTTCTTATCAGATAGACCCTCACATTTATAAATTCAACATTGCTTAAGGAATAATAACTATCTTCAATGACTGTTTAACTGGCTCACTCAAAATATTATCCCTTACTTATACTTTGGTGAATTAGATTAACAACTACCGGATGGAAAATATGCCAAAAAATATATACAATTACCCTTTCTATTGGAGAGTTATATTTTGATAACTTCCCTATTTCCCTCTCTATACCTACTGATACCAAATGTATAACCGGACTCTTTCCCCAAAAATATGGGTAATCAAGAAATAAACAAAACAATTACCTCCCTTGTATAACTCCCCACAAGTGCTTATACACAACGTTTACACAAAACCACCAACTCGACTGGCATTAGCCAAAAAATTCACCCTGGTTACTAGTTTTGCGGTTATTACTTCAACAATTGACTTATAAACAGCACATTCAGCACATACCTTAATGCCGTGACAGGGAATTGAGACGAAATGCCCCAGTGGAGTTGACTGTTTCCAATAGTGTAGACGGTCCTGGACAAAAAAGCCCTAGTTGTTGTCTGCACTCGTCTTTGTCGTCACTGGAAGGAAGGCTCACATCAAAAACTTTCTCGAGCGAAGGTGTCCACCACGTGACGTTTTTCTCGAAATTTCTAGAACCCAGAAGGCCACCACGTGTTGTCAATCGTTTATTTTTTCAAAATTAAATAGCTTTAAAATCCTACAATGTTTCTAATTTAGAGTTCTTTTGAATCCTCGTCGCCAATAAAGTATTTTACAAGAATACTCGACTCTTTATACAGTTTAAAACCACCTATTTATTAGTTTAATGTACAGATAAAGTTCAAGTAGCTCTCCGCTCGAAGCCCGCCTTTCGTCTCCCTGCTGTACGCCCCGTCGCGTCCGACAACACCTTCGGTTACGCCTAAATCCCGTACCCGGCTCGCCCGGTATGAATGACGACCGTTTCACAACATAACTGTTATTAAAGTGTGTGTGTGGGGGGTAACTATTAGCTGTGATAAGGGGAATGGTCAATTACTCAAGATTAGCCGTCATGGAGAGCACATGACCGATGCACTTGATGGGACATCTGACATTTGAAACTGACAAGGCAGGAATGTTAATTTGACAGAATGAATACTTTAAAGAGACTATGTGTGTTGGTACTTTTTTGAAATTGATCATTATGTGTTTTAACTTAAATTGTAAAAAAAACACACACAATCAACCAGCAGTACAGTAAAATGTAGAATAAATTCATCATTATACTTATCATAAGTACTTTTTATGCTCCCGAAGGGAACTTCAGAGGCATATAGTAATCGCATCATCCGTCTGTCCTTATGTCCGTCTGTCGTGCTTCTTGTGCGGAGCATAACTCCAATAGACCATACATGTTTCTTCAATATTTACAAAGTTATTGCCTTTGTTTTATTCTCTTGTGGGGAGCATAACTCCATTAGTATTGAAGAGATTCAAATGAAACTTTATAATGATAGAGGACAATGAGAGGAAGTGCAGAGCACAAGGACCATAACTCTTTCTTCAATATTTACAGAGTTATTGCCCTTTGTTTAATTTTGTTGTGTGGAGCATAACTCCGTTAGCATCTCCTCCTAAACCGCTGGGCAGATTTTCACAAAACTTCACAGGAATGATCCTTGGGTGACCCTCTTTCAAAATTGTGCAATTCGTTTCAGTCCCCTGCATATATAGGTCACCATTGCTAAAAACAAGTAAAAACTTTTAAAATCTTCTTTTCTGAAACTGCATGGCTGAGAGCTTTCATATTTGGTATTTGGCATCTTCTAGTGGTCCTCTACAAAGATTGTTCAAAAGATGCCCCTTGGGTTAAAACTTGCCATGTCCCGGGGGTCACAAGGTTTATAAAGACTTGTATAGCAAAATGACTTTAAAAATCTTCTCGTATGAAACCGCAGGGCCCAGAGGGTTCATATTTGGTATGTAGCATTGCATAGTGGTCCTCTACAAAGATTGTTTAAATGATGCCCCTGGGGTCCAAACTAGCCATGCACTGGGGGTCACATGGTTTATATAGACTTAAGTAGCTAAATGACTTTAAAAATCTTCTCTGAAACCGCAAGGCTCAGAGGTTTGGTATTTGGTTGGTAACATTGTATAGTGGTCTTCTACAAAGATTGTTCAAATGATGCCCCTGGGGTCAAAACTAACCACGCCCCGGGGTCACAGTTTTTATATAGACTTAAATAGCATAATTATTAAAAAAATCGTCTCCTCTAAAACCGCAAGGCCCAGCGGTTTCATATTTGGTAGATGTATGTGGCATCTTCTAGTGGTCCTCTACAAAGATTGTTCAAATGATCCCTCTGGGGTCAAAACTGGCCAAGCCCCGGGGGTCTCATTGTTTATATAGACTTAAATAACAAAATGACTTTAAAAATCTTCTCCTCTGAAACCGCAAGACCCATAGGTTTCATATTTGGTATGTAACATTGCATAGTGGTCCTCTACAAAGATTGTTCAAATGATGCCCCTGGGCTCAAAACTGGCCACACCCCGGTGGTCACATGGTTATATATAGACTTAAATAGCTAAATTACTTTGAAAATCTTCTCTGAAACGGCAAGGCTCAGAGGTTTGGTATTTGGTTAGTAAAATTGTATAGGGGTCCTCTACAAAAGTTGTTCAAATGATACCCCTATGGTCCAAACTGGCCACTGGGTGGGAGGGGGTCACATTGTTTAAATAGACTTCAATAGCAAAATTACTGCAAAATCTTATCCTCTGAAACCGCATTGCCCAGAATTTTATATTTGGTATGTAACATTGTATAGTGGTCCTCTACAAAGATTGTTCAAATGATGCCCCTGAGGTAAAAACTGGCCACGCCCCAGTGGTCACATTGTTTATATAGACTTAAATAGCTAAACGACTTTGAAAATCTTCTTCTCCGAAACCACAAGGCCCAGAGTTTGGTATTTTGTTGTTAATATTTTATAGGGGTCCTTTACAAAACATGTTCAAATGATATCCCTGGGGTCAAAACTGGCCACGCCCAGTGGGTCACATGGATTATATAGACTTAAATAGCAAAATTACTGCAAAAATCGTCTCCTCTGAAACCGCAAGGCCCAGAGGTTTCATATTTGGTATGTAACATTGCATAGTGGTCCTCTACAAAGATTGGTCAAATGATGCCCCTGGGGTCAAAACTGGCCACGCCTTGGGGGTCACATTATTTATATCGACTTAAGTAGCTAAGTGACTTTGACAAATTTTTTCTCTTAAACTGCAAGGCCCAAAGGTTTGGTATTTGGTTGGTAACACTGTATAGGGGTCCTCTACAAAGATTGTTCAAATGATGCCTTGGTGCCAAAACTGGCCAGGACCCGGGGGTCACATTGTTTATATAGACTTAAATAGCAAAATTACTTCAAAGATCTTCTCCTCTTTAAGTGCAAAGCCCAGTGGTTTCATATTTGGTATGTGGTATCTTCTAGTGGTCCTCTACAAAGTTTGTTCAAATGATGCCCTTCGGGTCAAAACTGGCCACGCCCCGGGGGTCACATTGTTTATATGGACTTAAATAGCAAAATTACTGCAAAAATCTTCTCCTCTGAAACACTGAGGCCCAGTGGTTTTATATTTGGTATGTAACATTGTATAGGGATCCTCTACAAAGACTGTTCAAATGATGACCCTGGGGTCAAGACTGGCCACGCCCAGGGGATCAATAGTTCAAATAGGTTAAAATAACAAAATTACTTCAAAAATGCTCTTCTGAAACTGCAAGGCCCAGTGGTGTAGTATATGGTATGTGACATTGTATTGTGGTCCTCTACAAAGATTGTTCAAATTATGCTCCTGGGGTCAAAAGTGGCCACGCCCCTGTGGTCACATGGTTTATAAAGACTTAAATAGCAACATGACGTTTAAAATCTTCTCCTCTAAAACCGCAATGTCCCAAGGTTTCATATTTTGTATGTAACATTGTAAAGTGTCCTCTACAAAGATTTTTTTAAATTATACCCCTGAGATCAAACCTGGTCATGCCCTGGGGGGGTCACATGGTTTCTTTAGACTTATATGGCAAGTGCACTTAAAAAATCTCCTCTGAAACTGCAAGGCCCAGGGGTGTCATATTTTGTATGTAACATTGTATAGTGGTCCTCTACAGGGATTGTTCAAATTATGCCCCTGGGGTCAAACGTGGCCACACCCTTGGGGTCACATGGTTTCTATAGACTTAAATATGGCAAGAGGACTTTAAACATTTCTCCTCTGAAACTGCAAGGCCCAAAGGTTTTGTAATTGGTATGTAACATTGTATAGTGGTCCTCTACAAAGAATGTTCAAATTATACCGCTTGGGTAAACAGAGGCCACATCCTGGGGTTCACATGGTTTGTATAGACTTAAATGACAAAATGACTTCGAAAAGTTTATTCTCTGAAACCTTAATGCCCAGATCTTTTGTAATTGGTATGTAACATCTTATATTGGTCTTCTACAAAGATTGTTCAAGTTATGCCACTGGGGTCAAACCTAGCCATGCCCCGGATTTACATAGATTCTATAGACTTATATTAAATGTGGACTTCACAAATCTTCTCTAAAACTGCAAGGCCCAGAGGTTTCATACTTTGTATGTAACATTGTATAGTGGTCCTCTACAAATATTGTTCAAATTATGCCTCTGGGGTAGAAAGTTGCCATGCCCTGTGGGTCATAATTATGGTTTATATAGACTATTAAAATATTCTCCTGAAACTGCAAGGCCCAGATCTTTATACTCATGTAAGTGGTTTAGTGCCATTTGGCCCTCTTGTTATAAGCCTTTATGATGCCTTAAACTCGTGGCCCTTTTGTTTACTTGAATAGTTTGACGATTTCAGTGGAACCTTAGTTGAAAAGCACGTATTTATTGAATTAGATAATTATTAAGGTATTTTATTTGTTATTTTAAATCAGTTCAACAACAGACCAGTGTCCAGGCTGCCGCTTGACCAGTTGAAATCATTGACAGCTGGAGTGTGATCAGTGGAGTGACCTGCTGACCTTAGCAGTGGAGATACAGCTTGCCTAAGGAGTGTTTTGGGAAAGGAGTCGGTTACCGAGTTACCGAGGGGTAAAGGATATAATTTATTGTGTGTGTGCTCAGGTGAAAATGTACTGGTACATGTACATGTAACTTAAGACTGGGCACTGGAGTTAATTTATCAGGTACCAGTAGGTTGTTTCGAATTTTATTAATTTATTAGAACAGTCTTATTATTAACACTATTACAAGATTCATGTGCTAATTTTAGCATCTTCTCTCCATTTAAAATGCAAAATTTGAATCGTATGTAGATGACTACTTGCAGACAATGACAAGTATTATCAAAACCCCACAGTAAAAACTTAAAAAGTAAATTTCTTAAAAGTTAAAACCATAGCATTTCTGAAGTCTGTTTCATACGTTAGTATATTAACATTCAATGCTAGTATTATTTTATGTTTAAGAACAGAAATAATTGTGTTTTATATTGAATTTTTTAGGAGTTTTTAGTTTAGTACATCTTAAGTTAAATTTTTCGTAGGAGAGTTATCAATACAGCCCTGCTTAAAACAATAACAGCATAATGTTTCATTTAAAATTGTCATGTTTTTTTAGTCTTTATTATTTTAATACATTTAAACGGGTGACATTTGTTGTTGAAAATGAAGTTTTCTTTATTTATATATAAAAACACATGTAAAAATATATATAACTCATAATAACAATACACAGTAACACTTGGTTCAAGAGTGTATGTATAATCTTTCATATTAATTAATTTCAAAATAAGCAGATAAAAGTGACAAAATAACTTGAAAGCAAACAAAAAAACATAAAAATGACAAAGTAAACACTACAATATAGAATTAACAAACGGGTGTGGGCTTTTGCTTCGTTTATTAGTGTTGTGTAACCTTAACCAACTGTCCAGTCCACGTATATACATGTATCGGAGTTTCCGGCTGTACAGCTGAAAACTATTGTGTGATTCAAAACTAGCTAATGATGGATTTAACAGCAATGTTTATTCTTAACTTTTATTATACTTTAAATAGAAATATGTGCAGGTTAACTATGTTTCTACTTTAATTAGAAATATGTGGTGATTAACTTTTTGGTTACTTGTATTTATGCCACAATGTCATTTGTAAGATCGTACATACACTCTTTAATATGATTTGCCCCCAAAAATGAGTTTTCAGGGAGCAAAAATGTTCCAGTAAACGAAACTGAAAACTGAATAATTTAATCTTTAGAAAAGCACACTATCTAGAGAGAACACATTGGGTCTCCCGAAAATAACCCCACTCTTATTATTGCTATCATATTACAGGTAAACATTGAACGGAGAGCTATGTGCCAATAGATATTGGTTCACGACTGATAACAAGTTAGCTGTACAATATTGACTATCTTGTATTCATTGGTTAATTGAAACCGACAGCTGTAAATATGCAGCTAAGGTGGTGACAGATAATGATTAATTAACAAGAAGTCTTATTGGTTTCAGACGTAACAGTGTTTGGCTGCATTTATACAGTGGCAAATGAGTGATGAAGACATAGCTGAGTTGCGATTCAGTGGGATTTTACCTCGTGAAGCGTAAAACGTAACAAAAGCAGTGGAGTTTGTGTGCTTACTAGTTTACAATGGCGAGTTTTTATTGAGTGGGAAGTGGAGAGTTGTTTAACGTGACGTGGGTGTGATATTTTGGATGTATAGTGCAGCAAGCTTAATAAATGACGCATCAGCATCAATAGTGTTGAAAACCACATTGAAGTGGTAGTGAATTGTTTGTGTACTGGACGCTGGATATTGGATTTCAGAGATGGGTGAATAAATTAGTATGGCCAAAAACTTCAAAAGTGAAGGAGATTTAGTGACGAAACAACCAAATTCGTGTCTGACAAAATCTGGTGGAATATTTTCACTGTCAACTGGCAACATGGGAAAAGGGAGGAAGGAGGATGGGTCTGATTTGAATGGGACTTACAAAGGGGACGAGGCCCATGAAGGGTTTGGGTTAGTGAAATTGAGGGCAAGCACCTTGAAAACTGGGTCCAGAGTGAGTTTTGCGGATTGTGACAATGAGGGCAATATGATAAAGATGTGTAGCGAGTTGGAGTTGAACGTTGAGCCAGAGTTTTCTCATTCCGCTCTAGGACGAAGCTTGTCGTACTCGGCGATTGAGCGCACGGACAGACAAATGGAGGATCCAGAGGTGCTATTCAACCCAAACATGGTGTTCAGTCATTATCACAAAAGTTATGACACATACTCGTTGGGCTCCATGGACAGTCGATTGTCAACTAGTCCAATCAAAGAGGAATTGTTTGAAAGTCACGAACATCGGTCGTACATGCCGTCAAGGCATGACATCGACACTTGTGAAAATCCAGAAGATTCTGACCTAGCGCACCATGTTACTGACACAGTGGATGAAAATACAACAGATTGTGCTATACCAAAATCGGGTCATTCAAAATCTCCCCCAAGGTCGATGCCAACAGGTCGACCTCCTTGCCCAACGGGAAATTTAAGCATCGCCCATCGTCGGTTAAACAGACGTCTTGGCTGCTGCGATTGTTTGAATCAAAGATGTTTGACATGTCCATCGCAATATCGTATCTGTTCAACTCAAAGGAGCCTGGCGTTCAAACTTACCTAGGTGGGTAGCAGAATTTCACTGCACAATATGTTTTTAATTCATCAATAAATGATTATATAATTAAGTAAATATGCACCACTTTCAGAGTTCTCGGTAACGCGTAATTCGGCATATTTGGACTTATACTTTTATGAAAATGACGCCATAAATCTCGGTGTTAGATTCTAGGATGCAACCATTTTCTCTGGCGTACTCATACTTTCCCAAGACAAAGAACGCCTACTCGGCAATAAACACATTCCCCTTCTGCATCAGCGTGTCAATAATCAATAAAATCAAGACGCAGGCGGAGTCAGCTTAACTACAGCTAACCAGTTAGCCAATAAGAATGCGTATGCAAATGAATGCCGTCGATAGAAAGTGTATCACGCCCTCAATCTAATTTGAATTTGTAAAGGTGTAAGTGATTTGTAACACTTGTCCTTTATTTATGGGTTATGTTCTGTGCGTGTAATTAACACCCGTGTTTTTAATAAATTGCTACAAATTTAAAGAAGACCATATAATTTTTATTTCTGCGAAATGAACAGTTTACAAATTGTAAGAATTAAGATGAATCAGTGTAACTTGACTATTTTTGTACACCGACCGCGTCAAGCGGGCGTCTATAACTACTAGTGTTTATTAATAAAATAGCTATTAAAAATCATCACTGTACACGGATTATATGCAAACACTTTGGCTGAGGCAACATTTATTAATCGTTTTTATTCCTTATTAGATTTTGTCTTTCTTACATCTCTTAAATGAATAAAGTCCTATTTAATTGTTTAATTGCGGGTAGTTTGTTTAAATAAGATTTTTGACACAAAATATTGTTGTTGTAGTTGTGTTTTTTAAGTTGGTGGGGCAGGGGTCTGTTTTGAAGATTAGATACTGGGACGCTATTTTTTCATAAGAAGAAGTCCTGGACTCCATGTCTTGTAATACTAGCGAGAACTCTGACTTTATGAAAGAATTCCAATAGTATGCTTTTCCCCAAGGATAAGAAACACAAATATAGCACTAATAATAATAATGGAATTGCTTTATCTAAGTATAATCATATACGTAGTCGAACTTTAAACACTTACACTAAATTTTTTTATTATAACCCTGATGTAATGAAATTATTACAATAAAAAAAACTATTTCACTAATTAACACTATTTAACACTTAAAACTTCATTAAAAATGTAAGCAGAATGTCTATGATTGCTTTTTTCTCTATGAAGATTTTGTAAATTTTTTCACAGTATTTCAGTCTTATCACATCGGTCAGTTAACCTACTCACTCTTTATCTAGGCAAGCTTAGCTGATCTAAGCGGTTTACAAGTACTAAGTGCACATACTTATGATATGATGCAGTGTTTTTTTCGCCTTTGGGGAAAAGGTGGGGGGGCCCTTCAGACGGGGAATTTTATGGGAAAAGGGGAATTGTTTTTGTAGAAAAGAATTATTACATGTCAACATTTTTCTTTGTTATAAAACATTTATCAATTGTTTTGCTACAAATGATAACTTAGATTATGCACAAACTTGATTTAATAAAATAATTGCTGGGATTGTTTACGAAAATTCCTCTATCTTAGTCAATTTTGGTCCGATTTTGGTCAAGTTTTTTACAAAATATAGCTTACATTCTGAGGGGAATCTTAAGGTTAATATAGGGGGAAAATATACTATCTTAGCGGGGGAATGGGGCCGAATTTCGGCCTCTAATTGGCCCTAAAAAAAACACTGTAATGTTATACGTTCAATGTTGACAACTTGAAAGGACTGATTTTATCAGATGTGTGCATCAGTGTGTCAATTATCTGCTTGTGTCAATGTTGCATGTTAGGTAGCATTTTAGACACGGCAAGATTTGCAAGATTGTCATCATCACGCCTTTATGACATGTTTTGCTTTGAAGTCATACTGAGTCTCATGCCCCGAGGGGAGTCAGTGGATGTCAGCATTCTTGCTGCGTTAGGCTTTCTTTGGCCATGTCATGATGGAAAATCTTCGTTGAGAATTCATATTGAAGAAACATTGTTCAAATTACAAGTAAACACATTGACATTCCTTTTTTTTAGAAACAAAATAAATTTAGTTCTGCTCCATAGGACTGGCTTCGTTTTAATGGCCAAACAAAATCAGAAATTTTTATGGTTTAGAACAAATACAGTTTTATTTTTACCATTGGCAATGAAAGCTTAGCATGCAATGATTGACTGATAATAAGGGCACTTCAGCTGTTATTGACCTTAGATGTACATGATGTCTGTTGATATGCCTAAAGCCTACAAGTTCTCGCACATTGGCAATGAAAGCTCAGCATGCAATGATTATTGACCTTAGACATGATCAGTGTTCTGCCGTGAATTTGGACTATTGGGGACAAGGGCCCTCTTGGCTTTAAAAAGTGGGGACAAATGACAAAACTGTAGGGACAGAGACAAAAAAATTGTTCACCTCATTAATATTCCCAAAGCAGATGTTTGTTTTTTAAAAGTACGTACTAGCTGTTTTTATTAGTTTTTTTTTTTTTTTTTTTTTTTCAAAAAATGATTAATACATAATACTGTGTTCTTAATTAATTCATAACGTTCTGTTGATAAATGACTGTTACTCTGCATTCTTAAATACCGTATAACCTTGCATTACTAATTTTCATTTGAACAAACAATAAAATCCGTTATAAACACAAGGCGTTAATAATGAAACCTGTTAAAACTACAAAGTGTAACAGTGTTACATCATCAATTAGCCGGGCTTCCAAAACTGTAAGCCGTTAGCAACACTCATAGCAACGGTGTCGGTAATTCGACTTCAAAAGTCTTTGATGTTTCTGCCGAAATGCTGCTTTCGTCCAGCAGTTTATTGCTGAAAAGCGTGTTTCATGTGGACCGCGTGTACAATTATCGATTTATACTACTGTATCTGAACTGTTCAAGCGCTGACGATAAAGCGTTAATGAATTAGTGTTCTAGTGAACAAATTGGTTATAAATTGACGTCACGATCAATGATATAAATTTTACTAAATACGTCGAATGATTAACTTGTAAATTGTGTTTGCCCGCTTACCAAAATTTGGTGGGGACAAATCATTTATTTTTGCGCCAATGGCGCAAGGCCGCATCCACGGCAGAACACTGCATGATGTCTGTTGATATGCCTAAAACCTACAAGTTCACACACACTACAGTCCGTAAAAATGCATGTGAGAACCGTTATAAACATGGACTAATCGATACAGGTAAAATAGACTATTTAAATTGCAGACGATGACAGCCTGCTTGTAAACAGAAATCCATGGTTTCCCCTATTTACAATAAATGGTTGATTCCCGCATTTTCAACAAAATTTAAACCGACTATACTTTCGTATGAGAAGAACATTGTACTTGATGTCTAGCCTGTCCTCTCATTATTTGTAAAGGAGAAATATACATGTACTCTAGAATTATGGGCAGAGTTTCCATGTATGTGTAGTCGTCAAAAGTAGCTCAGTTTAACCAAGCAAACCTGAATTCCTATTTTGTTGCCACCAGCCTGTCTATTTTTCATTAAGGATCTGAACAAGCAGTGTTTATTTCAGGGCCATTTGGGGCCGAAATTTTTCCCCATTCCCTTGCTAAAAAAGTATGTATTTTTCCCCTATATATTTAAAATTCCCCGAAGAATGTAAGCTCCATTTTGAAAAAAATTGACTAACATTGGACAAAAATTGGCAAAAATAGAGGGGTTTTCTTAAACAATCCCAGCAATTTTTCATCAAACCAAGTTAATCTATGTTATAACTTGTAGGAAAACAATTTATTAATGTTTTATATTAATGTAGAATATAAACATGTAATAATGCTTTTCTAAAAACAACATCCCCTTTTGCAGTAAAATTCCCCATCTGAAGGGCCCCGCCACTTTTCCCCCAAAGGTGAAAAAACCCGTTGACAAGCCCTTATCAAAATTTACCAGTACTTGGTCTGGTTCTTAGACTAAAGAACATTCGTATACTAAAGAATAAAGAATAGACTCAAAACAAAATACATGTGCTTTCGTAAATATGTTAGGTCCAATATTTTATTAACAAACCATTCTAAACAAAGAATTATATAATTAAAATTCTAACATGTTACTGGCTTAATGTTGCTATAGTCAAAGAATAAAATTGTTATCGTTGTTAACAGCATTCTTAGAACAGAACAGGTTCAATATTGTTTTTTATTCTCAGGCCTTTTACTACTGCTCTCACGGGTCCGATGCCAAATATGCATAATTTTTCCCAATTCTAACCCCAAAATTCCCAATTGTAAAAAATCTGTATTTTGTTTTCGAAAATGAAAATGTACATATGATTTTTCAATGTTTTACAACAGATTTTTTTCACATTGGACTTTACATTTGGATATCCTTTAATTTTATTGTTGACATTGTTTACAAGGGGAGAACACTCTAATAGCCTTGTAATAAAATGGGTAACACAAAAAACGATTTGTTTGTCCACTAGCATGATGAAATTTAACATGAATTATGGGCACATATTTTGTTATGTACAAAGCGGATGTGTCAGTTAAAGGAAGGATTTAAATATCAGGAGGTAAAGATTTCGTTTCAAGTTAACACATATTTTCGCGACCTATTTAGTGTAGGTACTACACTATATTTATTAACACATCATTAAAACTAAATCATGTAGTCTGTAGATCCCACAATTTTATTTTGGTGAAGTCAGATTTGGTGATGAATGTTTTGAAATATACACAAACTTAAAGGAAATAAGACATGCATAGGGTAACAAACTCAGGTTGCATAGCTTGGTTAGGTATTTATCACAATTTAGAGTTAATTAAAAAAAAATTAGTGCCATTAAACTCTTATTTATTGGTTTAAAACAGTAAATTTCATCATTACACGTACGATTTAGCGATATTTTTTTTTCCCAATTTTGAAAATTTTACGGCATGAATTTCCCAATACAACCAAGGTACTTTTTCCCAAAACGTCAGAAAAAGGCCTGACTCTTATGTCTTTAGTGTTTAATGGGTTGTTCAATGCGGGCACAGGGCTTGGGCTTATTTTGAACACTGTGTGAACTACTACTGTGTCTTATCATTTTCAGATCTCATTACAAATATTTAAAGACAGAATGATGCTCTTTAAATCCATTTGAAATAAATAAAAATATATTTAGAGCTGAAGTACAAAATAATAAAGTTCATTTCCCTTTTCCATCGTAATGATGTCAGGGTTTTTCCATCAGATCCGTAGACTGTCCATCCAACTTTCGTTTGAACAATGCATGAGGCTAGCGTTCAAAGTCTGATTCCCAAATCTGGTAGCAGATAGTAGACTTTTAAACTCTGATAACAAAGATGCGTCATATGTTATGTTTACAAACATTACTGACCTTGAATTTAACCGTCTTCTTTTTGGTCAGATACAATTTAAAAAGGTCATGTTCACAAAAAACTTGAAATGGATAAAATACGAAGTTAAAGGGCCAGAAAAGGGTGCTCATGCGTTACACGCAACTAGGGGGAAACATCTAGAATCACAAAAGGTACAGGGTGCTGCTAAAAAGGAATAGGGGGAAATACGGACCAGTCTGTTGACATTTTCTAATAATTTGCTAAATCCAGAGTATTTATTAGTCAGATGCTTGTAATTAGGGTTTTCAAGCATAATTTATTCATTTGTTATTGAATATTTGCAAAAATATATACAATTTCAAAATATATTCAACATTTCTGTGTTTACCAGCCCAGAGGGGCAGCAGGGGAGAACCAAAAAGGAGCAGGGTGCAGCAGCCTGCTATTTCTCCAGATCTTTCCCTAATGCAACTTTTGTTATGCCCCCGGCATCTTGATGCAGGAGGCACATAGTGATTGTCCTCTCCGTCCGCCCTTCCGTCTGTGACAAGGTTAGGTAGATTTTACCGTTTAGTATAGCACCAACACTGACTACAACACTTGGATACTTACACAGTTGTTGCTTATGACCATTCCCTATCCAACAATATCACCCGACCTCTATTTGACCTTGACCGTATTTGCACTTAAAATAATTCAAATGGGCTGTTTCTTGGTTAAATAGATTAAACTGTTTCGTCTAGCACCAACACCGCTTGCTACAATACTTGGATACTTTCACAGTTGTTGCTTATGACTATCCCCAATCCACCCATATCACCCAACTTCACTTTGACCTTGACCTAATTTGGGCTAAGAAATGGGCTATCCAGCACCAACCGAGGGCATGTTTGTTTATCAAACACATAATCTTGTTTTAATTTTATAATTTTAAAATATTAGCTTGAACTAATGTAATAAACTAATTCAAAACCTGTTTCTATATTTATAAAGATAAGTATTTAAAATTGAATACATAATATATCAGTCTGCAACAATCTAAGATATTACATTTTTTTTAATTTGGCGTGTCATGGGAAAATCGGGCTAAATGCATGTGCGCAGTGTAGTCCGAGATCAGCCTGTGCAGTCCGCACAGTGCATTAAGCCCGATTGTTCCACGACACGCCTCAAATATAAATTAAATTTCTATGGTTGAGTGTGAAACTGTTGTATCTGCTTAACGTTTCTATAACAGATACTATAGTTTCACGGTCAAGGCTTGAGCATGAAACTTGTAAATGTGTGCCACTTTTATTATTAGACCTTTTAAGATATATAAAACAAATCTGAATAGAAAAACGTGATCATGTTGGATAAACACATTTTCTTGCAAGAAAACTTACATTCTGTATGCGGATAATTCACTGTTATCATATAGTTTATAAAGAGAGAAATTCTGTGTAAAAACAATTAAATTATATTCACCACAGCTCTGATTGCAAATTTCTTGCAATAAAGCAACAATTTGTATGTATAAAGATATTCACAGTTACTTAGTCATAGCCTTTATAGAGCGAACGAAATATTTCAGTATCACAATTACCATGTACTGCTGATCATAACAGATTGCCTGAAACGAATGATTCATCATTATTTACACTGTAAATCAGGTTTCCCATGGTAACACTGTGCATGTTATTGTAAAAGTAGCAGATTCTGAAGAATACAGATATTGTTTATACAGATTCTCATTACAACAGAACATCGATCAGAATCTGTAATGAGGTTGCAATTATGTGTGTTAACATTCATTAATTTTCTTATGTATTCATCAGACAAGCACACGAATCTTGGTGCAGAAAGTCATGAAACTGACATTTTTTACGAAATTCACATTTTTGAAAATTTGGACCCTGACTTTATCATTGCTCATAACATATTTGAATGTTTGGATTGTAGTCCACTTGTAAATCTAGACTTTTATCCCCCCCAAAATTGTACCGATATATTGCCATAATTGTTCCAGTGTGAGAATTTACTAGTTCCTTTGTATTTGTATTTATTGAAGTTAACATGGCTTTTATTTTAGTTACATGCATTTGAAATTTATCAATTTTTTTCTTTTTTTTATGGACCAATTTTTTTTATCGCCAACATTTTTGGGGGAAAAAAAACAACAGCAGTAGGATTGGAATGGACGCAGTTTTGATTTGCTGGCAAAATTCCCCCAACAACGAAAGATTTGTGTTTTTACCTGAAATATGGTCCAGGACTCGCACTACCAATTGCCAAATAAGCATATGGCTATACAGCCAACAAAATTAAGTTCATTTTGTGTAAATAGTTGGCTGAAATATATTTTGCTTTAACATATGGCTACACAGCCAACACAATAAAGTTCATTTTGTGTAAATAGTTGGCTGAACTATATTTGGCTTAAAACAAATGGCTACACAGCCAACACAATTATGTTCATTTTGTGTAAATAGTTGGCTGAAATATATTTGGCTTAAAACATATGGCTACACAGCCAACGCAAACATGTTCATTTTCAGGGATCTCGGAAACGCAAAATCAACTGTATTTGGACGCACATTTTTTCAAAAGGACGCATGTCAAACCCGTGCCAAGAGTCCTTGGCACGCATGCTTTTTCGCTTACTGCGTATACCCTGTTATTAAAACATACATGAGTGCCTGCAGTAAAATCGGCAGTAGTCGCGATAAAATCAATATCGGCCCCATTACACACTTCAGCTGTCAAAGTCTAGTCCTTTAGCTCCGCCCACAGCAGTCCCTTAGCTCCACCCACTAGTGTGGGTGGAGCTAAGGGACTGGTGTGGGCGGTTACTGGTAATTTTCATTGGTAAATTACATTGTCACTCATTGCTGTGCTTTAATCCGTAAGTCAGTTAGAATGTGCGAAATTGACGAAATGTGACAAAAGGCGTCCCCAATTAAGAACAGTTACAACATATTTAACAACTTCAAACAAACAACACTGATTTCATTTATTTATATTGCCAATCAAATGTCATGAATAACAACTCTAAATCTCAGTAAATTGAGTAATGCGGTGATAAGAGTTTTTGTTTTAACAGAAATTTTATACGAAAATCTAGGGCTGAATTTTGACAGGAATATAAAAGCATCAATCAATAATCAGATATTAAGGAACTTTCTAGTATATAACACCTATGACAAGACATAAATTAACAATACTGGCGGTAATGTAATAACAAAATGTTGCAATGTCACATATTTTCGCGACCCCACGAAAATTTTCACCGCTGACTTTATAGATTACAAACATTTATAAAACACATGCAAACACATAATTTGGTGTTTAATATCACCAATTATTGCCCCTTTCTTAAGTTTTTTTGTGTTGTAAAAGTTGTTGTGTGTTGTAAAACCTGTTTCACAATTACACTACTTGACAGTGACAAGTTTACGCTTTGGTACCTGTCTGATGTACTGTAATCGACGCATCATGACTTTACTAGGCCTACAAATCAGTTAACAAGTTTAGACCATCTGGCATCAATTGCTAATCGCTCAGAATTTACCTGTTTAAAAATTAATTATTGGTACCAAAATATTGTTTTATAAGAAATGATTAAATATTATGTATTATCATTATAATTACATAACCCAATAATAATACTAATAATTATTATTATTACTATTATTATAATGATTATTATTTTATTTATCACTGTCATATATTGTATAAATGGTAAAAATTCCATTCCCTCTCGCCTGTCACATACTTAACCTTTATTTCTTTTCTATTTGGGACACCTACATTTTAGGGGGAAGGAGTCCCAGGACTCGTATTTTAAAATCCTAGTGAGATCCCTGATTTTGTGTAAATAGTTGATTAAAATATATTTGGCTGAAAACATATGGCTACACAGCCAACACAATTATGTTAATTTTGTGTAAATAGTTGGCTGAAATATATTTGACTTAAACTTCTAAAAAAATTAACAAATTTGCCCAAAATGAGCACAGTTTTAGACAAGATTTTCAGCCATGGTCTAAAGTGTTTTCTTGGCAAAAACAGTATAATATTTTGATGTATCATTTGATGCAAAACATAGTATGTTTGATTTCAATATCTCGCATAAAATATCAACAAATACCATGTACCATTAAATGTACAGTGTGATAATGAGGGGCTAAACCATTTACTGAAAATAGGGGGCAATCATGATTTTATGTTTATAAACACGCTGCAATCGTCTGCATTTTTCCTGATTTATAAATTCTAATTTGCCTGTATCGATTTGTCCATGTGTGTAACGGTTCTCACTTGCAGTTATACCGACTGTATGAAATGAAATGCCTCGAAGGCATAGGCAGGGATTTACCGGACTCGATTTTCTGCTTCAAGTACCCCTACATTTTGAGTCAGGACCCGCCTATTTTTAAACTTGCATCCCATTGGATGCGTGATTTTTCTGATCTGTTGATACAATTCAGTGTAAAAAAATATATTATTTTATATATGTAATTTATAAAATTATTAACATTATTTTATAATGCCTTCATTCTATCTTATTGATACAAAACATTCAAAATGTTTATACAAATGCAGACAAAACCATTGAATGGGACCCCCACTGTTATTGAGAGGACCCCTACATATCAACTACCTGAGTCCTGTGAACCCCTAAAATTTAACGTTGATGTAAAACTCTGCATAGGGAGTGCTTACTACATGTACTAGCCAAGTTACATACAACATTAAGATGTTAATATTAGTCAAGACATTATTTCATTATCATAGATTTGACAGATGCACCTGGTGTACTGCTTTTTATGGCCTTCTTTATTACCATCTTTATGAGCGCAATTTAGTAGATAGTTGTTATTCTGTAAGCAACTTTATTTCAATGTGTCTTATTTAATTGATAATTTGCTATCTGTATGTTTTTATGAGGTTAATAGCCAGGAAGATAAAAAACAATGTACATTGCTTTGTACATGTTATCGAAATGGTTAATAAAGGTTAATAAATTTAGTTATATTTTTTATACCTTTTTATCATGTGATAAATGATCACAAAAACTTGGTAACAAATTTTTATCAACATTTCTAGGAAGGTTGGAAATGGGTTAATGAAGAAATGATTAAAATTTGGTGGTGATCCAGATCACCTTCTGTATCCAGATTTTTTAAATAAAATTATTTGAAGGTATGGCGAAATGCCACATTTTGCTGTATTTTGACTTATTAGTTCAGATACGCCAACACATGGGCGAACTTTCTTGGCAGAGGCCTGCTTTTCTAAACACTTTCTAGTGAATGTGACTGTGCCTTGGTTTTAGTACTTTTACCATTAGGACATGTTTGTGGTGGTGGCGATGTGGTTTGGGGGACGGGGAGAGGGATAAAAAGGTTCAGAAATACAAAAATTGAAGAAAAAAAAGTAAACAAACTGAACTAAGTATCTGTAGCATGATACACAAATCCCTCTTTTACTCTGGCTTTTAATAGCTGTTGAATTTCTTTTAACTAGATAAGAAAATAAAGAACAAACAAAACTCATAAACAAAGATACTTTTTTTTACAGTTTTATTCTGAATACATTGAGGCAATACTGCCCATGATATTTAGAGTGCTCGAGTACATTACGTGTCCTTAAAAACAACAAAGGCGCATGTGACATGTCTATTAAGACACGTGGTTGTGATCATATGAGTGGGTTTAAGTTGTAGTGGAGGTTTGTTTGTTAATTTTATGCAAATACATGGCCTAAACTGATTTCATTTTTCAATGTGACAAATGCCAGGGCTTTGCCTGTTAAATGTCTAAGTTTTACTTTATGTAATTTATTCTTTACAGATAAAGTTATTGGTAAAATAATCTAAAATGAGAAAGGGGTAATGAAAAATAATTCCTAAAAATCTTGAAGACGATTTGCAGGAAAACAACCTTTAGAAATGGTCATGCTATCTTTTACTAAATTCTTTGCAGGGAGATATACATTTCTAATTTTGTATGTCTCTCCAAATGTAATTTCCAAGCCACTCTTGCACAAAAGAAAAGAAAAAAAAAGAAAAAACAAACGAACAGCAGATAAAAACCTACCATTATTATTTATCATTACATGTATATAAGTTGTTACATGCCTTTACAATAGATGAGTGATTTAAGTTATATCCCAACTTACTCATTTGTTAATGTTTGAGAAGACATAATTATGACAGTTCGCCTAAATTTTTAATATTTAAAAGATTAGGGCATCTCAAAGACCCAAAACATGCACACTTTTATAACACTTGTTATTTCTAGATAATATAATGATAAACTGTTGTTAGTTGTTGATTTTTAATTCATATTTAAGTAATTTCTAACACTGTACTGAGGGTTGTTATTTCCTCAATGCCGCCATGAAGATGGCATAAAATTAATTGTCAATGCCGGTGTGTTGATTGGATAAAGTTTTAGCATGTACATGTACACGTGTATTTTCAGCCAATAAGATGTTCAGTTTTGTGGAAGTCTATTCTAAACATAGATCTACTGTAGGCGGAAAGTGCTGTCCTGGATTAGCCTGTGCGGACTGCACAGGATAATCAGGGATGGCACTTCCCGCTTTTATGGTATTTTCTGTTTCAAGGAAGTCTATTCTAAACATAGATCTACTGTAGGCGGAAAGTGCCGTCCTGGATTAGCCTTTGCGGACTGCACAGGCTAATCCGGGATGGCTTTTTACGCACATGATAATCCGGGACGCCACTTTACACACATGCATTAAGACCGGTTTCCCACGACACACCTCAAATAAATACCGAATATTCCATAATAAACGTCCCCAAGCTAATGAATGCCCCCCCTCCCCCGCATTTTTTTTTCAATAACCAATCCTCCATGCCTAATGAATGCCGTCTCTTTGGATTAGACTCTTAATACAAATGCGTGCATAACACCTGTTTTTGTAAATCTTTTAAATGTTTTCACAATGAGCTACACATTCATATAATAATGTTTTCCACATATTAATATATATGTCAGAACACCAAGAACTGAACTTGTATTAAATGCCCCCTTTGGGAAATGTAAAGCCCCTGGGGGAGTTTATTAGGAAATATACGGTAAATTGAATTGAAAAATATTGGATCTAGATTCGATAATTTCAGTGTTTGGGGAAATCCGGTTTTCATTAATGCAGTTTATCTATATGTCTTTTTTTTTGACAAGTCCTAAATATTGGGTTGTAATTGAGAAGCAGATTATATCGTGAAAAGTTGTGTTTTTCGGTCTTGACAGAGTGGAGCCAATAAATTCTACAGTTATACAATTGTGTTCCACCAGGCCTTCTGTATGATCATGCTAAGGTTGAACAAGTCTCGTTGATATCAAGTAGAGATCATGTGGAGGTTGATTTTGTCAAGACTATCCATAAATCCGTCAATTGGTCAAGCTTAAATATGAAAGAAAATTTTGTAAATCTCTGAATAATTACTCATATAGACAGAGAAACTGGGAGAATGCTTACAGTAATTTTTCACTCTCAGGTAATAACTAATAATGTTTTACAGGTGCTCATGATTACTACAGGTATAAAATCAAATCGATTATGTGTATATTACAGGTGTCGTAGCAGCGTTGAATTTTCAGTGAAGTGCGTTTGGCTTCTCAGCGCCTTCTCCGCAAGCGTCCTCAAGCCAACATGGCGGACATCGCAAGGCCTGAAACTGCGGAACCTCCTTTTGAACGAGGAATTGAGGTTAGTTGTCCAAACTGGGTGTTTGTATTTATGAACTTAGAATTGGTTGTATGGTTCCGTTCCAATAAAATCACCTGAATAATGAATTTTGGCTTATTCAAGAGAGGATTTCTTGTACACAATAAATTATATTGAGGTATTAGCCTATCACCCTTATTGGTAACCCCATCCCGCCCCCCCCCCCAAAAAAAATGAACTAAATAAATTGTCATAAAAAATAATGTCATCTTACACCAGATATTTCACATGGAATGGTTTGCTGTAGTAGATTTTTATCGACCAATGCCTCAAAACTAAATGACAATACCAAATTGTATTCAGAACAAAACACAGTTTGTAAGTTGAAACCTTACAATGATGTAATATTGCAGTTAAGTTCCTCGTTAGAACATACTTCCGCTTGGTTGTTTGCATACAAGTTCTTAAACCAGTTGTTGAGGTTTTTTTTCTCCTTTGTTCAGGCCTCAAGACCCTGTGTATTATTTTCATGTGTTCATACGTTAATAAAAATGAGGCGTGTCGTGGGAAAACCAGACTTAACGCATGTGCGTAAAGTGTCGTCCCGTAAAGTTTTTGCCTACAGTGTATATATGTTTAAAAGAGACTTCTTTGAAACAGAAAGTACCATAAACGCAGAAAATGCCCTGCTGGATTAGTCTGTGCGGACTGCACAGGCTGATCCGGGACGACACATTACGGAAGATATCAAAAACCTAAATTGAAATATTAAGGATGTAAATAAACTGCATTAAATGTGGGTTTTTTGTTTCATTTGCGCAAAATTTTAGTACTACTGTAAAATAATTAATTAGGAACTTAAATTATGTTCCTTGTTTAAGTGATGTGTTGTTGTTTTTCACAACCACAGAAAACTAGTACTGCTAATTAATCGGGAACTAGTTTTGTTCCGTGTTAGAGGAACACTAAACATACCAGTCTGTTTGTTGTTTACAAGTGGGTACACAAGCTTTTCTTTGTTCTGTAGGAGGTCACTTATATCAGTTTAAAGGTATGCACTGGATAGGCCATATGCTCTTCCTGTTTGATTTTGTAATAATTAATATAAACAATCTTTTGAAATGTTTGATCTTCCTAAATGAAGGCCTGGACCCAATTTCTTGGAAATACTTTAGCATATAATAACAGGATTATCTTAAACTCACTAATACCAGTAGATAGATTTAACCACGTTAAAACACACAAGTTTACAACACATGACAAGTTCATTTATAGAAACAATGGTGTAACATGTGATTCTTAAAACTATCAAAAGCAATAACACTTGAATTTACTCAAGTACAATTGATTATACTGGAGGAATAGCTATTACGAGGCAAGATAACATTTGTTTGAATCAACTCATGTGAATAAATAGATGGAAGTTAGTCATAGTGTGTAGTAGGATAGCCCATGAAAGCTTCAAAGCTTATTTCCGATGGGGTCCTTGGATACAATACTTACTTTAAGTTAACAAAATTAACATGAATATTTTTTTAGATTTTGGAAATTAGAAGTTTCATAAGTTATTATGTTTCTATAGCATATTCTGTAAAAAAATGTTCTGTTTAATCTAGGCAATAGCATTTTTACATAAAGGAACAAGAGGGCCGTGATGGCCCTAGGTCACTCACCTGAGTTGAAGGCATCATAATGGCTTTAAAAAATTTAATAGCGGGTACATAGATGTTTGATGTTAAATGTTGACACGTATGATAATAATGGACCTATAACACCCATATCCATATATGGTCAAACTGCCCTGCCCCCTGGCAACCTTGTTTTTAACAGACCAAATTATTTGAAGGAATATGGTAGAGGGACATGCAATAAACAATTCTATAAAAATATTTTGAAATCCAGAAAGTGGTTTCTAACAAGAAGATTGTCAATGTTGCCTATATGGTCATATATGGTCAAACTTCCCCACCCACTGGGAGCCATGCTTTTTAATGAATCAAAATTATTCTCATATTGCAATAAAGTGTGCATAAATAATGTTGTAAATACATAATTATGCCATGTTTAATGGAAATTGTATATCAGATAATCACAATAAATAATATAATGGTGTTGTAACATCAATTTTAAAATCATAATTTTTATTGATAAAATAATAATATTATCCTTAAGAAATTGGAGCCAGGTTGCTGGGGGGGGGAGAGAAGAGTGCAGGGGGGGGATTCATTGTTTAAATCTGTTCTTCTATGCTTCAAATTAAAACAATTAAACGTTGTCTTTGAATATTTTCAAAAATGTTATCAACATTTCTTAATGAGCTTAAGGAATAACGGCGCTGGTTATCTGGTTATTATGTTTGTGACTGTTTTTGTTTTGTTTTTGTGAAAGATTGAACATTGTTGCATCATGAAAAACATGTGTATTTCACGATTTGCAGAGTTTGGGTTGAGTAGATCTTTGTACCATGCAAAATTCCATGTCACGCAGCATAAGCTATCAGTTGTTCATGTACTAGAAGTGACTCCATGATATGCCATCGTGGGCAAAAGATACCACTCCATGTAACTCTGCATAGATACGCCGCGTAATTAAAAATAAACATGTATGACACTGCGGCGGCTAGTAAAATATTTGTTAGGGTACATTGAAGGTTGAGGTCTTTTAGGTCGTAATGGTGTAGTAGATATGGTGTCCGCATTGTGACCGAGAGGTATCGGGTTTGACCCCCACTCATTGAACATTCTCAAGATTTTTCCAAATACACCAAGTACTGGTTCTTCCCTGGAAACGGACTCGAGAGTGTCTCTATAAGCCTAAGGCTTTTCGATGCAATTGATCTAAAATAAATAGGTTTAAACTAAGGATGCCTTCCTTTCCTTCAGCCACAGTCACAAACATCAGCATCAACTGCCAAGGCAACACCCGAGTGTGAGACCCACACACACCCATACCGAAACGGGGACCAGTTTGGATACGACCCCATCGCTAGGGACACTGTCGCCCCCGGGCAAGAAGACGCATACAAGGTCAAGGTCAGATGCCACTGGTAGGTGTTTTAGTTTAGTTATATGTATGTTTATGCTCATCGGTATTTTCCAAATGTGGGGCGTCGTGAGAAAACCGATCTTAATGCATGTGCGTAAAGTGTCGTCCCGGATTAGCCTGTGCAGTCCGCACAGGCTAATCCAGGACGGCACTTTCCGCCTACTGTGAATTTATGTTTAGAAGAGACTTCCTTGAAACAGAAAATACCACGAAAGCGGAAAGTGCCATCCCGGATTAGCCTGTGCGGACTGCACAGGCTAACCCGGGACGACACTTTACGCACATGCATTATGCCCGGTTTTCCCACGACGCGCCACATATGTTTATGAGTAATAGTGCAGTGCCAGATTTTCTTGACACTAGTGGCCATATCCACAAAGCTCCTAACGAAAAGCTTAAGTCATACTTAGGCGTATTTTTTTTAAATTTGTTTCTGGTAACATGACCAACAAAACATTATTCAGTAAAATTTAATGGTCAACTTGAAGATTCTAAAACTGAATGAATGTTCAAAACATATTGGTAACATACTTAAACATCGTTTTATAGTGGATGCTATCAAAACAAAAGAATTATTTAACCAAAAATCATTATTTATTGAAAAAAATATATATAAAAAATCTCGATAAATAGTTCTAGGGTCGGGGCATTTTTTTATGGTGGGTCGGGTAACCTGAAACAAACATATTTTTAGTTGTGCTTTTGTGATCACCTTTTGTCCGTTGTGTGTCGTGAATCGTTCGTCGTCAACATTTACCTTGTGAACACTCTAGAGATTACCTTGCCCAATGTTCATGAAACATGCTCAAAACATTTGTCCCAATAATAACCCTTACGAGTTCGAAACTGGGTAATGTGGGGGCGAATACTAGGTCACTACGTCAAATTGAAGAAAAAGCTTGTGAACACTTTAGAAGTCACATTTTTTGGCCAATCAACATGAAACTTGCTCACATTATTTGTTCTAATGATATCTCCGCCAAGTTCGAAAATGGTTCCGCTCCGTTGAAAAACATGGCGGGGTAGTTTTTCTTATATGGCTATAGAATAAGCTTGTTAACACTCTAGAATTCACAAGTTTTGCCAAATCAACATAAAACTTGGTCAGAACATTTTTTTTAATGATATATCGGCTGAGTTCGAAAATGGTTCCGCCCCGTTAAAAACATGTCCGCCAGGGGGCGGGGCAGTTTTCCTTATATGGCTATAGGAAAAGTTTGTGAACACTTTAGAAGTCACATTTTTGGGCCAATCAACATGAATCTTGCTCACAATATTTGTTCTTATGATATCTCAGCCAAGTTCGAAAATGGTTCCGCTCCGTTGAAAAACATGGCTGCTAGTGGCGGTGCAGTTTTTCTTATATGGCTATAGAAAAAGCTTGTGAACACTGTAGAAGTCACATTTTTTGCCCAATCGACATGAAACTTGCTCAGAACATTTTTGTTCTTTTGATATCTCATCAGACTTTGAAAATGGTTCCACTCCGTTGAAAAACATGGCCAGCAGGGGTCGGGGCAGTTTTCCTTATATCATATGGCTACACTACACGTCACATGCTTGCTCAAAACATTTGTCCAAATGATATCTGGGACAAGTTCCAAACCAGGTCACATTAGGTCCAAAACTGGGTCACCAGGCCAAATTGGAAAAAAAGCTTGTGAACACTATAGAGGCCACATTTTTAGCCGATTCTTCATGAAACTTGCTCAGAACAGTTTAGTTCCTTAGCCAGTCAGGTGAGCGGCCTAATGGCCCTCTTCTTTCAAAGTTTTTACTAAGGAACTTTCTCGGCCCAGGCCTACTAAGTTCTGAACCACAAACTTAGTCTCAACTTAAAATATTGAACAATAAGAATGATTGTCACTTTTAAGTTTTTATTTCCATTGGTTTAATATTTAAAATTGAGACTAAGATTCAACTTAAGAATGTCATGGTTTTGGGGCCTGGTGAATTATAAATAATTGCTAATAAGTTTGAAGCAAATGTTGGAATTTCATATAGCTAATGGATTAAATCCATATGATATGTAAAAGTCCTGATAAGGCCACACAAAATATTCTGTGTTTCAGACAACCCGACCCTAAGTAGCGAAAACCCCCCAACCCAAGTTTTTAGTGTCGATTGTTTCTGAGAAATCTGTTGTCGTCAGATTTAAGATAATATTCAATGTTTTTTCGAAGGAAATGTGTCTTTGAGAAAGGCTTAAAACACACAATTTTCTTTGGCCTAACTAAAAATAATTCTCGCAAAAATGTGTTTTATACATTTTGTAGTAGCACAAAATTATATAAACAAACCCTATAGCAACATTCATTTCAGCAATGTAAATAATCATCGAAAAGTTCTGATTCTGATCTAGAATCCTTGGTAGTGTGAACAGTTTGCACAGTTATTTAGCACAGAATCATTGACATTTACAGGCATCTTTGTGAAGGCAGTCAGCAGCCAATCAAATGTCACGCTTCACAACTACACGTGCGGAGACTTGGCCTCTGGGCGGGCGTTCGACTCGGGATTTCTCTGCCACAAGAGCACTGAAGGCGTGAAAAATGATCTCACCGGAAAACATGTGCCCTGCCAGTGTGCGGTAGGGGATTAACTTTATTTGTTGTTTGACCCAATTTTGTTACTGAGGTGCTTGTGAGTGCAAGACTTGTTTTGTAAAGAGTTGTTTTTTCTGCACCTGTATAGTTAAAAGATATGCAAACGTATTCTTGTACTACGTAAACAAAATGAATGCAGTTGCAAAACAGGTTTTCAATATTTTTTTGCTATGTATGAGACTTGTGTAACAGTCAAAGGTTTTTATGCCCCCACTTTAGAGGGGAGGGGGCATATAGATTTGCCCTTGTCCGTCCGTCCGTCGGATTTTTGTGTCGCACAAAGCTCAAAAAGTATAACTACTGGAACTTGTGCACCTAGGTATTTTGGTGCAGATTTTTCCGACATCAGCGGAGTTATGGCCCTTTTTTAAGCAAATAATGACATTTTTGGACTTGTGTCGTTGTAACTCAAAAAGTATTAATGCTAGAGTGTTCAAACTTGATAAACATATTAATCAGCATGTGAACGTGTGCACCTGGGGATTTTGATGCAGTTTTTCCGACATCAGCGAAGTTATAGCCTTTTTTTAGCAAAACATGACTTTGTTGGACTTGTGTCGCATGTAACTCAATAAGTATTGTTGCTAGAGTGATGGAATTTTATAAACATATTCATCAGTATGTGAACGTGTGCACCTGTATATTTTGGTGCAGTTGTTCATCATCAGTGGAGTTATGACCCTTTTTTAGCAAAAAATGACATTTTTGGATTCGTGTCGCATGTAACTCAAATAGTATAACTGCTAGACTGATGAAACTTTATAAACATATTCATCAGCATGTGAACTTGTGCACCTGGGTATTTTTGGTGCATTTTATCCGACATCAGCAGAGTTTTGTGACAACCAGCGGAATGTGGGGGCATCCGTGTCCTACGGACACATGTCTAGTTTATGTACTGGTTTTTCGGTAAATTGGAGCCTGTAAATTGCAAAGAAGTCAAGGTTGACCTGAATACACATAATTTATATTAAATCTAAATCATGGAAGATCACATATCTGAAGTAAGGTAACAATAGGTATAGCCTGCAGATGAATTACAAATATTTTTTAGTACTAATTCTCTCAATAAAATACCTAAATATCAACATCTTTTTAATAAACATAATATATAATATTTTGTTCATTATATTGTATTTAATCGAAATTAAAATACAAACACATGATAAATGTGATTTAAACACTCATGCAATCATTAAAGATTTCAAAGATTTAATAACTTTTTATCCACTTTTCCATTTGTGAATTTAGGCTCAAAAATTGTGAAAAAAGTTTTCTCCATTTAGTATCTGCTTTGTATGAAATATTCAGCTTTATATAAATGTATTGCATCTGTTTTGTCAAATTAATCACATAGTTCTACGTTTTAATTCTACATTTTTAATGGCGGTGTACTCAATTTTTGACTAGGTACACCCAGACTGCCTATGCTATTGATGTTGCTATATTATTTTTAAACAAGGAATACATTTAGGATTATGACTTCGACCTGGGCCAGAATTGTGTGGAAAAAACTAATTTGATACATTTGAACTAATGTTGCGAAATTGTTCACTATAATTCGTAAAACTCTGATGATATATGATGAACATTCCTTACATTGATTTTCCCTTTAACGTTGAAAATAATTATCAAACCAACGAAAGGAAATCATCTAACAACAAATACTGGTCTCCCCTGTTACGATGCAAGAAATTCATAAAACCTATTACGCTGAATTGACGTAAGGCGGAGTGCGCAACTGGGCTCATATCCACACAACTTTAAAGCGACATATTATGTCTTGTTTAAAATCATTGGTTTTCTTATATTTGTGGCTGGTTCACTTAATGTTTTATCAGCATAAACTTCTTGCGGTATGTGAAATATTAAATTGATAAATTAATTCTCCTTAGAAGCGTTGTAAATATGACCATAATACACATATAATTCTCGCAACGGTCACCTCCCTCTGGGGGTTCTTTAGTAACCACACCTACCATGAGCGAAATCCTTTAAGATTAGGAACGATTTATCTTAGAACATTTTGGTTTTTTTAAATATTATTTTGTAAACCTCCAATATAAGTGTTGCATTATTAGTCCGGGTATATACGAGTCTATTAACAGTAAAAATGTAAAAGTAAACACCACAACGTAAGGATTTTACGGTGTCCAAATGTTTTTTGTTCTGCTTGTCCATGATTTTATTTCGACCACTGTGATTTGACTATTTTCACGTGAAACCATCATCCGACAGGGATATAATACGAGGTTTCCTCGGAACAAGTTATACGGGCAAAAGCACGCCGCAAAGCGGCGGGCGTTGACCGCTTATACGTATCAGATTTTGGATATACCTATGCAAACCAATTTTTTTCTGCCTGAACCGTGACACGGTTTTCGCGACCTGCATTTTTGATTTTGAATTGCAGTAAAATAAGGGACTGACACATGCCAATTTCTATGTGTATGCATACGTACGTAAACAAAATAACATATCTCCACCTGATTTGTTCTGTATTATCGTCAATATTTCCACAAAATAGGTTTTATCGCACTTTTCCCTATGTAAACAAATGACTGTTTCGCCAATAATAATAGCAAATTCGCCAATAATCTCCATCAAACCAGTCTACCATCGCGTAGAATATTGAGTGACGTTACTGAGGTTAGAAAACACTAAATCAAATCCACATAAAGCAAACATTTTCGGCATCGCTCGCCACTTTTCTTTGGTTCCGATATTGCGAGTCTGGTCCCTATGGAAAAAAGTTATATCTGGTCACCAAATTAAAAAAATATATATATGTAATGCTACGTTTAAGAACACTCATTACACTTAAACAATGCAGAATGCAGTAGCGATTTCGACAAAAGCTTATGTCCGTTACGGACCAATACGGTCTTTAAGATACTGTCGCAAAAAATCGTCGATGTCCATCAATTTGTTAGTAGAGGCTGCTGACTGTGTCTAACGGTCTTGTCACTGGTACCTTTAGATGTTAAGGCTAAACAAATCAATGAATTGTTTCTCAGGCACTTTTTCCAACAAATCAGGAGGGAGGGCGAGATTTTTTTTTATTGAAGTTTTCTTTTCTCCTAATCTTTTCTATCGGCACTATATAATGACTTATGAAAACAAGTAAATAAGTACAGATTAAGACATTTTAAAGTTTTTATAACAACTTCAACATCCCTTTCATAGCTCACCTTAGCACGAAGTGGTCGGTGAGCTATTGGTATAGGGGACCTCTCCTGCGTCGTCAGTCGTCCGTCGCCCGTGTGCCTTCAACAATTTGGTTCGTTCTCACGCTGGAGACTTCACTTTTTATCCAATCTTCACCAAACTTGTACAGTTTGTGTATGACCATTAAGTCTCGGACGGGGTTAGAGTTTTTCATGCAGAACATGTGCACAAATGCCTTTTTCAACATAAAGACTTTCTTTTCCATCCAATCTTAACCAAACTTTCACTTTCTATGTATGACCATCAGATCTCAGCAGACGCCGAAAATGTGCCAGATTGTGATGCAAAAACTTGATTTATTGTCCTTTGTTTATGAAAAAATATACAAAAAAGGACATTAATCAGGAAAGAGACTTTATTTTTCATCCCATCTTTACCAGTCTTGCATAGTTTGTCTATGACCACAAGTTAACAGTTGAAGTCGAATATAAGCACGATCGGACCAGAAACACCCGAGTTATTGCCCTTTGGTTGTGAAAAAAAAGTGCAAACAATGACATTATTCAGGATAGAGATTTCATTTGTTATCCAATCTTTACCAATCTTGAACAGTTTGTCTATGACCATACAATTAAAGGTGAAATCGAAAGTTAGCAAAATCGGGACAAAAACAACGGATTTTAAGTCCTTTGTTTGCGAAAAAAAATACAAACATGGACATAATTCGTGATAGAGAGACTTAATTTCATCCAATCTTCACCAATTGTGCACAGTTTGTCTATGAACGTAATATTACAAGTGAAGTCGAATATAAGCATGTTCGGACTATAAATCCCAGAGTTATTGCCCCTTGTGTGAGGAAAAAAAATCAACGATTGACTTGCACACACGATATTTTATTCAGTCATGCCAAGACTTAGAAAGTTTGCGTATGACCATAAACATTGATTGATAAAATTTGATTTCCAACAGTTGCAAACCTTGCATGCATTTATTTGTACATGCAACATTGATGGCTTCAGTGCCTGCATTTACATCATTTATCACTTTTTGGACAGAAAATTATCAACGAAAAAGCAAAGCATGACGTTATAGCACAGCCATCGCAATTATCTTATTGCAACTAGTTCTCCAAAACTGTCTGCGAAAAAGACATCAAAATCTACTGTTTCTACATTTTCCACAATTGCCACTGACTTAATGAAAAAGGGTCAGGTAAGAATATCGAGAAAAATAATTTGAGAACCATTAGCAAAACCACCGCACATCACCTACCCAACTCGTACTTTAGTTAGCCCATTGCACTAACAGATGTTTTAAATCAAATCGATCCTATCCCCCGTTGCGTATTGTTAAGATACCTTAACATTCAAACCTGTCGCAACAGTATGGTCTTCATCTCTACCAGTTCTGAGGTGAGCGCTTTGTTGCGATTCTATTCACGAAAGAAGCTAGAAGTTCAATATCAGTTAGTAATGATGTTGATTCAATTCTACATGTATTGCTAACTCTTTGAGACCACAAGTTCACAATGAAATCTGTAGATACCACGAATTCCTTCTACTGATACAGTTCAATTATATATTTATTCTTTTCGGCATTAATCTCAACACCATTGATGCATTTAAAAAAAGTTTATTATACAATTTTGCAGATTAATGGTATAGCAGTGTTATTAAAGCGAACTGTGCTACTTCTGGACACCTTACAACTCATCGAGTGGATCGAATCAATACGTTACCTTAGCGGCGACTTGGCAACGATATTCATCTTTACCAACAACCTTGACAACACCACTGTAGACGTCTTGAATTACTACCAGACCCAACGGCGTGTGAAAGTCACGGAAATAGACTATCCGGAGGGAAGTGCGTTTTCTTTGCGACGACATAGCAATGATTTGTATCTTTACAAAAACTAGTAACAACACACGTCAATTATTATGCTTCTGTCCGGCAGTTATTTACTGAAAAAGAAAATGAAACCTAAACACAAGTATGCTAACAAGTTAAGTGTCTTATAAAAACAATATTATGGTTACATTGTTTTCAATTTGTATGGAATCCAGATGATATATGAATCAATAGAATTAGCATCAGTAATAAATCTAATTATATACATGCACCCTGGTAAAACGATTTTATTAACAAAAGTTCTTAAAATATTATTTTAATACTATATATACAAAGAAATGTGTTTATCGCAAACATCATGACAAAAAAGCTCATACACTTATGTTGTACGTGAGTTAGTATTCGGACATTTGTGTTAGAGTAATCTTATCTGGTGCCGCTATTTTAAATCAAATATTAATGTAACCTATGTGCTTTAAAATGATACTACATATACGTAACACCATGCACCGTTGATCATATTTAAGTTATAAATTAAAAGCATGGTCTCAAATTAGGAAAGAATGCACCAGTCCTTATACTACAATTCTTCTTTACAGCGTCGGGTCCTAATCACAGACATTTCATGACAGTAACTAACCACAAATATAACGACATGCAGGTGCAGATATTGAACTTTCAAGCGAGGTCCAGTGTCTACAAGTATGCTACAATCTTCGACAACGATGAATTCCTAGTGCCAAATGTTCCACAATTGAAGGGGTTGTGGATGCCAAGCTTTGGGAGTATAAATAAAGAACGTTTATTGCTTTATTCGTCAGATGATTTCCTCATTATCAAAACTTGTCCTTGCGGAATAATGCGGAGTATTAAATCAACACGACCTGGAGTCAGCTAACAGTTGTACGCGTATTTTCGAGTGCCTACTGTTGTAATTCTTAAGTATAACCATTGTTCGTTCTATAAATATAATGTAACATGTTTTGACACCTGTGCGCAGGTAAGTTGGTTCAGGGTGTAATATACAATTTGGTTGTTGCTTTTGGTTCTGTTGAGTCTGTGCAGAACGTGTTGCTGCACCGCGCAACAACGGCAGTGTAACAATCTGTTTGAACATTTTGCGCAGGTTGGTTTGATTGAACCGTTCAATTTTTATTTTGTTTAATTTAATTTTTTTTTTTTAATTTATTGTTTCCAGTCAGAATAATTAGGGGATATAGAGGGATTTTTTCTAGAATTTTGGCTACTGGATGTATGTGAAGCAAATTACAAATTGAGAGGGTACTGAGTTCATTTCGAATGTGAGATTTACTTATTATTAGTTTTGTGGTATACACATTTTGTTATCGTAGAGTGAACATAAAATGTAAAATGATAACGACACTTTTATGTGTCTCAAATAAACGGAAAACAAGCGCTCAAAGTTGTAAAAATCGGCAACACTGAACAAGATTTTGTGTCATCTACCAGTCCGCATAACAGCTTGCAGATTCTCCGAGCAATTGCTCGCAGTTATGTCGTTTTGAAAAGTACATGGGTGTAAGTATTACATATATTATTATAAATACACGTTGAATATCGGATATATGTTTCCGTTACATGTTTATATGATGAAAAGTTCAAAAAGACCCAACTGTAGAGGAAATTAGGTTTAAAACGACAATGCACATGACTTCGTGGACGCCTATCCACCCTAACACCAGCCGCTCCATTGCCTCAAACATTAACGGCACATTGCCGTTCGTGAATGCCCCACGAAACATCCTCATACCAATCAGAGTGAAACATAGTATCTCGTGGAATCATGATTTTGATTCTTTGCAAGGGTTTAAAGGGTGAGAATACATTTGGTGTCAGTAATGGATTTTGTACCTTTGCAATGGTTTAAAGGGTAAAAATACAGCTGGTGTCAATAATGGATTTTGTACTTTTTAAAGGGTTTAAAGGGTAAGAATACAGCTGGTGTCAGTAATGGATTTTGTACTTTTGCAAGGGTTAAAAGGGTAAGAATACAGCTGGTGTCAGTAATGGATTTTGTACTTTTGCAAGGGTTTAAAGGGAAAGACTACAGCTGGTGACAGTAATGGATTTTGTACGTTTGCAAGGTTTAAATGGTAAGAATACAGCTGGTGTCAGTAATGGATTTTGTACTTTTGCAAGGGTTTAAAGGGTAAGAAAACAGCTGGTGTCAGTAATGGATTTTGTACTTTTGCAAGGGTTAAAAGGGTAAGAATACAGCTGGTCTCAGTTATGTATTTTCTACTTTTTAAACGGTTTAAAGAGTAAGAATACAGGTGGTGTCAGTAATGGTGTTGTACTTTTTAAAGGGTTTAAAGGGTAAGAATACAGGTGGTGTCAGTAATGGATTTTGTACTTTTGCAAGGGTTTGAAGGGTAAGAATACAGGTGGTGTCAGTATTGGATTTTGTACTTTTAAAGGGTTTAAAGGGTAAGAATACAGGTGGTGTCAGTAATGGATTTTGTACTTTTTCAAGGGTTTAAAGGGTAAGAATACAGCTGGTGACAGTAATGGATTTTGTAATTTTTAAAGGGTTTAATGGGTGAGAATACAGGTGGTGTCAATAATGGATTCTGAACATTTGCAAGGGTTTAAAGGGTAAGAATACAGCTGGGGTCAGTAATGGATTTTGTACTTTTGCACGGCTTTAAAGGGTAAGAATACAGGTGATGTCAATAATGGATTTTGTACTTTTGCACGGGTTTAAAGGGTACAAATACAGGTGATGTCAATAATGGATTTTGTATATTTGCAAGGGTTTAAAGGGTAAGAATACAGCTGGTGTCAGTAATGGATTTTGTTATTTTGCACGGGTTTAAAGGGTAAAAATAAAGGTTTTGTAAATAATAGATTTTGTACCTTTGCACTGGTTAAATGGTAAGAATACAGCTGGTGTCAATATTGGATTTTGTACATTTGCAGGGTTTAAAGGGTAAGAATACAGGTGATGTCATTAATGGATTTTGAACAATTGCAAGGGTTTAAAGGGTAAGAATACAGGTGGTGACAGTGATGGATATTGTACATTTGCGAGGGTTTAAAGCGTAAGAACACAGCTGGTGTCAATAATGGATTTTGTACATTTGCACGGGTTTAAAGGGTAAGAATACAGGTGGTGTCATTAATGGATTTTGTACATTTGCAAGGGTTTAAATGGTAAGAATACAGGTGGTGTCAGTAATGGATTTTGTACATTTGCACGGGTTTAAAGGGTAAGAATACAGCTGGTGTCAGTAATGAAATGTGTACATGTGCACGGGTTTTAAGGGTAAGAATACAGGTGGTGTCAGTAATGGATTTTGTACATTTGCACGGGTTTAAAGGGTAAGAATACAGGTGGTGTCAGTAATGGATTTTGTACATTTGCGTAGGTTTAAAACGTAAGAATACAGTTGATGTCATTAATATATTTTGTACTTTTGCAAGGGATTAAAGGGTAAGAATACAGGTGATGTCATTAATATATTTTGTACTTTTGCAAGGGATTAAAGGGTAAGAATACAGGTGGTGTCAGTAATGGATTTTGTACATATGCGAGGGTTTAAAGGGTAAGAATACAGGTGGTGTCAATAATGGATTTTGTACTTTTGCCAGGGTTTAAAGGGTAAGAATACAGGTGGTGTCAGTAATGGATTTTGTATATTTGCAAGTGTTTAAAGGGCAAGAATACAGTTGATGTCAATAATGGATTTTGTACATTTGCGAGGGTTTAAAGGGTAAGAATACAGGTGATGACAGGAATGGATTTTGTACGTTTGCAAGGGTTTAAAGTGTAAGAATACAGCTTGTGTCAGTAATGGATATTGTACATTTGCAAGGTCTGAAAATGGAAAGAAAACAGGTGATGTCATTAATGGATTTTGTACATTTGCACGGGTTTAAAGGGTAAGAAAACAGCTGGTGTCAGTAACGGATTTTGTACATTTGGGATCGTTTAAAGGGTAAGAATACAGCTGGTGTCAATAATGGATTTCGTACATGTGCAAGGGTTTAAAGGGTAAGAGTACAGCTGGGGTCAGTAATGGATTTGTACATTTGCAAGGTTTAAAGGGTAAGAATGCAGGTGGTGTCAGTAATGGATTTTGTACATTTGCAAGGGTTTAAAGGGTAAGAACACAGGTCTTGTCAGTAATGGATTTTGTACATTTGCAAGGGTTTAAAGGGTAAGAATACAGGTGATGCCATTAATGGATTTTATACATTTGCACGGGTTTAAAGGGTAAGAATACAGGTGATGTTATTAATGGATTTTGAAATTCTGCAAGGGTTTAAATGGTAAGAATATAGCTGGAGTCAGTAATGGATTGTGTACATTAGCGAGGGTTTAAAGGGTAAGAATACAGCTGGTGTCAATAAGTGATTTTGTACATTTGCAAGAGTTTAAAGTGTAAGAATACAGGTGATGTCAGTAATGGAGTTTGTACATTAGCCCGGGTTTAAAGAGTAAGAATACAGCTGGTGTCAGTCATGGATTTTATAAATTTGCACGGGTTTAAAGGGTAAGAATACAGGTGGTGTCAGTAATGGATTTTTTAATAAATGGGCACGGGTTTAAAGGGTAAGAATACAGCTTGGGTCAGTAATGGATTATATAAATTTGCACGGGTTTAAATGGTAAGAATACAGCTGGTGTCAGTAATGGATTTTGTACATTTGCACAGATTTAAAGGGTAAGAATACAGGTTGTGTCAGTATGGATTTTGTAATTTTGCAAGGGTTTAAAGGGTAGGAATACAGGTGGTGTCAGTAATGGATTTTGTACTTTTGCAATGGTTTAAAGGGTAAGAAAACAGCTGGTGTCAGTAATGGATTTTGTACTTTTGCAAGGGTTAAAAGGGTATGAATACAGCTGGTGTCAGTCATGTATTTTGTACTTTTTAAAGGGTTTGAAGGGTAAGAATACAGCTGGTTTCAGTAATGGATTTTGTACATTTTAAAGGGTTTAAAGGGTAAGAATACAGGTGGTGTCAGTAATGGATTTTGTACTTTTGCAAGGGTTTGAAGGGTAAGGATACAGGTGGTGTCAGTATTGGATTTTGTACTTTTAAAGGGTTTAAAGGGTAAGAATACAGGTGGTGTCAGTAATGGATTTTGTACTTTTTGAAGGGTTTAAAGGGTAAGAATACAGCTGGAGTCAGTAATGGATTTTGTACTTTTTAAAGGGTTTAAAGTGTGAGAATACAGGTGGAGTCAATAATGGATTTTGTACATTTGCACAGGTTTAAAGAGTAAGAATACAGCTGGTGTCAGTAATGCATTTTGTACTTTTGCAAGGGTTGAAAGTGTTAGAATACAGCTGATGTCAATAATGGATTTTGTACATTTGCGACGGTTTAAAGGGTAAGAATACAGGTGGTGTCAATAATGGATTTTGTTCATTTGCACGGGTTTAAGGGTAAGAATACAGTTGATGTCATTCATGGATTTTGTACATTTGCGTGGGTTTAAAGGGTAAAAATACAGGTGGTGTCAATAATGGATTTTATACGTTTGCGAGTGTTTAAAGGGTAAGAATACAGGTGGTGCCATTAATGGATTTTGTACATTTGCAAGGGTTAAAATGGTACGAATACAGCTGGTGTCAGTATTGGATTTTGTACATTTCAAGGGTTTAAAGGGTAAGAATACCGGTGGTGTCAGTAATGGATTTTGTACTTTTTGAAGGGTTTAAAGGGTAAGAATACAGCTGGTGTCAGTAATGGATTTTGTACTTTTTAAAGGGTTTAAAGGGTGAGAATACAGGTGGTGTCAATAATGGATTTTCTACATTTGCACGGGTATAAAGAGTAAGAATACAGCTGGTGTCAGTAATGCATTTTGTAATTTTGCAAGAGTTGAAAGGGTTAGAATACAGCTGATGTCAATAATGGATTTTGTACATTTGCACGGGTTTAAAGGGTAAGAATACAGGTGGTGTCCATAATGGATTTTTGTGTACATTTGCGTGGGTTTAAAGGGTAAAAATACAGGTGGTGTCAATAATGGATTTTGTACGTTTGCGAGTGTTTAAAGGGTAAGAATAAAGGTGGTGCCATTAATGGATTTTGTACATTTGCAAGGGTTAAAAGGGTAGGAATACAGCTGGTGTCAATAATGGATTTTGTACATTTGCACGGATTTTAATGGTAAGAATACAGGTTGTGTCAGTAATGGATTTTGTAATTTTGCAAGGGTTTAAAGGGTAGGAATACAGGTGGTGTCAGTAATGGATTTTGTACTTTTGCAAGGGTTTAAAGGGTAAGAAAACAACTGGTGTCAGTAATGGATTTTGTACTTTTGCAAGCGTTAAAAGGGTATGAATACAGCTGGTGTCAGTTATGTATTTTGTACTATTTAAAGGGTTTAAAGGGTAAGAATACAGCTGGTGTCAGTAATGGATTTTGTACATTTTAAATGGTTTAAAGGGTAAGAATACAGGTGGTGTCAGTAATGGATTTTGTGCTTTTGCAAGGGTTTGAAGGGTAAGAATACAGGTGGTGTCAGTATTGGATTTTGTTATTTTAAAGGGTTTAAAGGGTACGAAAACAGGTGGTGTCAATAATGGATTTTGTAATTTTTGAAGGGTTTAAAGGGTAAGAATACAGCTGGTGTCAGTAATGGATTTTGTACTTTTTCAAGGGTTTAAAGGATTAGAATACAGGTTGTGTCAAAATTGGATTTTGTACATTTGCAAGGGTTAAAGGGTAAGAATACAGCTGGTGTCAATAATGGATTCTGTACTTGTGCAAGGGTTTAAAGGGTAAGAATACAGCTGGGGTCAGTGACGGATTTTGTACTTTTGCACGGCTTTAAAGGGTATGAATACAGGTGATGTCAATAATGGATTTTGTACGTTTGCAAGGGTTCAAAGGGTAAGAATACAGGTGATGTCATTAATATATTTTGTACTTTTGCAAGGGTTTATAGGGTAAGAATACAGGTGGTGTCAGTATCGGATTTTGTACATTTGCGAGGGTTTAAAAGGTAAGAATACAGGTGGTGTCAATAATGGATTTTGTACATTTGCCAGGGTTTAAAGCGTAAGAATACAGGTGGTGTCAGTAATGGATTTTGTATATTTGCAAGGGTTTAAAGGGTAAGAATACAGTTGATGTCAATAATGGATTTTGTACATTTGCGAGGGTTTAAAGGGTAAGAATACAGGTGATGACAGGAATGGATTTTGTACATTTGCAATGGTTTAAAGTGTAAGAATACAGCTGGTGTCAGTAATGGATATTGTACCTTTGCAATGGATTAAAATGGTAAGAAAACAGGTGATGTCATTAATGGATTTTGTACATTTGCACTGGTTTAAAGGGTAAGAATACAGGTGATGTCATTAATGGATTTTGAACTTTTGCAAGGGTTTTAAGGGTAAGAAAACAGCTGTTGTCAGTAACGGATTTTGTACATTTGCGAGCGTTTAAAGGGTAAGAATACAGCTGGTGTCAATAATGGATTTTGTACCTTTGCAACGGTTTAAAGGGTAAGAGTACAGCTGGGGTCAGTAATGGATTTTGTACATTTACAAGGGTTTAAATGGTAAGAATGCAGGTGGTGTCAGTAATGGATTTTGTACATTTGCAAGGGTTTAAAGGGTAAGAACACAGGTCTTGTCAGTAATGGATTTTGTACATTTGCACGGGTTTAAAGTGTAAGAATACAGGTGATGCCATTAATGGATTTTATACATTTGCACGGGTTTAAAGGGTAAGAATACATGTGATGTCAGTAATGGAGTTGTACATTTGCACGGGTTTAAATGGTAAGAATACAGCTGGTGTCAGTAATGGATTTTATAAATTTGCACGGGTATAAATGGTAAGAATACAGCTGGTGTCAGTAATGGATTTTATAAATGTGCACGGGTTTAAAGGGTAAGAATACAGCTTGTGTCAGTAATGCATTTTATAAATTTGCACGATTTTAAAGGGTAAGTATACAGGTGGTGTCAGTAATGGAGTTTGTACATTTGCACCGGTTTAAAGGGTAAGAATACAGGTTGTGTCTGTAATGGATTTTGTAATTTTGCATGGGTTTAAAGGGTAGGAATACAGGTGGTGTCAGTAATGGATTTTGTTCTTTTGCAAGTGTTTAAAGGGTAAGAATACAGGTGATACCATTAATGGATTTGGTACTTTTGCAAGTGTTTAAAGGGTAAGAATACAGGTGATGCCATTAATGGATTTTGTAATTTTGGAAGGGTTTAAAGGGTAGGAATACAGGTGGTGTCAATAAGGGATTTTGTACATTTGCGAGGTTTTAAATGGTAAGAATACATGTGGTGTCAATAATGGATTTTGTACTTTTTCTAGGGTTCAAAGGGTAAGAATACAGGTGGTGTCAGTAATGGATTTTGTGTATTTGCACGGATTTAAAGGGTAAGAATACAGTCGATGTGAACAATGGATTTTGTACATTTGCGAGGTTTTAAATGTTAAGAATACAGGTGGTGTCAATAATGGATTTTGTACTTTTTCAAGGGTTTAAAGGGTAAGAATGCAGGTGGTGTTAGTAATGGATTTTGTGTATTTGCACGGATTTAAAGGGTAAGAATACAGTTGATGTCAATAATGGATTTTGTACATTTGCGAGGGTTTAAAGAGTAAGAATACAGGTGATGTCAGGAATGGATTTTGTACATTTATAAGGGTTTAAAGGGTAAGAATACAGCTGCTGTCAGTAATGGATTTTGTACATTTGCAAGCGTTTAAAGGGTAACAAAACAGGTGATGTCATTAATGCATTGTGTACATTTGCACGGGTTTAAAGTGTAAGAATACAGATGATGTCATTATTGGATTTTGTACATTTGCAAGTGTTTAAAGTGTAAGAATACAGGTGGTGTCTATAATTGATTTTGTACATTTGCGAGGGTTTAAAGGGTAGGAATACAGGTGGTGTCAATAATGGATTTTGTACATTTGCACGGATTTAAAGGGAAAGAATACAGGTGATGTCATTAATGGATTTTGTACATTTGCAAGTGTTTAAAGGATAAGAATACAGCTGGTGTAAGTAATGGATTTTGTACATTTGCACGGGTTTAAAGGGTAAGAATGCAGGTGGTGTCAGTAATGGATTTTGTACATTTGCATGGGTTTAATGGGTAAGAATACAGCTGGGGTCAATAATGGATTGTGTACAATTGCAAGGGTTTAAAGTGTAAGAAAACAGCTGGTGTCAATAATGGATTTTGTACATTTGCAAGGGTTTAAAGGGTAAGAATACAGGTGGTGTCAGTAATGGATTTTGTACATTTGCACGGGTTTAAATCGTAAGAATACAGGTGGTGTCAGTAATGGATTTTGTACATTTGCGAGATTTTAAAGAGTAAGTATCCAGTGGAAGTCAATAATGGATTTTGTACATTTGCAAGGGTTTAAAGGGCAAGAATACAGGTTGTGTCAATAATGGATTTTGTACATTTGTGAGGGTTTAAAGGGTCTGAATACAGCTGGTGTCAATAATGGATTTTGTACATTTGCAAGGGTTTAAAGGGTAAGAATACAGGTGATGTCATTAATGGATTTTGTACATTTGCACGGGTTTAAAGTGTAAGAAAACAGGTGGTGTCAGTAATGGATTTTGTACGTTTGCGAGGGTTTAAAGTGTAAGAATACAGGTGGTGTCAGTAATGGATTTTGTACTTTTGCACGGGTTTAAAGTGTAAGAATACAGGTGGTGTCAGTAATGGATTTTGTACATTTGCACGGGTTTAAACGGTAAGAATACAGTTGATGTCAGTAATGGATTTTGTAGATTTGCACGGGTTTAAAGGGTAAGAATACAGATAGTGTCAGTAAAAGGTTTTGTACATTTGCGAGGGTTTAAAGAATACAGGTGCCGTCAGTAATGGATTTTGTACATTTGCACGGGTTTAAAGGGTAAGAATACAGGTGATGTGATTAATGTATTTTGTACATTTGCACGGGTTTAAAGTGTAAGAATACAGTTGATGTCAGTAATGGATTTTGTACATTTGCGACGGTTTAAAGCGTAAGAACACAGCTGGTGTCAATAATGGATTTTGTACATTTGCACGGGTTTAAAGGGTAAGAATACAGGTGATGTCATTAATGGATTTTGCACATTTGCGAGGGTTTAAAGGGTAAGAATACAGCTGGTGTCAATAATGGATTTTGTACATTTACGAGGGCTTAAAGGGTAAGAATACAGCTGATGTCAATAATGGATTTTGTACATTTGCGAGGGTTTAAAGGGTAAGAATACAGGTGATGTCAGTAATGGATTTTGTACATTTGCGAGGGTTTAAAAGGTTAGAATACAGGTGGTGTCAATAATGGATTTTGTACCTTTGCACGGGTTTAAAGGGTAAAAATACAGGTGGTGTCAATAATGGGTTTTGTATATTTGCAAGGGTTTAAAGGGTAAGAATACAGCTGGTGTCAGTAATCGATTTTGTACTTTTGCACGGGTTTAAAGGGTAAAAATACAGGTGGTGTCAATAATGGATCTTATACATTTGCACGGGTTTAAAGGGTGAAAATACAGGTGGTGTCAATAATGGATTTTGTACATTTGCAAGGGTTTAAAGGGTAAGAATACAGCTGGTGTCAGTAATGGATTTTGTTGTTTTGCAAGGGTTTAAAGGGTAAGAATACAGTTGATGTCAGTAATGGATTTTGTACATTTGCAAGTGTTTAAAGCGTAAGAATACAGGTGGTGTCAATAATGGATTTTGTACCTTTGCAATGGTTTAAAGGGAAAGATTACTGTTTTTGTAAAACATCGTTTTGTTTTAACATAACACAAACTGTGCAACAATTGAAGTAAGATTCTTTGTTTACATGTCTTATAGAGGTCTACACATTTGTCTGGCCTGAATAAATTGATAATTGATAAAATGTTTTGCAATGCGCGCAAATTAAGCGATGAAAAGATACTCGTCCATCACTATCGGGCGAGCAAGCGTGATTGGAATATGCCTACAAAACAGAGTTCTGACTGGAATTCGCAGATGTTCTCTGGAAAGGACATATGTGAAGATTTCAGGAGGTACGAGTACCCCATCATGGCTCGACTGGAGGAAGAAATTGATGACAATATTTCTAAAATTCAAAAACAGTTTAATGTAAAACGTTCGTAGGTTCGATTAATATGTGTTGATTTTTCTTATGAACTGTCGGTAGAGCACGAGACTCTTAATCACCCTTGATCTCGGGGTCGTTGGTTCGAGCCCCGCGTTGGGTGGATGTTTTTTTATTTTTAAGAACAGCCCTGAGCATTACCATTTATATACCTTTCATTTGTGGAATAACATTATGTTAGCTATCATTTATAACATCCTACATATTATGAAAACACATTGGTATATTGAACTGATTTGAAACTGTTGTATATTTTGTATTCTGAGCCGGAATGATAAAATGGATTGCTATTATGAAAACACACTGGGCGATTGAAATGATTTGAAACCATTGTATGTGTTGTGTTCTGGGCCGGATAAATAAATTGTAATTATAATATGAAAACACGGTTGTCTATTAGAATTTGGATTGAAACTTTTATATTATGCTGTATTCTAGGCCGGATAGATATTGTGTATAACTATCATGAGAACAAAGTGGTATATTTGATTTTGTTTTGAAACTGTGATGTATGTTTTCTCGGCCCGGAAGGGGCTATATTGACATGTTTGCAATACATTCTGAAATCTGAAATACATAAATAAAGTATTACGCCTTCATTTTTTTTAAATAATAGAGTATTGCGTGATTTAATTTAGTACTTAAAATGAAGCGTGTCGTGGAAAACACGGGCCTAATGCATGTGCGTAAAGTGTTGTCTCAAATTAGCCTGTACAGTCCGATACTGTCCGCTTTCTATGGTAGTTTGTTTAAAGGAAGTCTCTTCAAAAAATAAGTCTGCACATACTATTCTGGGACGACATTTTACGCACATGCTTTAAGCCCGATTTTCCACCTTAAATTATGTTACACAGTTAACGTTAATTAATAATTGTAAATACGAAAATTGCAACACACAAATGTTGTCAATATGCCTACCATGCTACAAACATGCATGAACGAATTATGCGGTCAAAATACAGGTCACGTATCATATTTAGATTCAAACTCCTAGCCGTGGTTACTTCCTCCTTGGTACTTACCACTGCCACCACGAGTTCAAAACTTACAGATTTCGAAGTTTTCAGGGGAAATAATTATGAGGATATTGGCGATATTTTTCTACCAAATTTCAATGAAAAACAAAAATAAATAAATAAATATTTTAATTAATTAATTAATTAATTAATACAATTAATGCATCTATTGTAGGCGGATTGTTTTAATTAATTCATTAAAACATAACAACCCAAGGATTTTACGTTGTCCACCTTTTTATCATGTGCTTGTCGACGCTTTTTCGAGAAAAGTGAATTGACTATGGTCTCGTGGAACTTCATGCCGGCAGGGATTAAAAATTGAGCTATTTTTTTATTTATTTAGTAAAACGGTGTTTCATCACTGGGTAAAAGCGCCTTATATGTATACAAAAACAATGAATTATTTCGTTGAACATTAGGAACATCATTGAACACAAAAGGCACAAATTAATTAACAATATAAAACTGATGGTATTGTGTTTTCAATAAGTGGTATTAATTGACGAAATTGTTTCTCTGTCTTAGGGTTATACGCACTTCGTCAGATTATTTGTCATCATTGTGCTGTTTCTCATTTCTGACGAGATACTATGATTATAACTAGTAAAATTAGAAATTTAAGTAATTAGTAAAAACATTATTCGTATGACATTTAATCAAGAAAAAAAAGTGTTTTTTTATCTCATAATATTAGCTAGTTAATCCGTTAACTAGTATAATTATTATCACTATATTTCAGCAATTTAACTATCGCCCGGCTAGCTCAGTCTATAGAGCATCAGAATTGTAAGGCTGAATTCACTCATCCATATAAAAAGTATTGGGTTCGGTCTTGTATTAATGGTTCAAAACGAATGCAGTCATTCTTAAAAGCAACAAAAAAACAAATATTACACAGACTCGCAACTGCAAAAGTTCAACATTGAATTGTATTCTTGATTAAGACTAACGTACCCAGTCTGTTCAGCGTACCTTGATATCCGTATAGTGTCGAGTTGTGGTCTCTATCTAGACGTTGCTGGATTTGATATACACAAGGAAACCGCCATGGGAAAGATGAAGAGTTAAAATACTAAAATACGTTGGAATCAATCGGTGTTATAAAAGGTAAACTACAAATCATATGTAAGGACGATCAAAGACATCTGACAAATAAAAAAAACGTAATATACCGTTAAATTGGAAAAATCACAGAGAAGGATAAAAACTATGTTAAATATTAACAAACATTAAAATATCACAGATAATGATAGTATGTTAAGGTGCATGACAATATGTTAAATACATTACATATATTTGTAAGGTCAAAGACAAATATTCCATAATATCCGTTAATAACGTAATATACCTGAATCTACAGGTTTAAAGAGTGTTTTTCTCCAAAACAAAAACACGTAAAGATGCCGCCAGAAGCAAGATCATGGACACCTCTTGATAAACGGGTGTTCTCTGATCACGTAATGACTTACATATGATGTAAGTGGGTGCGAAGTTGTTTACTTATCAACGATAAAACCGTATACGTACAACTTAAGGGTATTCCCAAATCTATAGCTAGCAAAGAGCCGTCGATATAACATATCATCGGAAATCCCCGTAAAATCCCGCACACCTTAGTTTCGATTTCGATTCCGTTGAAACGAATGTTTGATCAAAAGGTAATAATTATTGTTCAGTTTTTTCATTTTATTCATGGTATTATAAGTATAAGCAGTAGTAGTAGTAGTAGTAGTAGTAGTAGTAGTAGTAGTAGTAGTAGTAGTAGTAGTAGTAGTAGTAGTAGTAGTAATAGAAGTAGTTGAAGTAGTAGTAGTAGAAGTAGTGGTAAGAGTCGTAGTAGAGCGCTGGACTGTCAATCCGGGGATCGTGAGTTCGAACCCCAGCCCGGTCACATAACTTTTGTGGGGAAATAAATATTCCATAATTCTCTTTAAAGCTAAATATTCAAATTAGATGAATATACATTATTTACTAGAACTAGAATATGTAGGTGGAAACAGTGTAGTGCACTAAACCAAACAAACAAAAATATTTCACCATAAGCAAGATCATGGACACCTGTTGATAAACATATTCTGATAACGTTAGGAATTAATTATATATAATTGATGCAAAGCTCGTTACTTAAACACGACTAAACCGTCAACGCAAAATATCGGGGTGTTACCAAATCAAAAGTTAGCAATGCGCCGTCGATACAAAAGAAGTATGTCATTGGAAATCCCAGTAAAAACCCGCACAACCAAGTTTCGATTTCAATTGAAACGAATTTGTGAACGAAAGGTCATTAGCATTCATTTATTATAATTGTAATTGTTTTTATTGTGATTATTATTATTATTATTATTATTATTATTATTATTATTATTATTATTATAAGGTGTCCTGCAAAACTCAGCCATTCTTACACAATGACAAGTGCACTACGTCAATGGAAATCCCCGTAAACTAAAGAACACCTTAACTTTGATATCGGTTGGCTGATAAATACATTGTCAAAATACCAACGAACGAAAGGTATTCATTATTTCTTTTATTAACATATTAACTTTGAAATAGTAAATTATTCATTGATCGATTACAAGTCATAAAATAGTCTTTAATGTTTAGTTCCAATTTCGATTAAAAAAATTTGAAACAGTTTTTCGAAAATATTATTATTATTATTATTATTATTATTATTATTATTATTATTAGTAGTAGTAGTAGTAGTAGTAGTAGTAGTAGTAGTAGTAGTAGAAGTAGTAGTAGTAGTAGTAGTAGAAGTATTAGTAGATGTAGCGGAAGTAGTACTATTAGTAGTAGTTGTGGTAGCAAGTAGTAGAAGTATTAGTAGCAGTAGTAGTAAAAGCAACAGTGGTAGTAGTAGCAGTGGTAGTAGTAGTAGTAATAGTAGAAGTAGTAGTAGTAGTAGTTGTAGTAGTAGTAGTAGTAGTAGTAGTAGTAGTAGTAGTAGTAGTAGTAGTAATAGTACTACTATTAGTAGTAGTACTAGTAGTAGTAGTAGTAGTAGTAGTAGTAGTAGTAGTAGTAGTAGTAGTAGTAGTAGTAGTAGTAGAAGTATTAGTAGTAGTAGCAGTGGTAGTAGTAGTAGTAGTAGTAGTAGCAGTAGTAGTAGTAGTAGTAGTAGTAGTAGTAGTAGTAGTAGTAGTAGTAGTAGTAGTAGTTGTTGTTGTTGTTGTTGCTGTTGTTGTAGTTGCAGTTGTAGTAGTAGTTGTAGTTGTATTAGTAGTAGTAATAGTAGTAGTAGTAGTAGTAGAGTAGTAGTAGTAGTAATTGTAGTTGTAGTAGTAATAGTAGTAATAGTAGTAGAAGTAGTAGTAGTAGTAGTAGTAGTAGTAGTAGTAGTTGCAAAAACTACGTAAATGTTAATATGGTTGACAATAAGCCTCAATTTGTAACACATGACATTTATATGTGGATTTTAATTTTAGGTAAAAGCTGTTTCATATATGTGTAGATCTTTTTAAGTTTCAACATAAACCTGACATTTTATACGTGTTGATATATTCTTTCTGTGTGGTGTTTTGTCGACGCTGAAATGAATGTTGGAATTAATTTTAAATTTGTATTAAATGTAACAGAAATAAATATTGAATATCGGTTTTTATTGTGATTACTTTGTAAAATATTAAAGAATATATTTGAATTTCGAAGGAATGGTTTTTAGTTATACACGGAGGCAGTTTTATGCTAAATGGTGTAGAAAATTGTTTTCATCAATGACCAAATACTAACTTTAGATCTACCTACATTTTACAAATGGTTGCTATCAAAACACCAAGTTTTACTATGCAATCAAAAACTAAAAATTAATTGAATATATTTGTTTTTTATCAACAACTGTATGGATTAAGTTTGAGATTTAAATATTGGCGGTAAAAGGATAATAATATATTGACGTGATTACTGATTACAGACGGCAATTTTTCATCCTTGTATGTACACTTATTTTCTTGTTAGTTGTTCGCAGAACAACTATATGTATCGCTTCTAAAATCCGAAGGTAAAATTCACTATGATTTTGATGAAGAATGTCTTAGAACATAATATGTTTAGAACAAACTAAAAAACGTTGGGTAATTCACAGCTTTTCAGTGTATGGTCAATCTTTGTTTAAGACTAAAAATCGCGTAGGAAAGTAGTCCACTATGCAGCGTTCTAATTCATTGATAAATCGTTTAATTGGGTCAGGAGTCAAGAAGAATCATGGACATAGTAGATCTCTATAATCCTAACATATTCAACTCACTTATTGTAGATGCAAGTTACTTGGTGCCTATGTGTTGTGTTTAAAAATGTATACCTTTTCAATTTACCCTGAATTATTTTTTTACTTATTGTATTATTCACTTTGTGGTTATAATAATAATAATAACAAAGAACGAAATGGAATTCAAAGTTTACCGGTAATTACGCAATACAGGTACTAGCAATAGCGGGTCGATTACACTTCATTAACCTTATCAGAAAATTACGCTGAATTCGGGAACATACTCTATACTCTATACTGTGGTTAACTCGTTAGACTCTCAAGCCGGCGGTCAGGGTTCGATGCCCGTGAGACGGAGATTTTTTTTCTCATTTTTAATTAGTTTACGTTTGCTTCACAGAATATAAGCGTTTGCTACTCCAGATGCTTTATTAATTAAAAACGAAGACTTTTGTATAATATAATATAGGGGCGTAACTTCGTTTACGCATTTTAAAACATTACCAAACATTATCGCACAACACCTTTGCTAATACGGTTGAAAAGCTTGTAACACTGTCGTTGCATTCATAATAATGTTATTTTTTAGTATTTAGCATAGTGTTTGTTTTAAGGTTTAAATTGAGTTTTGCTTAACTCCGTGGTTATTTCTCCATTGTCTGCCACGGAGATTGCCCGGTAATAAAACTTTTCAAAATATACCCGGTAGGTACATTCGGAGAATGTGTTGATTATGAAAATTTAAAGACAGAATGTCGGAATGTCATTTAAAGTAAGATAATTATGTATGTAGCCCAAAGAAAGACAATTATATAGAACAGAACAGAACAGAACAGAATATTTTATTCAGTTACTTGAACATATATACATGTTCCTCATAACATGATCCAATGCATAACAATTATAAACACATGACAACGTATAATATATGTACATATATACACACTTTATAACAGAAGAATTTTAACAAACACGTAGTTAATAATTCAATAATTCTATATGAATATCAAACAGTAGATATATAGTAAATTACAACGTAGTTTATAAACAAGATTCACTCCCCGAGGAGGGACTTATAAGTTATAGACGAAAAAGTACGAAAGAAGAATGACAAATTTGTACAAAAGAAAACAACAAATGAGTAGTTATTGGACGAAATTGATCATAATTTTTCGTCTGTTAAAAGCATGGTATGTATATTTACAAAGGTTTAATATAGTTTTATAGCTTTTAGATTTAAATAAATTTATAAATTTGACCATACTGGGCTTAGTATAATAATATTTACTAATATATTTTTTACGAATATCTATATACAGTGGGCAGATACATATAAAATGGTACTCGTCCTCAATATCATTTTTATTACAAAAAGTACAATATCTGTTACAATGTTCGATTCTGTTATTACCATGACGTCCTGTTTCGATTTTTAATTGGTGAGATGACAATCTCAATTTGGATAATACAATGCGATATCTTAGTGGAACTTTATCAAGGTAACATTCAAATTCATAGTCAGTTTTAAACAATTTATACGTGCACATAGATCTACTAATATTTATGGCTGTATACCACGATTGTTTGAATTGATCGTGTAGTCTTTGTTTAAATTCTATATGGAAACTTTTCTCGTTAACAGAATGCGGTGTAATCCAAACATATGAAAATCCATTGCTATCTAACAGAGACTTAACATCAGTTAGCCAGTTAGATTTGCCTTTGTTAAAATCATCTAGCAACGCTTGGTACAACCGATTAATAATAATATTGTGACTATTTAATAACTTTAGCCAGTATTTTATTATGCGTGTGTGTCTATTGATATGAAGTGGGAATCGGCCAAGTTCACCGTATATTGCCATTGTACATGTAGATTGTTTAACTTTAAGAAGATTTTTACAAAATTTCAAATGAATTCGCTCTACTTTTGTGGATTTACCAAATCCCCATACTTCGCAACCATAACTCAAAACTGATCCTACAAATGCGTCAAATAATTGACATATGGTACTAGGTTTTAAAAGGGCTGTTTTAATATTACTCATAAGAGTATTAAGAGCTTTCAGTCCTTTACCAGAAATGGTTTCGCAATTCAGAACGAAGCTACCTGTATAATTAAAAACAGTTCCTAAATAGTTAAAATCATCTACAACTTCTAACGGGATATTATTGTAAACCCATTTTTCTTCATGTTTTAAAGGACCTCGTTTTCTAAATACTACGACTTTGCTTTTGTCGGTATTAACCTCAAGTCCCCATGATTTACAGTAAATTTGTAGACGATTTAGACTGTGTTGGAGATCTGCTGCAGTTTTCGCGAGGATAACCATATATAAAACACCGGACAAAGAAATTGGCTAATCAGGCTTCTTGTCCGACAATATTTTTCATTTTCAATTAACAGTTGTTTTGACAGGCCTTAGTTATATAATTTGTACATAGTATTGTAAGCTGCTGTATGCGGCTGCCTAGTGTTCACACCTGCTAACGTTTCAATTAGTGGCCAACGCATTACAATAGACTTCAATTCATCAGCTGCACATTTTACCACAGATACATTTCAAATCGGCATTATTTAAAGACAAAAATTACACAATGGCGATATATATTTTAAAATCTGATTTTATTCCTTGGCAATATCGTTTTAAACGCCGCATTTTGAGGATTATAAATAGCCAAGGAATAGCTCTGTTCAAGTTATAGTTATAACGTTGACACAATATTGTAGTAAAACACGGAATGTCGGTTTCAGTTAAATGCAGTTTGAAGAATATATGTCGTTTACTGTGTGACTCTTTGGGGGTAAAAAACGGGTCTTATTTGCTTATGGTACAACATTATTTGGACTAGTCGATAAGATCTACCAGACGCTATGATATTGAACAGTTCACCAACATTTTTAATAACTTCCAGTACAAACGAATGTTATAACAGTCACTGAATTCTATTTTGATTTCTAATATTCAAAACTGTACACATATTTTCGTTTAGACACAATCTCAATAAACCGTTCGAATCTGTTCTGTTTAATTTAAACTTGTGTTGCTATTAACATTTGAATATTGTGAGTTGTGCCCAATGTTACGCAACAGCGAACAACTGCAGTGCCTTCAGCGCTTTGATTTAATTAGCTTCAATTTTAGTTTCCTGTTAGTAAGTTCGCTTACAACCCCCGTGCAGAGATTTGACTGGTTCCGAGCATAGCTCTTATAAAACAATCACTTGCTGATGATCAATTAAAATCTTCTAGTAATTATTTTTGGTTATAAGTCTTGATTTTATTTTCCTTTTATTACTATTGACTTCAAACGATATATAAAAGTCCAATTATGTAGATTTCTATTAAATTAGTTAAAGTTGCAAACACTCAGGAAGGATTTTACTTGAGACGTCAGTGGTTATATAATGGCGTCCTCGGGAAACTGTTCAAACTTATCCCGACACCGAGGGACAACACTTTTAACTGTTCGCCGAACACCCACGTGATAAGTGTATACTGTTAATCGATAGGGAAAGTAAAAAAATAAAATTGTCTTTTTTCCAATCTGTGACGAGGTCCCTTCAAGAATTAAAAAGGAACACGTGTCTCGACATCGACTAATATAATATATTAAATAGTAAAAAAAATTGGAAAAGTGTTGTTTAATTTGAACCATTTCTTGATTATTTGTCATAAGAAATGACACTTTTACTAATTTCTGTCTTAGCAAATATTCGAAAGCATGTGGAAAAATTCCTTTACATTTACGTATGCTTATAATATTTATGTGTGTTATTCAGAATTAATGTTTGCTGTTCCGACTTTGATTCAGATATAAATTTGTAGCGAAAGAACAATAACTCATTATATAAATAATTTAAATATATAAAGTAAAATACATTTGGGTATTGTATTGATGTATAATTTCTACTGGTCACTATTCCTAATTTGTGTCATTGTAAGTCGGAACTAATTTTTATATTTTCGTTTTGAAATTTGTTGAAGTGTAGAATATATTTTTAAAATGTTTTATTGCGGATTTATAAGCAACATGAACCAATCATCAACAAAGAATAAAAATAAATGATGTGTTACTTCTTCCCATTTCACCCAAAATACAAGAGCAGCTTACACTTATTTACAAGTCAATCGATTGTTTAAAATCTAAAACAACCTAAAAATTACATGTATGGACACATGAAAGTCAGTGTGTATATGTACAGGTTGCGTAAGATGGAAGAACGTTAAGTGGGTCTCACAGGACTGAGGAAGTTCAACGGGAGTTGTCGGCCTTGACTCGGGAAACAGGGACAAGAAAAAGGTGGTTTGTAATCGTTTCGTATAGTATGTGGAAAACATATACATGTAATTTGAAGCTTAAAGTTATTTAACCATAACAATTGTCAATCAGTTATGATTAAAATATATTGCCAATATGTATAATATATATTTTATTTTCATCAAGGTACAGGTTCCATATTCGAAGCGTACTGTTCGTGGGAAAAAAAAAACACGCAGTGATATTGATCCATCGAGGCGAGCGAACACCAGACGTTATCAAAATCATGTCCCAAATATGGAGGTATAACTCTCAACATGTTTTCGATTGTGTTTCTGGTAACATACTTATTGTGCGTGTTCAATGCAAATCGGTGTAAGGCGTAAAAAAAATATGTTTGTTTAAGTTTACATGCCCCAAAAAATGTAGGTAGATAGGTAGGGAACTATTTTTTTATTATTTTTTATTTAGTGAATGGTCAAGTGGAATATTCTAAAACTGAAAGAATATTCAAAACATGTCTCTAATATCATAAAAGATTGGTTTAAAGTGAATGCTATCAAAACACTTATTTATCCAAAAACATTTAATTATTCGAAAAAAGTAAAATAAACAAAAACATATCTGACCCCCACTCAATAAAATGTTCTAGGGTCGGGGCATTTTTTAGGATAGGTCGGGTAACCTGAAACAAACTTAATTTGTTTAACGCCTAAGTTACTGATTGTATTTATGGTTTACACCAATCGATTGACACCAGAAACATCATTTACACTTATATTTGAAATAATATCTTGCCACATAGAACGTGTTGTTGCATATATTTATTATCTGATTTGCTGATTTTACAGACCATACATAAGACAGTATTGAGACACTTTTAGGTAACTACCATTAAAGCCATCAAATAAAAATTCTTCAATGTGCAGTGATTTTTTGAAACTAAGGCATTATTAATTGTTAGAAGTTCAAACTACAAGGTGTCACAGTAATACGCTTGATAGTTTTGGGTTTTTCACTGAAACTCAAATTAAAGAGACAATTAAGAGATTATGGAGTTAAATGCTTTGATATCTTGTGATATGAGTAGTAAGTCATATAATATAGCTGTAGTGTGTACTGAGAGTGTGCGTTTCTTTGTATGCATGTGTGAGATTCTTTGTTGGACAGTTTGTGCATTGATTTTAAATATGATAACTACCAACTTAGTATATTTAGCCTAGTGAAAGAAGGTCAGACATTGGGCACACATGACCTCCTCAGGTTATTTCAGTCTTACCTCGAGAGATAAGCTACCGGTTAGACATTAAATATAAGACCAGTAAGTTCTCGGAGAGCACATATCTCTACAAAGATACGTAATCCGTCAGAAGATACAAGCCTATGCGTGCTGAAATCTAACCTCCTTGACGGAAGATAAAATTAACTCAATATAGAACAGTGGAACATCGTCAAACGTTTTATCCTGAGAACGTAGGTTCGATCACCGTCGACGTCATTACCTTTTTTTTCTCATTTACTTGTTATTTATATTTTTCAAGATTCATTATTTGTGAATTTTAAATATTTCAGTACAAATACAAACCTGGTAATAGCATTTGAAATATACATATGGTATGAGAACTAAATCTCCAAATATACGCATATCCGGGACCAAACATGAAGCAAATAGTTTGCTAATCAACATAAACGACTTCTTTCCCATAAGATCTATTATCATACCTGTATTCACAACATAACACTAGCTAAAGTGATTTTTCGCAGATTTGAGTTTTTAAGTTTGAATGCAGAGCAGTCATAAGTTAAATTTTTATTATTTAAAAAATAGTAATGCATTTTGTGACGTCCAATAAAACAATTAAGTATATACCTTATTATAAATTGTAACAAATTTATACAGGAAAACAAAACCTTTAGCTACCGTGCCAGTACTGGTAGTTCCGGTTATATATATTTGCACGAGTGCAAAATAACTCGCAATCTCTCCTTTTTCTGATAATTTACGTGCGTACAATTTTAATGATTCCGCGGTCTTTACGGTGTTGAAAAATTGAGTAACATGACTTTTATTTATATTTTAAAAGATAATAGCGGTGGTATATAATAAACAACTGTTTAAACGACATAGCCGTGCCGGAAGTGGTGATTGACACTCCAAATATCGTGCCAATAACCACTTCCGGCAAGGCTTTGCCGTTTAATAAGTTCTTACTATTATCCTTTGGAAACACATAGTGTATGTTTTCAACATTATTGTCAAATAAGCGACTATAAAGAGGTATAATACGATTATTTAATTTTAGACGAACAACAATACAACAGTGTTTATATCAAGTACAACAATATTTTTTTCCATTTGTATGTTACGTAATGCATACAAATGATAAGAAATTTAGCATCGATATATTTTGTCACTTTGATGATAACTTAACAACAATCAACACACTTCTGTATTGATTATATATTTACAACTAGATTCCAGATTACTTCGCAGACCTTTCTATCCGGATGTCTAAAGCACTGGATGACATTGGAGCCGGTACAGACACTGTAAGGAAGCGTAGGAGTACATTTATATGGAGAGAGCGCGTCGAAACGATGTGTAAACATCTTCTTGGAGGGAACTGTGAATGTTTCCATTTCGGGAGCCAATCAGAAGGCACCACTACGCCCGGTCTCCAGTCCGATATCGATTTCCTATCGAGTCACAACAATGTGAATATCATGACAGACTGGAGAGACTGGAAGGCCGGGATGCATAACCTTATGATGCTCCACGACGACATTACTCCTCCACAACAGTACTTGTTACAAGTCATAAGGACTGACACGCCGGAGCCGGAGACTCGTGTTGATGATCCCCGGTTTGTAAGGAAAGGTCCTGAGCAAGTAGTATTCAGCTCTGAACGATTCAAACAGGAATTAGTAGATCTGAATAAAGATCTCGGAGAGGTAACCAAAAGTGGACCCTCTGTGAGTGTTGTGCCCAACTGGGATTATGTAGAAGCATTTCAGGTTCGAAAACCCCTACCTGAAGTACAACACTGGATAGACAGCAGAAGACCGGGACACTGGCCGTTTACGCAGCTACTAGAAGCTGCACGGGTAGCTCCATGTTTCCTGGTACCCTCTGGTCACCCGGATAGTGATTACAAACGCGAGGAATTTCGAATGTCACCTAACCTTATTGAACGAATGTTGATGTTTAGTTTCAACGTGACACAGATTAAATGTTATATTGTTTTAAAATTAATTAAAAAAGCCCTTTTCGCTAAAATTGTGGAAGATGGTATCACAAGTTTTCATTGTAAAACTATAATGTTTTACACAATAGAAAGAACACACCCTTCCTTGTGGGAGGAACATAACATCATGTTTCTTATTCTGCTATGTTTACAAACATTGAGGAAATGGCTGCTTTTGGGAAGGTTTCCGCATTATATTATTTCAGGAGTGAATTTGTTTGACGGGAAACTCTCTAAGGGGCAGCAGAGACGCCTTGTAGAGTATGTGGACTCTATGATAAAGAACGATTTACATGATGTATATTATATTGATATAGATAATCTAGGGTGCCGGTTGCGAGCGTGTGGTATACGGGAAATAGGACGAGCTGGAGAACTTGGACGTGTAGCGTTACGTAACAGTATCAGCTTATTGCTGGAATTCGAACGGAGGGAGAGATTTCTTATGCATTTAAGACATGTAACACATCGACATTTAGGAATAAACATCGAAAATGATATAACATGTATGCTAAGCACTACTACTCTCGACTGCAAGAATGTCGTATTAAAACCAGCTGCATTGGAATATGCTAAACACCTGTTCACATTACGAAATTCACTAAAAGCATCTACATTTATACGATTAGGGAATGTTGATTTCAGTGAGATTACAAGACGTTTCCAATATTCTTTAGACACGGACGTAGCCTCTACTCGTTTAAAACTGGCTTCTGTGTTATACTGTAGTGGACAGTTACGTTCAGCAGCTGCAGTGTTGGACGACGTAGAGAGGAGATATCACAGTAAGATCAAGGCTGTGTGTGGATGTCGAGATGTAAGAGGACAAATTGATCTCCAGGTGTTTGGAAACATGATATCAGGTCACTGCGACAACGGTTTCGGTGAACCTCCATTCGCATTATGTGTGAAGTTTCAAAGGCAAGAAGCGTATTGCGCTCCACACATATTGGGGTTTGAAATGAATCGTGGCATGACTGAAGAGGACGTTGCACAGAGAAATCACACTGACAAACAATGGATGGACTGTGCTGAGGTGGATGCTCGTCCGTTCCTCCACTATCTACAGTATCTCACGTATGGTGGACTCGGTGACCGTGACAAACAGTTACATGCAATTGGAGTAATCGAGACTTATATATGTGATCCAAGAAATGCAATCAACATGTATCACGTTGAGACTACACTGAACTTGCTTGGTCACTGCTATGAAATGGAAGGAAACTATGAAGGGGCGTTATATTACTACGAGGAATCTCTGCGGTTCTACGATACAAACAATGCCGCTAATTGGCACGTCAGACGTGTGATGCGTCTTATAAGTGGTTAGAAATATAATTGAAGTAACAGTTTTTTGTGCGCGATGTTAAATTGAAATATAACATAATATGTTAAAGGTAAAAGATTTGTGATCAGTTAATTCACTAAGGTTAATAATTAGTTTATTAATTACACAGTCACGCCATTACTACGTGTATTACACTATATTCACAGCATGTGATATTATTTGATTAACTTCACACAGCACGTACAAATAGTATGTACATTTCGTGATGTAGATGTATTTTTTATGTACTCTATGTGGCGTATGTTTACATGTAGAGTGTGTAGATATAGAAATGCTGTTCTTGAATAATACACTGATATTTAAAGGAATTGAAATGTGCATTTATGTTATGACTGCTGAACAATAATTAACATGATGAGAATGATTTATTGGCTATTTGAACGGTTTATTAACATTGTTGATTTTGGACTGGCAAAATGTACTTAAACTATTTTTAAATATCATCAGAAACAGTTAATGAGAAATAAATAATATCTTGCAGCTCGGAGTACTGAATAAATGGTATGCACATACATTGGAAGACAATGTTAAGTGAATATCTGTATGAATTCCAAGAAATTTTACGCCTGCATGTTACAGTCAGAGACAGTGAACAAATCAGTTACATGTAATACCTTCGTCAAGTCTTCGTATTTCACACTGGATACAATGTGTATATAATGTATAGGTGACAAATATGTAAGACTTATACAAATATGTATTCTATTAAAACTCTAAATAATAATGGGGGCCTGGGATTTTCCATTACTGAGAATAATATTAGCAATTCATGTTCGTTTGTATGACAAAATATGGGTAGTTTCGTCGGTAGAAATACTGATATAATCTGAATAACTCAAGTTCTGTGATGATTGAATCTAAACATGGAGGCCGCTGACACTTTGTTCAGAATATAATGCATGCATTACTAAGCAAATGTACTTTACAGTGCAAACAATGAATACCCATACTGTCTATGCGTGACAAATGGTGGTGGCAATCGCTCTTAACAATAAATGGAGAGAATAGAAAGATTCCAAAGTGGCCGTATGTCAACATCAATTTGATTGTACGGTTATTCAAAGTCTGTATAACTTGATTTTCACGCTCTTGTATGTCTTCAGTAGGGAAACAACACATGCTAATTCGTAACAACGATTTTTAATCGATAAATAATACAACAAATGCTATAAAAAACGTAATTGATACACAGAGGTTTCGAGCTATTTTCTTTCAAAAATATAATACTAAAGTCATAGAGTATCTGCTAATTGTCCAACAACGTTATCTACAACGTTTTTTTAAGAGCCGTAACTCATTTGTCTGTTAATGTACGAATACTATTTTAACAATACGTGATCAATGTGAACAATATTGGATATTGTAAAACAGACGTTACCAATTTGTTTTAATACATTCATACCTAAATTTGATCCAACAAGATGAATGTCAATCGAAATATGATATGTAAAGCTAATAGCAACACAAGTTTAAATTAAACAGAACAGATTCGAACGGTTTATTGAGATTGTGTCTAAACGAAAATATGTGTACAGTTTTGAATATTAGAAATCAAAATAGAATTCAGTGACTGTTATAACATTCGTTTGTACTGGAAGTTATTAAAAATGTTGGTGAACTGTTCAATATCATAGCGTCTGGTAGATCTTATCGACTAGTCCAAATAATGTTGTACCATAAGCAAATAAGACCCGTTTTTTACCCCCAAAGAGTCACACAGTAAACGACATATATTCTTCAAACTGCATTTAACTGAAACCGACATTCCGTGTTTTACTACAATATTGTGTCAACGTTATAACTATAACTTGAACAGAGCTATTCCTTGGCTATTTATAATCCTCAAAATGCGGCGTTTAAAACGATATTGCCAAGGAATAAAATCAGATTTTAAAATATATATCGCCATTGTGTAATTTTTGTCTTTAAATAATGCCGATTTGAAATGTATCTGTGGTAAAATGTGCAGCTGATGAATTGAAGTCTATTGTAATGCGTTGGCCACTAATTGAAACGTTAACAGGTGTGAACACTAGGCAGCCGCATACAGCAGCTTACAATACTATGTACAAATTATATAACTAAGGCCTGTCAAAACAACTGTTAATTGAAAATGAAAAATATTGTCGGACAAGAAGCCTGATTAGCCAATTTCTTTGTCCGGTGTTTTATATATGGTTATCCTCGCGAAAACTGCAGCAGATCTCCAACACAGTCTAAATCGTCTACAAATTTACTGTAAATCATGGGGACTTGAGGTTAATACCGACAAAAGCAAAGTCGTAGTATTTAGAAAACGAGGTCCTTTAAAACATGAAGAAAAATGGGTTTACAATAATATCCCGTTAGAAGTTGTAGATGATTTTAACTATTTAGGAACTGTTTTTAATTATACAGGTAGCTTCGTTCTGAATTGCGAAACCATTTCTGGTAAAGGACTGAAAGCTCTTAATACTCTTATGAGTAATATTAAAACAGCCCTTTTAAAACCTAGTACCATATGTCAATTATTTGACGCATTTGTAGGATCAGTTTTGAGTTATGGTTGCGAAGTATGGGGATTTGGTAAATCCACAAAAGTAGAGCGAATTCATTTGAAATTTTGTAAAAATCTTCTTAAAGTTAAACAATCTACATGTACAATGGCAATATACGGTGAACTTGGCCGATTCCCACTTCATATCAATAGACACACACGCATAATAAAATACTGGCTAAAGTTATTAAATAGTCACAATATTATTATTAATCGGTTGTACCAAGCGTTGCTAGATGATTTTAACAAAGGCAAATCTAACTGGCTAACTGATGTTAAGTCTCTGTTAGATAGCAATGGATTTTCATATGTTTGGATTACACCGCATTCTGTTAACGAGAAAAGTTTCCATATAGAATTTAAACAAAGACTACACGATCAATTCAAACAATCGTGGTATACAGCCATAAATATTAGTAGATCTATGTGCACGTATAAATTGTTTAAAACTGACTATGAATTTGAATGTTACCTTGATAAAGTTCCACTAAGATATCGCATTGTATTATCTAAATTGAGATTGTCATCTCACCAATTAAAAATCGAAACAGGACGTCATGGTAATAACAGAATCGAACATTGTAACAGATATTGTACTTTTTGTAATAAAAATGATATTGAGGACGAGTACCATTTTATATGTATCTGCCCACTGTATATAGATATTCGTAAAAAATATATTAGTAAATATTATTATACTAAGCCCAGTATGGTCAAATTTATAAATTTATTTAAATCTAAAAGCTATAAAACTATATTAAACCTTTGTAAATATACATACCATGCTTTTAACAGACGAAAAATTATGATCAATTTCGTCCAATAACTACTCATTTGTTGTTTTCTTTTGTACAAATTTGTCATTCTTCTTTCGTACTTTTTCGTCTATAACTTATAAGTCCCTCCTCGGGGAGTGAATCTTGTTTATAAACTACGTTGTAATTTACTATATATCTACTGTTTGATATTCATATAGAATTATTGAATTATTAACTACGTGTTTGTTAAAATTCTTCTGTTATAAAGTGTGTATATATGTACATATATTATACGTTGTCATGTGTTTATAATTGTTATGCATTGGATCATGTTATGAGGAACATGTATATATGTTCAAGTAACTGAATAAAATATTCTGTTCTGTTCTGTTCTGTTCTATATAATTGTCTTTCTTTGGGCTACATACATAATTATCTTACTTTAAATGACATTCCGACATTCTGTCTTTAAATTTTCATAATCAACACATTCTCCGAATGTACCTACCGGGTATATTTTGAAAAGTTTTATTACCGGGCAATCTCCGTGGCAGACAATGGAGAAATAACCACGGAGTTAAGCAAAACTCAATTTAAACCTTAAAACAAACACTATGCTAAATACTAAAAAATAACATTATTATGAATGCAACGACAGTGTTACAAGCTTTTCAACCGTATTAGCAAAGGTGTTGTGCGATAATGTTTGGTAATGTTTTAAAATGCGTAAACGAAGTTACGCCCCTATATTATATTATACAAAAGTCTTCGTTTTTAATTAATAAAGCATCTGGAGTAGCAAACGCTTATATTCTGTGAAGCAAACGTAAACTAATTAAAAATGAGAAAAAAAATCTCCGTCTCACGGGCATCGAACCCTGACCGCCGGCTTGAGAGTCTAACGAGTTAACCACAGTATAGAGTATAGAGTATGTTCCCGAATTCAGCGTAATTTTCTGATAAGGTTAATGAAGTGTAATCGACCCGCTATTGCTAGTACCTGTATTGCGTAATTACCGGTAAACTTTGAATTCCATTTCGTTCTTTGTTATTATTATTATTATAACCACAAAGTGAATAATACAATAAGTAAAAAAATAATTCAGGGTAAATTGAAAAGGTATACATTTTTAAACACAACACATAGGCACCAAGTAACTTGCATCTACAATAAGTGAGTTGAATATGTTAGGATTATAGAGATCTACTATGTCCATGATTCTTCTTGACTCCTGACCCAATTAAACGATTTATCAATGAATTAGAACGCTGCATAGTGGACTACTTTCCTACGCGATTTTTAGTCTTAAACAAAGATTGACCATACACTGAAAAGCTGTGAATTACCCAACGTTTTTTAGTTTGTTCTAAACATATTATGTTCTAAGACATTCTTCATCAAAATCATAGTGAATTTTACCTTCGGATTTTAGAAGCGATACATATAGTTGTTCTGCGAACAACTAACAAGAAAATAAGTGTACATACAAGGATGAAAAATTGTCGTCTGTAATCAGTAATCACGTCAATATATTATTATCCTTTTACCGCCAATATTTAATTCTCAAACTTAATCCATACAGTTGTTGATAAAAAACAAATATATTCAATTAATTTTTAGTTTTTGATTGCATAGTAAAACTTGGTGTTTTGATAGCAACCATTTGTAAAATGTAGGTAGATCTAAAGTTAGTATTTGGTCATTGATGAAAACAATTTTCTACACCATTGAGCATAAAACTGCCTCCGTGTATAACTAAAAACCATTCCTTCGAAATTCAAATATATTCTTTAATATTTTACAAAGTAATCACAATAAAAACCGATATTCAATATTTATTTCTGTTACATTTAATACAAATTTAAAATTAATTCCAACATTCATTTCAGCGTCGACAAAACACCACACAGAAAGAATATATCAACACGTATAAAATGTCAGGTTTATGTTGAAACTTAAAAAGATCTACACATATATGAAACAGCTTTTACCTAAAATTAAAATCCACATATAAATGTCATGTGTTACAAATTGAGGCTTATTGTCAACCATATTAACATTTACGTAGTTTTTGCAACTACTACTACTACTACTACTACTACTACTACTACTACTACTACTACTACAACTTCTACTACTATTACTACTATTACTACTACAACTACAATTACTACTACTACTACTCTACTACTACTACTACTACTATTACTACTACTAATACAACTACAACTACTACTACAACTGCAACTACAACAACAGCAACAACAACAACAACAACACGATATTCCCGCGAGACACAACGCGATGCACGATATTGTAACACGAGATCTCGCACTGTCGCAGTATCCCATACCACGAAATATCGCGGCAAGATATCGTGTCTCGCTTCGTGTCTCGCGGTAAAATATCGTGCCTCGCTGCGTGTCTCGCGCAATTCTTGTGCCTCGCGTTCAAAGGTCGACACACGAGATGCGAAGCAAGACACGAGGCGATACATGATATTCAGGTGGGACACGAAGCGAGGCACGATATTATATCATTCAAATATCGCCCGAATCGCTATTCTCGCGGTAGATTTTCAAACCACAATACACGAAACACGAAGCGAGACGCGAGAATCCGGCGACACACGAAGCGAAACACGATATTGTATCGTTCAAATATCATCATTCCGTGGGGGTGGGGGTGGGGGGCTGGCTGACACAGGGCAATTTGACTTATTTTATTTTGTGGGGTCTAATTCCCCACCCTTAAGCCAAGCATTTTTGGCTAAACCCCCTCAGTGGGAGATGCTTTAAGTGTATCAAATGGCCCGGGGGCTAATATTACCGGGATCTAAAATCCCACCTAAGTCTATTTCCCCGGTAATCTGAATCATTTGGCGTGTCAAATTCCCGCCTGTCGGGAATCGCTTTCAGTCGAAATTTCCGTATATGCCCGCCGCTCCACCCTGGGCAAATGTAGATAGGAACGCAATATTATTCTTTCTAGTTTAATTTGATATGTAACTTATTTTGCCTAACTTTCATATTTTGGTTTTAGTGCCTCTGTGAGGAAGCTGCTGATCGGTTGCCTGGTTTCTAACATTTCTTAGCGGTCGCACTTTTGTGTCTCTTACATGTATCCTTTTATCTCCATGTTTTCTTCGAGTATTTCTATTTAGAAACTATTCAGATCAGCAGTTTCAACGCAGCTTTACCAATCATTTTAATAAATTTTATACTTATGTGATGTAATTATTATTAAATCATAAAAAGTTAGTTTTCAGTCCGTTATTGCGGTGTGTAAACGAACAAAAAGCGGTCCGTTATCGTCAAAAAAGGTGTATTATTCAGTAAAGTCACGCGCCAATAACGCCCGGCTTTTTTGCATAATCGATTAAAAACGTCGTGAACATATTTTTGCACGATTTTGGGGTTACTATATACTATAAAAATAACGATTTTATAGTAAAGTACCCATTTGTTTCGGTTTTATTTCTCTCGATGTAAGTGTTTATGCTATAATAACGACAATACACCTTTTTTCGGTTGTTAATTCCGCAGCGGCGCTTAACATGCGTTATAGCCCTCGTGCTACGCACTCGCCGTCGGGCTTCAACCCATTTTTAGGGCGTCTGCGAACGTTAGCGACCTCATTACGGTGTTATTATCTCTTTATTAACTATCTAGGTACTCTTCTACGAGCTCTACAATACACCTGCTTCTTAACCATACACTGGTAATATTTTTATTTTTTTTTAAATAATTATGTATTTAAATGTGCTTAGTAGAACTATGTTTTAGATTTTGCATTGTTTAATGGTATTATTTATTGCCACATGATTGTATAAGTTGGTGTCAAAAGCTCTTTAGAGCTTATGTTATTTTGTTGTTATACTAGTAACCCGACTTTGTAAATAAATATTACTTGACTTTACATGAATAACGGGACAAAGTTAAAAGTCAACTGATTGCATTTGATCTATATATAATTGGAATAAGGTAAAATCATTTTGGGAGCTACATGTAATTTAAAGCTTTCAAACAGGCATAAATGGGTAAGTAAGTCAAAGAAGTTTCTGACGTGCCGTGCTGTTTAATTGGATGTTTTTTCTCAAGTGACGGTCTGAGTGTTCATGTTGTGGATAAAAGGCTATTCGTGTACTTAAAGGCCTAGTTTAAGAAATGTCTGGTCTGTCCATGGGGTATTCCACTCTGTGTATTGGTCCACCATAAAATGTATCATCATTATCTGTAATCTTTTTTCTCAACTGACTGAATAATGGCTAAGTGCACTATTTCCTCTTCAGTATGTATTGATTTCAACTGATAAGGGTCGCCACACTGTGACCACACTGTGACCACAGCAGGCTGCAAATACATAGGGGTACAATACCCCTGATTTGGGGGGAGGGGGTCAAATATAGAAGGATTAAGCTAAGCCTTTAAATGCCTAGTTCGATTCTTCTTCATTTGACCCCTCCCCCTCCCCCCCAAAAAGGGGAACATTGTACCATTGTGTATTGGCAGGGTGCTGTGGTCACAGTGTGGCGTCCCTTATCAGCTGAGACCAATGCACTGCTGCTGTGGTAGAAATAAATTGAAACAGTGCACTCAGCCATTGCTAATTCAGATGAGAGAAACGACCGCAGATAAATGATAAAAGATTTATGGTGGACCAATACAAAGAGTGGAATACCCCATGGAGATGCCAAACATTTTTGAAACTTGGCCTTCATTTAAAGCACTTTCAAAACGTAATCGATTGGATTGCACTCAAGGGCTCGGGAGCGACAGCCGATATGAACGATTGCCACACGATCCCTATAAGCATTAACGTTTTCTTCAATAAAATAAATCTGGGCCAATAGCACATGAGTATAATTGAATGCATCGGCCAGCATTTTTTTTATTTGATGTACCATTTGCTATGATGCCGTTCTTAATAAGTGTCGGACCGGTCTTTATTCCAGGACGCAACTTACCATAACAGACTGAACATCGTTTTCGTTTAATGATGCACATAGATGTATAAGCACATTGTCTATTTCTAATTTCCTACTGACTCTCGCCCGTCTATATATTTATTCTAATTTAAAAAGGTGCGATAATAATTAATGTAATGCAAATAATTTTTTTTTTTACAAATTGAATTCACGTCGCTTATTTTATAAACTACAAACGTTTGTTTTCACAGTTTTCAGATAAAAAAGAGACGCATACAGTATGTATGTCCAGACTAATCTAATAGGACCAGTGTCTAGTCTCATCTAATAGGACCAGTGTCTAGTCTCATCTAATAGGACCGGTATCCAGTCTCATCTAATAGGACCGGTGTCTAGTCTCATCTAATAGGACCAGTGTCTAGTCTCATCTAATCGGACCGGTGTCTAGTCTCATCTAATAGGACCGGCGTCTAATCTCATCTAATAGGACCGATGCCTAGTCTCATCTAATAGGACCGGTGTCCAGTCTCATCTAATAGGACCAGTGTCTAGTCTCATCTAATATGACCAGTGTCTAGCGTCATCTAATAGGACCAGTGTCTAATCTCATCTAAGAGGACCGGTGTCTAGTCTCATCTAAGAGGACCAGTGTCTAGTCTCATCTAATAGGACCTGTGTCCAGTCTCATCTAATAGGACCGATGTCCAGTCTCATCTAATAGGACGGTGTCTAGTCTAATCTAATAGGACCAGCGTCTATTCTCAACTAATAGGGCCAATGTCCAGTCTCATCTGATAGGACCGATGTCCAGTCTCATCTAATAGGAGTGGTGTCCAGTCTCATCTTATAAGACCAGTGTCCAGCATTATCTAATAGTACCAGTGTCCAGTCTCATCTTATAGTACCGGTGACCAGTCTAATCTAATAGGACCGATGTCCAGTCTCATCTAATTGGACCGCCGTCCAGTCTTCTTTAATATGACCGGTGTGCCGTCTCATCTAATATTACCGGTATCCAGTCTCATCTAATAGTACCGGTGACCAGTCTTATCTAATATGAGCAGTGTCCAGTCTTATCTAATACGACCGGTGTCCAGTCTCATTTAATACGATCGGTGTCCAGTCTTATCTACTATGACCGGTGTCCAGTCTTATCTAATACGACCGATGTCCAGTCTCATCTAATAGCATCGCTGTCCAGTATTGATGTATAATTTCTACTGGTCACTATTCCTAATTTGTGTCATTGTAAGTCGGAACTAATTTTTATATTTTCGTTTTGAAATTTGTTGAAGTGTAGAATATATTTTTAAAATGTTTTATTGCGGATTTATAAGCAACATGAACCAATCATCAACAAAGAATAAAAATAAATGATGTGTTACTTCTTCCCATTTCACCCAAAATACAAGAGCAGCTTACACTTATTTACAAGTCAATCGATTGTTTAAAATCTAAAACAACCTAAAAATTACATGTATGGACACATGAAAGTCAGTGTGTATATGTACAGGTTGCGTAAGATGGAAGAACGTTAAGTGGGTCTCACAGGACTGAGGAAGTTCAACGGGAGTTGTCGGCCTTGACTCGGGAAACAGGGACAAGAAAAAGGTGGTTTGTAATCGTTTCGTATAGTATGTGGAAAACATATACATGTAATTTGAAGCTTAAAGTTATTTAACCATAACAATTGTCAATCAGTTATGATTAAAATATATTGCCAACATGTTTAATATATATTTTATTTTCATCAAGGTACAGGTTCCATATTCGAAGCGTACTGTTCGTGGCAAAAAAAAAAACACGCAGTGATATTGATCCATCGAGGCGAGCGAACACCAGACGTTATCAAAATCATGTCCCAAATATGGAGGTATAACTCTCAACATGTTTTCGATTGTGTTTCTGGTAACATACTTATTGTGCGTGTTCAATGCAAATCGGTGTAAGGCGTAAAAAAAATATGTTTGTTTAAGTTTACATGCCCCAAAAAATGTAGGTAGATAGGTAGGGAACTATTTTTTTATTATTTTTTATTTAGTGAATGGTCAAGTGGAATATTCTAAAACTGAAAGAATATTCAAAACATGTCTCTAATATCATAAAAGATTGGTTTAAAGTGAATGCTATCAAAACACTTATTTATCCAAAAACATTTAATTATTCGAAAAAAGTAAAATAAACAAAAACATATCTGACCCCCACTCAATAAAATGTTCTAGGGTCGGGGCATTTTTTAGGATAGGTCGGGTAACCTGAAACAAACTTAATTTGTTTAACGCCTAAGTTACTGATTGTATTTATGGTTTACACCAATCGATTGACACCAGAAACATCATTTACACTTATATTTGAAATAATATCTTGCCACATAGAACGTGTTGTTGCATATATTTATTATCTGATTTGCTGATTTTACAGACCATACATAAGACAGTATTGAGACACTTTTATGTAACTACCATTAAAGCCATCAAATAAAAATTCTTCAATGTGCAGTGATTTTTTGAAACTAAGGCATTATTAATTGTTAGAAGTTCAAACTACAAGGTGTCACAGTAATACGCTTGATAGTTTTGGGTTTTTCACTGAAACTCAAATTAAAGAGACAATTAAGAGATTATGGAGTTAAATGCTTTGATATCTTGTGATATGAGTAGTAAGTCATATAATATAGCTGTAGTGTGTACTGAGAGTGTGCGTTTCTTTGTATGCATGTGTGAGATTCTTTGTTGGACAGTTTGAGCATTGATTTTAAATATGATAACTACCAACTTAGTATATTTAGCCTAGTGAAAGAAGGTCAGACATTGGGCACACATGACCTCCTCAGGTTATTTCAGTCTTACCTCGAGAGATAAGCTACCGGTTAGACATTAAATATAAGACCAGTAAGTTCTCGGAGAGCACATATCTCTACAAAGATACGTAATCCGTCAGAAGATACAAGCCTATGCGTGCTGAAATCTAACCTCCTTGACGGAAGATAAAATTAACTCAATATAGAACAGTGGAACATCGTCAAACGTTTTATCCTGAGAACGTAGGTTCGATCACCGTCGACGTCATTACCTTTTTTTTCTCATTTACTTGTTATTTATATTTTTCAAGATTCATTATTTGTGAATTTTAAATATTTCAGTACAAATACAAACCTGGTAATAGCATTTGAAATATACATATGGTATGAGAACTAAATCTCCAAATATACGCATATCCGGGACCAAACATGAAGCAAATAGTTTGCTAATCAACATAAACGACTTCTTTCCCATAAGATCTATTATCATACCTGTATTCACAACATAACACTAGCCAAAAGTGATTTTTCGCAGATTTGAGTTTTTAAGTTTGAATGCAGAGCAGTCATAAGTTAAATTTTTATTATTTAAAAAATAGTAATGCATTTTGTGACGTCCAATAAAACAATTAAGTATATACCTTATTATAAATTGTAACAAATTTATACAGGAAAACAAAACCTTTAGCTACCGTGCCAGTACTGGTAGTTCCGGTTATATATATTTGCACGAGTGCAAAATAACTCGCAATCTCTCCTTTTTCTGATAATTTACGTGCGTACAATTTTAATGATTCCGCGGTCTTTACGGTGTTGAAAAATTGAGTAACACGACTTTTATTTATATTTTAAAAGATAATAGCGGTGGTATATAATAAACAACTGTTTAAACGACATAGCCGTGCCGGAAGTGGTGATTTACACTCCAAATATCGTGCCAATAACCACTTCCGGCAAGGCTTTGCCGTTTAATAAGTTCTTACTATTATCCTTTGGAAACACATAGTGTATGTTTTCAACATTATTGTCAAATAAGCGACTATAAAGAGGTATAATACGATTATTTAATTTTAGACGAACAACAATACAACAGTGTTTATATCAAGTACAACAATATTTTTTTCCATTTGTATGTTACGTAATGCATACAAATGATAAGAAATTTAGCATCGATATATTTTGTCACTTTGATGATAACTTAACAACAATCAACACACTTCTGTATTGATTATATATTTACAACTAGATTCCAGATTACTTCGCAGACCTTTCTATCCGGATGTCTAAAGCACTGGATGACATTGGAGCCGGTACAGACACTGTAAGGAAGCGTAGGAGTACATTTATATGGAGAGAGCGCATCGAAACGATGTGTAAACATCTTCTTGGAGGGAACTGTGAATGTTTCCATTTCGGGAGCCAATCAGAAGGCACCACTACGCCCGGTCTCCAGTCCGATATCGATTTCCTATCGAGTCACAACAATGTGAATATCATGACAGACTGGAGAGACTGGAAGGCCGGGATGCATAACCTTATGATGCTCCACGACGACATTACTCCTCCACAACAGTACTTGTTACAAGTCATAAGGACTGACACGCCGGAGCCGGAGACTCGTGTTGATGATCCCCGGTTTGTAAGGAAAGGTCCTGAGCAAGTAGTATTCAGCTCTGAACGATTCAAACAGGAATTAGTAGATCTGAATAAAGATCTCGGAGAGGTAACCAAAAGTGGACCCTCTGTGAGTGTTGTGCCCAACTGGGATTATGTAGAAGCATTTCAGGTTCGAAAACCCCTACCTGAAGTACAACACTGGATAGACAGCAGAAGACCGGGACACTGGCCGTTTACGCAGCTACTAGAAGCTGCACGGGTAGCTCCATGTTTCCTGGTACCCTCTGGTCACCCGGATAGTGATTACAAACGCGAGGAATTTCGAATGTCACCTAACCTTATTGAACGAATGTTGATGTTTAATTTCAACGTGACACAGATTAAATGTTATATTGTTTTAAAATTAATTAAAAAAGCCCTTTTCGCTAAAATTGTGGAAGATGGTATCACAAGTTTTCATTGTAAAACTATAATGTTTACACAATAGAAAGAACACACCCTTCCTTGTGGGAGGAACATAACATCATGTTTCTTATTCTGCTATGTTTACAAACATTGAGGAAATGGCTGCTTTTGGGAAGGTTTCCGCATTATATTATTTCAGGAGTGAATTTGTTTGACGGGAAACTCTCTAATGGGCAGCAGAGACGCCTTGTAGAGTATGTGGACTCTATGATAAAGAACGATTTACATGATGTATATTATATTGATATAGATAATCTAGGGTGCCGGTTGCGAGCGTGTGGTATACGGGAAATAGGACGAGCTGGAGAACTTGGACGTGTAGCGTTACGTAACAGTATCAGCTTATTGCTGGAATTCGAACGGAGGGAGAGATTTCTTATGCATTTAAGACATGTAACACATCGACATTTAGGAATAAACATCGAAAATGATATAACATGTATGCTAAGCACTACTACTCTCGACTGCAAGAATGTCGTATTAAAGCCAGCTGCATTGGAATATGCTAAACACCTGTTCACATTACGAAATTCACTAAAAGCATCTACATTTATACGATTAGGGAATGTTGATTTCAGTGAGATTACAAGACGTTTCCAATATTCTTTAGACACGGACGTAGCCTCTACTCGTTTAAAACTGGCTTCTGTGTTATACTGTAGTGGACAGTTACGTTCAGCAGCTGCAGTGTTGGACGACGTAGAGAGGAGATATCACAGTAAGATCAAGGCTGTGTGTGGATGTCGAGATGTAAGAGGACAAATTGATCTCCAGGTGTTTGGAAACATGATATCAGGTCACTGCGACAACGGTTTCGGTGAACCTCCATTCGCATTATGTGTGAAGTTTCAAAGGCAAGAAGCGTATTGCGCTCCACACATATTGGGGTTTGAAATGAATCGTGGCATGACTGAAGAGGACGTTGCACAGAGAAATCACACTGACAAACAATGGATGGACTGTGCTGAGGTGGATGCTCGTCCGTTCCTCCACTATCTACAGTATCTCACGTATGGTGGACTCGGTGACCGTGACAAACAGTTACATGCAATTGGAGTAATCGAGACTTATATATGTGATCCAAGAAATGCAATCAACATGTATCACGTTGAGACTACACTGAACTTGCTTGGTCACTGCTATGAAATGGAAGGAAACTATGAAGGGGCGTTATATTACTACGAGGAATCTCTGCGGTTCTACGATACAAACAATGCCGCTAATTGGCACGTCAGACGTGTGATGCGTCTTATAAGTGGTTAGAAATATAATTGAAGTAACAGTTTTTTGTGCGCGATGTTAAATTGAAATATAACATAATATGTTAAAGGTAAAAGATTTGTGATCAGTTAATTCACTAAGGTTAATAATTAGTTTATTAATTACACAGTCACGCCATTACTACGTGTATTACACTATATTCACAGCATGTGATATTATTTGATTAACTTCACACAGCACGTACAAATAGTATGTACATTTCGTGATGTAGATGTATTTTTTATGTACTCTATGTGCCGTATGTTTACATGTAGAGTGTGTAGATATAGAAATGCTGTTCTTGAATAATACACTGATATTTAAAGGAATTGAAATGTGCATTTATGTTATGACTGCTGAACAATAATTAACATGATGAGAATGATTTATTGGCTATTTGAACGGTTTATTAACATTGTTGATTTTGGACTGGCAAAATGTACTTAAACTATTTTTAAATATCATCAGAAACAGTTAATGAGAAATAAATAATATCTTGCAGCTCGGAGTACTGAATAAATGGTATGCACATACATTGGAAGACAATGTTAAGTGAATATCTGTATGAATTCCAAGAAATTTTACGCCTGCATGTTACAGTCAGAGACAGTGAACAAATCAGTTACATGTAATACCTTCGTCAAGTCTTCGTATTTCACACTGGATACAATGTGTATATAATGTATAGGTGACAAATATGTAAGACTTATACAAATATGTATTCTATTAAAACTCTAAATAATAATGGGGGCCTGGGATTTTCCATTACTGAGAATAATATTAGCAATTCATGTTCGTTTGTATGACAAAATATGGGTAGTTTCGTCGGTAGAAATACTGATATAATCTGAATAACTCAAGTTCTGTGATGATTGAATCTAAACATGGAGGCCGCTGACACTTTGTTCAGAATATAATGCATGCATTACTAAGCAAATGTACTTTACAGTGCAAACAATGAATACCCATACTGTCTATGCGTGACAAATGGTGGTGGCAATCGCTCTTAACAATAAATGGAGAGAATAGAAAGATTCCAAAGTGGCCGTATGTCAACATCAATTTGATTGTACGGTTATTCAAAGTCTGTATAACTTGATTTTCACGCTCTTGTATGTCTTCAGTAGGGAAACAACACATGCTAATTCGTAACAACGATTTTTAATCGATAAATAATACAACAAATGCTATAAAAAACGTAATTGATACACAGAGGTTTCGAGCTATTTTCTTTCAAAAATATAATACTAAAGTCATAGAGTATCTGCTAATTGTCCAACAACGTTATCTACAACGTTTTTTTAAGAGCCGTAACTCATTTGTCTGTTAATGTACGAATACTATTTTAACAATACGTGATCAATGTGAACAATATTGGATATTGTAAAACAGACGTTACCAATTTGTTTTAATACATTCATACCTAAATTTGATCCAACAAGATGAATGTCAATCGAAATATGATATGTAAAGCTAATAGCAACACAAGTTTAAATTAAACAGAACAGATTCGAACGGTTTATTGAGATTGTGTCTAAACGAAAATATGTGTACAGTTTTGAATATTAGAAATCAAAATAGAATTCAGTGACTGTTATAACATTCGTTTGTACTGGAAGTTATTAAAAATGTTGGTGAACTGTTCAATATCATAGCGTCTGGTAGATCTTATCGACTAGTCCAAATAATGTTGTACCATAAGCAAATAAGACCCGTTTTTTACCCCCAAAGAGTCACACAGTAAACGACATATATTCTTCAAACTGCATTTAACTGAAACCGACATTCCGTGTTTTACTACAATATTGTGTCAACGTTATAACTATAACTTGAACAGAGCTATTCCTTGGCTATTTATAATCCTCAAAATGCGGCGTTTAAAACGATATTGCCAAGGAATAAAATCAGATTTTAAAATATATATCGCCATTGTGTAATTTTTGTCTTTAAATAATGCCGATTTGAAATGTATCTGTGGTAAAATGTGCAGCTGATGAATTGAAGTCTATTGTAATGCGTTGGCCACTAATTGAAACGTTAACAGGTGTGAACACTAGGCAGCCGCATACAGCAGCTTACAATACTATGTACAAATTATATAACTAAGGCCTGTCAAAACAACTGTTAATTGAAAATGAAAAATATTGTCGGACAAGAAGCCTGATTAGCCAATTTCTTTGTCCGGTGTTTTATATATGGTTATCCTCGCGAAAACTGCAGCAGATCTCCAACACAGTCTAAATCGTCTACAAATTTACTGTAAATCATGGGGACTTGAGGTTAATACCGACAAAAGCAAAGTCGTAGTATTTAGAAAACGAGGTCCTTTAAAACATGAAGAAAAATGGGTTTACAATAATATCCCGTTAGAAGTTGTAGATGATTTTAACTATTTAGGAACTGTTTTTAATTATACAGGTAGCTTCGTTCTGAATTGCGAAACCATTTCTGGTAAAGGACTGAAAGCTCTTAATACTCTTATGAGTAATATTAAAACAGCCCTTTTAAAACCTAGTACCATATGTCAATTATTTGACGCATTTGTAGGATCAGTTTTGAGTTATGGTTGCGAAGTATGGGGATTTGGTAAATCCACAAAAGTAGAGCGAATTCATTTGAAATTTTGTAAAAATCTTCTTAAAGTTAAACAATCTACATGTACAATGGCAATATACGGTGAACTTGGCCGATTCCCACTTCATATCAATAGACACACACGCATAATAAAATACTGGCTAAAGTTATTAAATAGTCACAATATTATTATTAATCGGTTGTACCAAGCGTTGCTAGATGATTTTAACAAAGGCAAATCTAACTGGCTAACTGATGTTAAGTCTCTGTTAGATAGCAATGGATTTTCATATGTTTGGATTACACCGCATTCTGTTAACGAGAAAAGTTTCCATATAGAATTTAAACAAAGACTACACGATCAATTCAAACAATCGTGGTATACAGCCATAAATATTAGTAGATCTATGTGCACGTATAAATTGTTTAAAACTGACTATGAATTTGAATGTTACCTTGATAAAGTTCCACTAAGATATCGCATTGTATTATCCAAATTGAGATTGTCATCTCACCAATTAAAAATCGAAACAGGACGTCATGGTAATAACAGAATCGAACATTGTAACAGATATTGTACTTTTTGTAATAAAAATGATATTGAGGACGAGTACCATTTTATATGTATCTGCCCACTGTATATAGATATTCGTAAAAAATATATTAGTAAATATTATTATACTAAGCCCAGTATGGTCAAATTTATAAATTTATTTAAATCTAAAAGCTATAAAACTATATTAAACCTTTGTAAATATACATACCATGCTTTTAACAGACGAAAAATTATGATCAATTTCGTCCAATAACTACTCATTTGTTGTTTTCTTTTGTACAAATTTGTCATTCTTCTTTCGTACTTTTTCGTCTATAACTTATAAGTCCCTCCTCGGGGAGTGAATCTTGTTTATAAACTACGTTGTAATTTACTATATATCTACTGTTTGATATTCATATAGAATTATTGAATTATTAACTACGTGTTTGTTAAAATTCTTCTGTTATAAAGTGTGTATATATGTACATATATTATACGTTGTCATGTGTTTATAATTGTTATGCATTGGATCATGTTATGAGGAACATGTATATATGTTCAAGTAACTGAATAAAATATTCTGTTCTGTTCTGTTCTGTTCTATATAATTGTCTTTCTTTGGGCTACATACATAATTATCTTACTTTAAATGACATTCCGACATTCTGTCTTTAAATTTTCATAATCAACACATTCTCCGAATGTACCTACCGGGTATATTTTGAAAAGTTTTATTACCGGGCAATCTCCGTGGCAGACAATGGAGAAATAACCACGGAGTTAAGCAAAACTCAATTTAAACCTTAAAACAAACACTATGCTAAATACTAAAAAATAACATTATTATGAATGCAACGACAGTGTTACAAGCTTTTCAACCGTATTAGCAAAGGTGTTGTGCGATAATGTTTGGTAATGTTTTAAAATGCGTAAACGAAGTTACGCCCCTATATTATATTATACAAAAGTCTTCGTTTTTAATTAATAAAGCATCTGGAGTAGCAAACGCTTATATTCTGTGAAGCAAACGTAAACTAATTAAAAATGAGAAAAAAAATCTCCGTCTCACGGGCATCGAACCCTGACCGCCGGCTTGAGAGTCTAACGAGTTAACCACAGTATAGAGTATAGAGTATGTTCCCGAATTCAGCGTAATTTTCTGATAAGGTTAATGAAGTGTAATCGACCCGCTATTGCTAGTACCTGTATTGCGTAATTACCGGTAAACTTTGAATTCCATTTCGTTCTTTGTTATTATTATTATTATAACCACAAAGTGAATAATACAATAAGTAAAAAAATAATTCAGGGTAAATTGAAAAGGTATACATTTTTAAACACAACACATAGGCACCAAGTAACTTGCATCTACAATAAGTGAGTTGAATATGTTAGGATTATAGAGATCTACTATGTCCATGATTCTTCTTGACTCCTGACCCAATTAAACGATTTATCAATGAATTAGAACGCTGCATAGTGGACTACTTTCCTACGCGATTTTTAGTCTTAAACAAAGATTGACCATACACTGAAAAGCTGTGAATTACCCAACGTTTTTTAGTTTGTTCTAAACATATTATGTTCTAAGACATTCTTCATCAAAATCATAGTGAATTTTACCTTCGGATTTTAGAAGCGATACATATAGTTGTTCTGCGAACAACTAACAAGAAAATAAGTGTACATACAAGGATGAAAAATTGTCGTCTGTAATCAGTAATCACGTCAATATATTATTATCCTTTTACCGCCAATATTTAATTCTCAAACTTAATCCATACAGTTGTTGATAAAAAACAAATATATTCAATTAATTTTTAGTTTTTGATTGCATAGTAAAACTTGGTGTTTTGATAGCAACCATTTGTAAAATGTAGGTAGATCTAAAGTTAGTATTTGGTCATTGATGAAAACAATTTTCTACACCATTGAGCATAAAACTGCCTCCGTGTATAACTAAAAACCATTCCTTCGAAATTCAAATATATTCTTTAATATTTTACAAAGTAATCACAATAAAAACCGATATTCAATATTTATTTCTGTTACATTTAATACAAATTTAAAATTAATTCCAACATTCATTTCAGCGTCGACAAAACACCACACAGAAAGAATATATCAACACGTATAAAATGTCAGGTTTATGTTGAAACTTAAAAAGATCTACACATATATGAAACAGCTTTTACCTAAAATTAAAATCCACATATAAATGTCATGTGTTACAAATTGAGGCTTATTGTCAACCATATTAACATTTACGTAGTTTTTGCAACTACTACTACTACTACTACTACTACTACTACTACTACTACTACTACTACAACTTCTACTACTATTACTACTATTACTACTACAACTACAATTACTACTACTACTACTCTACTACTACTACTACTACTATTACTACTACTAATACAACTACAACTACTACTACAACTGCAACTACAACAACAGCAACAACAACAACAACAACACGATATTCCCGCGAGACACAACGCGATGCACGATATTGTAACACGAGATCTCGCACTGTCGCAGTATCCCATACCACGAAATATCGCGGCAAGATATCGTGTCTCGCTTCGTGTCTCGCGGTAAAATATCGTGCCTCGCTGCGTGTCTCGCGCAATTCTTGTGCCTCGCGTTCAAAGGTCGACACACGAGATGCGAAGCAAGACACGAGGCGATACATGATATTCAGGTGGGACACGAAGCGAGGCACGATATTATATCATTCAAATATCGCCCGAATCGCTATTCTCGCGGTAGATTTTCAAACCACAATACACGAAACACGAAGCGAGACGCGAGAATCCGGCGACACACGAAGCGAAACACGATATTGTATCGTTCAAATATCATCATTCCGTGGGGGTGGGGGTGGGGGGCTGGCTGACACAGGGCAATTTGACTTATTTTATTTTGTGGGGTCTAATTCCCCACCCTTAAGCCAAGCATTTTTGGCTAAACCCCCTCAGTGGGAGATGCTTTAAGTGTATCAAATGGCCCGGGGGCTAATATTACCGGGATCTAAAATCCCACCTAAGTCTATTTCCCCGGTAATCTGAATCATTTGGCGTGTCAAATTCCCGCCTGTCGGGAATCGCTTTCAGTCGAAATTTCCGTATATGCCCGCCGCTCCACCCTGGGCAAATGTAGATAGGAACGCAATATTATTCTTTCTAGTTTAATTTGATATGTAACTTATTTTGCCTAACTTTCATATTTTGGTTTTAGTGCCTCTGTGAGGAAGCTGCTGATCGGTTGCCTGGTTTCTAACATTTCTTAGCGGTCGCACTTTTGTGTCTCTTACATGTATCCTTTTATCTCCATGTTTTCTTCGAGTATTTCTATTTAGAAACTATTCAGATCAGCAGTTTCAACGCAGCTTTACCAATCATTTTAATAAATTTTATACTTATGTGATGTAATTATTATTAAATCATAAAAAGTTAGTTTTCAGTCCGTTATTGCGGTGTGTAAACGAACAAAAAGCGGTCCGTTATCGTCAAAAAAGGTGTATTATTCAGTAAAGTCACGCGCCAATAACGCCCGGCTTTTTTGCATAATCGATTAAAAACGTCGTGAACATATTTTTGCACGATTTTGGGGTTACTATATACTATAAAAATAACGATTTTATAGTAAAGTACCCATTTGTTTCGGTTTTATTTCTCTCGATGTAAGTGTTTATGCTATAATAACGACAATACACCTTTTTTCGGTTGTTAATTCCGCAGCGGCGCTTAACATGCGTTATAGCCCTCGTGCTACGCACTCGCCGTCGGGCTTCAACCCATTTTTCGGGCGTCTGCGAACGTTAGCGACCTCATTACGGTGTTATTATCTCTTTATTAACTATCTAGGTACTCTTCTACGAGCTCTACAATACACCTGCTTCTTAACCATACACTGGTAATATTTTTATTTTTTTTTAAATAATTATGTATTTAAATGTGCTTAGTAGAACTATGTTTTAGATTTTGCATTGTTTAATGGTATTATTTATTGCCACATGATTGTATAAGTTGGTGTCAAAAGCTCTTTAGAGCTTATGTTATTTTGTTGTTATACTAGTAACCCGACTTTGTAAATAAATATTACTTGACTTTACATGAATAACGGGACAAAGTTAAAAGTCAACTGATTGCATTTGATCTATATATAATTGGAATAAGGTAAAATCATTTTGGGAGCTACATGTAATTTAAAGCTTTCAAACAGGCATAAATGGGTAAGTAAGTCAAAGAAGTTTCTGACGTGCCGTGCTGTTTAATTGGATGTTTTTTCTCAAGTGACGGTCTGAGTGTTCATGTTGTGGATAAAAGGCTATTCGTGTACTTAAAGGCCTAGTTTAAGAAATGTCTGGTCTGTCCATGGGGTATTCCACTCTGTGTATTGGTCCACCATAAAATGTATCATCATTATCTGTAATCTTTTTTCTCAACTGACTGAATAATGGCTAAGTGCACTATTTCCTCTTCAGTATGTATTGATTTCAACTGATAAGGGTCGCCACACTGTGACCACACTGTGACCACAGCAGGCTGCAAATACATAGGGGTACAATACCCCTGATTTGGGGGGAGGGGGTCAAATATAGAAGGATTAAGCTAAGCCTTTAAATGCCTAGTTCGATTCTTCTTCATTTGACCCCTCCCCCTCCCCCCCAAAAAGGGGAACATTGTACCATTGTGTATTGGCAGGGTGCTGTGGTCACAGTGTGGCGTCCCTTATCAGCTGAGACCAATGCACTGCTGCTGTGGTAGAAATAAATTGAAACAGTGCACTCAGCCATTGCTAATTCAGATGAGAGAAACGACCGCAGATAAATGATAAAAGATTTATGGTGGACCAATACAAAGAGTGGAATACCCCATGGAGATGCCAAACATTTTTGAAACTTGGCCTTCATTTAAAGCACTTTCAAAACGTAATCGATTGGATTGCACTCAAGGGCTCGGGAGCGACAGCCGATATGAACGATTGCCACACGATCCCTATAAGCATTAACGTTTTCTTCAATAAAATAAATCTGGGCCAATAGCACATGTGTATGGTTGAATGCATCGGCCAGCATTTTTTTTATTTGATGTACCATTTGCTATGATGCCGTTCTTAATAAGTGTCGGACCGGTCTTTATTCCAGGACGCAACTTACCATAACAGACTGAACATCGTTTTCGTTTAATGATGCACATAGATGTATAAGCACATTGTCTATTTCTAATTTCCTACTGACTCTCGCCCGTCTATATATTTATTCTAATTTAAAAAGGTGCGATAATAATTAATGTAATGCAAAGAATTTTTTTTTTTACAAATTGAATTCACGTCGCTTATTTTATAAACTACAAACGTTTGTTTTCACAGTTTTCAGATAAAAAAGAGACGCATACAGTATGTATGTCCAGACTAATCTAATAGGACCAGTGTCTAGTCTCATCTAATAGGACCAGTGTCTAGTCTCATCTAATAGGACCGGTATCCAGTCTCATCTAATAGGACCGGTGTCTAGTCTCATCTAATAGGACCAGTGTCTAGTCTCATCTAATCGGACCGGTGTCTAGTCTCATCTAATAGGACCGGCGTCTAATCTCATCTAATAGGACCGATGCCTAGTCTCATCTAATAGGACCGGTGTCCAGTCTCATCTAATAGGACCAGTGTCTAGTCTCATCTAATATGACCAGTGTCTAGCGTCATCTAATAGGACCAGTGTCTAATCTCATCTAAGAGGACCGGTGTCTAGTCTCATCTAAGAGGACCAGTGTCTAGTCTCATCTAATAGGACCTGTGTCCAGTCTCATCTAATAGGACCGATGTCCAGTCTCATCTAATAGGACGGTGTCTAGTCTAATCTAATAGGACCAGCGTCTATTCTCAACTAATAGGGCCAATGTCCAGTCTCATCTGATAGGACCGATGTCCAGTCTCATCTAATAGGAGTGGTGTCCAGTCTCATCTTATAAGACCAGTGTCCAGCATTATCTAATAGTACCAGTGTCCAGTCTCATCTTATAGTACCGGTGACCAGTCTAATCTAATAGGACCGATGTCCAGTCTCATCTAATTGGACCGCCGTCCAGTCTTCTTTAATATGACCGGTGTGCCGTCTCATCTAATATTACCGGTATCCAGTCTCATCTAATAGTACCGGTGACCAGTCTTATCTAATATGAGCAGTGTCCAGTCTTATCTAATACGACCGGTGTCCAGGCTCATTTAATACGATCGGTGTCCAGTCTTATCTACTATGACCGGTGTCCAGTCTTATCTAATACGACCGATGTCCAGTCTCATCTAATAGCATCGCTGTCCAGTATTGATGTATAATTTCTACTGGTCACTATTCCTAATTTGTGTCATTGTAAGTCGGAACTAATTTTTATATTTTCGTTTTGAAATTTGTTGAAGTGTAGAATATATTTTTAAAATGTTTTATTGCGGATTTATAAGCAACATGAACCAATCATCAACAAAGAATAAAAATAAATGATGTGTTACTTCTTCCCATTTCACCCAAAATACAAGAGCAGCTTACACTTATTTACAAGTCAATCGATTGTTTAAAATCTAAAACAACCTAAAAATTACATGTATGGACACATGAAAGTCAGTGTGTATATGTACAGGTTGCGTAAGATGGAAGAACGTTAAGTGGGTCTCACAGGACTGAGGAAGTTCAACGGGAGTTGTCGGCCTTGACTCGGGAAACAGGGACAAGAAAAAGGTGGTTTGTAATCGTTTCGTATAGTATGTGGAAAACATATACATGTAATTTGAAGCTTAAAGTTATTTAACCATAACAATTGTCAATCAGTTATGATTAAAATATATTGCCAACATGTTTAATATATATTTTATTTTCATCAAGGTACAGGTTCCATATTCGAAGCGTACTGTTCGTGGCAAAAAAAAAAACACGCAGTGATATTGATCCATCGAGGCGAGCGAACACCAGACGTTATCAAAATCATGTCCCAAATATGGAGGTATAACTCTCAACATGTTTTCGATTGTGTTTCTGGTAACATACTTATTGTGCGTGTTCAATGCAAATCGGTGTAAGGCGTAAAAAAAATATGTTTGTTTAAGTTTACATGCCCCAAAAAATGTAGGTAGATAGGTAGGGAACTATTTTTTTATTATTTTTTATTTAGTGAATGGTCAAGTGGAATATTCTAAAACTGAAAGAATATTCAAAACATGTCTCTAATATCATAAAAGATTGGTTTAAAGTGAATGCTATCAAAACACTTATTTATCCAAAAACATTTAATTATTCGAAAAAAGTAAAATAAACAAAAACATATCTGACCCCCACTCAATAAAATGTTCTAGGGTCGGGGCATTTTTTAGGATAGGTCGGGTAACCTGAAACAAACTTAATTTGTTTAACGCCTAAGTTACTGATTGTATTTATGGTTTACACCAATCGATTGACACCAGAAACATCATTTACACTTATATTTGAAATAATATCTTGCCACATAGAACGTGTTGTTGCATATATTTATTATCTGATTTGCTGATTTTACAGACCATACATAAGACAGTATTGAGACACTTTTATGTAACTACCATTAAAGCCATCAAATAAAAATTCTTCAATGTGCAGTGATTTTTTGAAACTAAGGCATTATTAATTGTTAGAAGTTCAAACTACAAGGTGTCACAGTAATACGCTTGATAGTTTTGGGTTTTTCACTGAAACTCAAATTAAAGAGACAATTAAGAGATTATGGAGTTAAATGCTTTGATATCTTGTGATATGAGTAGTAAGTCATATAATATAGCTGTAGTGTGTACTGAGAGTGTGCGTTTCTTTGTATGCATGTGTGAGATTCTTTGTTGGACAGTTTGTGCATTGATTTTAAATATGATAACTACCAACTTAGTATATTTAGCCTAGTGAAAGAAGGTCAGACATTGGGCACACATGACCTCCTCAGGTTATTTCAGTCTTACCTCGAGAGATAAGCTACCGGTTAGACATTAAATATAAGACCAGTAAGTTCTCGGAGAGCACATATCTCTACAAAGATACGTAATCCGTCAGAAGATACAAGCCTATGCGTGCTGAAATCTAACCTCCTTGACGGAAGATAAAATTAACTCAATATAGAACAGTGGAACATCGTCAAACGTTTTATCCTGAGAACGTAGGTTCGATCACCGTCGACGTCATTACCTTTTTTTTCTCATTTACTTGTTATTTATATTTTTCAAGATTCATTATTTGTGAATTTTAAATATTTCAGTACAAATACAAACCTGGTAATAGCATTTGAAATATACATATGGTATGAGAACTAAATCTCCAAATATACGCATATCCGGGACCAAACATGAAGCAAATAGTTTGCTAATCAACATAAACGACTTCTTTCCCATAAGATCTATTATCATACCTGTATTCACAACATAACACTAGCCAAAAGTGATTTTTCGCAGATTTGAGTTTTTAAGTTTGAATGCAGAGCAGTCATAAGTTAAATTTTTATTATTTAAAAAATAGTAATGCATTTTGTGACGTCCAATAAAACAATTAAGTATATACCTTATTATAAATTGTAACAAATTTATACAGGAAAACAAAACCTTTAGCTACCGTGCCAGTACTGGTAGTTCCGGTTATATATATTTGCACGAGTGCAAAATAACTCGCAATCTCTCCTTTTTCTGATAATTTACGTGCGTACAATTTTAATGATTCCGCGGTCTTTACGGTGTTGAAAAATTGAGTAACACGACTTTTATTTATATTTTAAAAGATAATAGCGGTGGTATATAATAAACAACTGTTTAAATGACATAGCCGTGCCGGAAGTGGTGATTGACACTCCAAATATCGTGCCAATAACCACTTCCGGCAAGGCTTTGCCGTTTAATAAGTTCTTACTATTATCCTTTGGAAACACATAGTGTATGTTTTCAACATTATTGTCAAATAAGCGACTATAAAGAGGTATAATACGATTATTTAATTTTAGACGAACAACAATACAACAGTGTTTATATCAAGTACAACAATATTTTTTTCCATTTGTATGTTACGTAATGCATACAAATGATAAGAAATTTAGCATCGATATATTTTGTCACTTTGATGATAACTTAACAACAATCAACACACTTCTGTATTGATTATATATTTACAACTAGATTCCAGATTACTTCGCAGACCTTTCTATCCGGATGAATAAAGCACTGGATGACATTGGAGCCGGTACAGACACTGTAAGGAAGCGTAGGAGTACATTTATATGGAGAGAGCGCATCGAAACGATGTGTAAACATCTTCTTGGAGGGAACTGTGAATGTTTCCATTTCGGGAGCCAATCAGAAGGCACCACTACGCCCGGTCTCCAGTCCGATATCGATTTCCTATCGAGTCACAACAATGTGAATATCATGACAGACTGGAGAGACTGGAAGGCCGGGATGCATAACCTTATGATGCTCCACGACGACATTACTCCTCCACAACAGTACTTGTTACAAGTCATAAGGACTGACACGCCGGAGCCGGAGACTCGTGTTGATGATCCCCGGTTTGTAAGGAAAGGTCCTGAGCAAGTAGTATTCAGCTCTGAACGATTCAAACAGGAATTAGTAGATCTGAATAAAGATCTCGGAGAGGTAACCAAAAGTGGACCCTCTGTGAGTGTTGTGCCCAACTGGGATTATGTAGAAGCATTTCAGGTTCGAAAACCCCTACCTGAAGTACAACACTGGATAGACAGCAGAAGACCGGGACACTGGCCGTTTACGCAGCTACTAGAAGCTGCACGGGTAGCTCCATGTTTCCTGGTACCCTCTGGTCACCCGGATAGTGATTACAAACGCGAGGAATTTCGAATGTCACCTAACCTTATTGAACGAATGTTGATGTTTAGTTTCAACGTGACACAGATTAAATGTTATATTGTTTTAAAATTAATTAAAAAAGCACTTTTCGCTAAAATTGTGGAAGATGGTATCACAAGTTTTCATTGTAAAACTATAATGTTTTACACAATAGAAAGAACACACCCTTCCTTGTGGGAGGAACATAACATCATGTTTCTTATTCTGCTATGTTTACAAACATTGAGGAAATGGCTGCTTTTGGGAAGGTTTCCGCATTATATTATTTCAGGAGTGAATTTGTTTGACGGGAAACTCTCTAAGGGGCAGCAGAGACGCCTTGTAGAGTATGTGGACTCTATGATAAAGAACGATTTACATGATGTATATTATATTGATATAGATAATCTAGGGTGCCGGTTGCGAGCGTGTGGTATACGGGAAATAGGACGAGCTGGAGAACTTGGACGTGTAGCGTTACGTAACAGTATCAGCTTATTGCTGGAATTCGAACGGAGGGAGAGATTTCTTATGCATTTAAGACATGTAACACATCGACATTTAGGAATAAACATCGAAAATGATATAACATGTATGCTAAGCACTACTACTCTCGACTGCAAGAATGTCGTATTAAAACCAGCTGCATTGGAATATGCTAAACACCTGTTCACATTACGAAATTCACTAAAAGCATCTACATTTATACGATTAGGGAATGTTGATTTCAGTGAGATTACAAGACGTTTCCAATATTCTTTAGACACGGACGTAGCCTCTACTCGTTTAAAACTGGCTTCTGTGTTATACTGTAGTGGACAGTTACGTTCAGCAGCTGCAGTGTTGGACGACGTAGAGAGGAGATATCACAGTAAGATCAAGGCTGTGTGTGGATGTCGAGATGTAAGAGGACAAATTGATCTCCAGGTGTTTGGAAACATGATATCAGGTCACTGCGACAACGGTTTCGGTGAACCTCCATTCGCATTATGTGTGAAGTTTCAAAGGCAAGAAGCGTATTGCGCTCCACACATATTGGGGTTTGAAATGAATCGTGGCATGACTGAAGAGGACGTTGCACAGAGAAATCACACTGACAAACAATGGATGGACTGTGCTGAGGTGGATGCTCGTCCGTTCCTCCACTATCTACAGTATCTCACGTATGGTGGACTCGGTGACCGTGACAAACAGTTACATGCAATTGGAGTAATCGAGACTTATATATGTGATCCAAGAAATGCAATCAACATGTATCACGTTGAGACTACACTGAACTTGCTTGGTCACTGCTATGAAATGGAAGGAAACTATGAAGGGGCGTTATATTACTACGAGGAATCTCTGCGGTTCTACGATACAAACAATGCCGCTAATTGGCACGTCAGACGTGTGATGCGTCTTATAAGTGGTTAGAAATATAATTGAAGTAACAGTTTTTTGTGCGCGATGTTAAATTGAAATATAACATAATATGTTAAAGGTAAAAGATTTGTGATCAGTTAATTCACTAAGGTTAATAATTAGTTTATTAATTACACAGTCACGCCATTACTACGTGTATTACACTATATTCACAGCATGTGATATTATTTGATTAACTTCACACAGCACGTACAAATAGTATGTACATTTCGTGATGTAGATGTATTTTTTATGTACTCTATGTGGCGTATGTTTACATGTAGAGTGTGTAGATATAGAAATGCTGTTCTTGAATAATACACTGATATTTAAAGGAATTGAAATGTGCATTTATGTTATGACTGCTGAACAATAATTAACATGATGAGAATGATTTATTGGCTATTTGAACGGTTTATTAACATTGTTGATTTTGGACTGGCAAAATGTACTTAAACTATTTTTAAATATCATCAGAAACAGTTAATGAGAAATAAATAATATCTTGCAGCTCGGAGTACTGAATAAATGGTATGCACATACATTGGAAGACAATGTTAAGTGAATATCTGTATGAATTCCAAGAAATTTTACGCCTGCATGTTACAGTCAGAGACAGTGAACAAATCAGTTACATGTAATACCTTCGTCAAGTCTTCGTATTTCACACTGGATACAATGTGTATATAATGTATAGGTGACAAATATGTAAGACTTATACAAATATGTATTCTATTAAAACTCTAAATAATAATGGGGGCCTGGGATTTTCCATTACTGAGAATAATATTAGCAATTCATGTTCGTTTGTATGACAAAATATGGGTAGTTTCGTCGGTAGAAATACTGATATAATCTGAATAACTCAAGTTCTGTGATGATTGAATCTAAACATGGAGGCCGCTGACACTTTGTTCAGAATATAATGCATGCATTACTAAGCAAATGTACTTTACAGTGCAAACAATGAATACCCATACTGTCTATGCGTGACAAATGGTGGTGGCAATCGCTCTTAACAATAAATGGAGAGAATAGAAAGATTCCAAAGTGGCCGTATGTCAACATCAATTTGATTGTACGGTTATTCAAAGTCTGTATAACTTGATTTTCACGCTCTTGTATGTCTTCAGTAGGGAAACAACACATGCTAATTCGTAACAACGATTTTTAATCGATAAATAATACAACAAATGCTATAAAAAACGTAATTGATACACAGAGGTTTCGAGCTATTTTCTTTCAAAAATATAATACTAAAGTCATAGAGTATCTGTACCCCAAGACACCAAGTACTGGTTCTACCCAGGAAACGGACTCGAGAGTGTCTCTATAAGCCTTCGGCTTTCGATGCAATCGAGCTAAAATAAATAGGTTTAAACTAAACTAAGTATCTGCTAATTGTCCAACAACGTTATCTACAACGTTTTTTTAAGAGCCGTAACTCATTTGTCTGTTAATGTACGAATACTATTTTAACAATACGTGATCAATGTGAACAATATTGGATATTGTAAAACAGACATTACCAATTTGTTTTAATACATTCATACCTAAATTTGATCCAACAAGATGAATGTCAATCGAAATATGATATGTAAAGCTAATAGCAACACAAGTTTAAATTAAACAGAACAGATTCGAACGGTTTATTGAGATTGTGTCTAAACGAAAATATGTGTACAGTTTTGAATATTAGAAATCAAAATAGAATTCAGTGACTGTTATAACATTCGTTTGTACTGGAAGTTATTAAAAATGTTGGTGAACTGTTCAATATCATAGCGTCTGGTAGATCTTATCGACTAGTCCAAATAATGTTGTACCATAAGCAAATAAGACCCGTTTTTTACCCCCAAAGAGTCACACAGTAAACGACATATATTCTTCAAACTGCATTTAACTGAAACCGACATTCCGTGTTTTACTACAATATTGTGTCAACGTTATAACTATAACTTGAACAGAGCTATTCCTTGGCTATTTATAATCCTCAAAATGCGGCGTTTAAAACGATATTGCCAAGGAATAAAATCAGATTTTAAAATATATATCGCCATTGTGTAATTTTTGTCTTTAAATAATGCCGATTTGAAATGTATCTGTGGTAAAATGTGCAGCTGATGAATTGAAGTCTATTGTAATGCGTTGGCCACTAATTGAAACGTTAACAGGTGTGAACACTAGGCAGCCGCATACAGCAGCTTACAATACTATGTACAAATTATATAACTAAGGCCTGTCAAAACAACTGTTAATTGAAAATGAAAAATATTGTCGGACAAGAAGCCTGATTAGCCAATTTCTTTGTCCGGTGTTTTATATATGGTTATCCTCGCGAAAACTGCAGCAGATCTCCAACACAGTCTAAATCGTCTACAAATTTACTGTAAATCATGGGGACTTGAGGTTAATCCCGACAAAAGCAAAGTCGTAGTATTTAGAAAACGAGGTCCTTTAAAACATGAAGAAAAATGGGTTTACAATAATATCCCGTTAGAAGTTGTAGATGATTTTAACTATTTAGGAACTGTTTTTAATTATACAGGTAGCTTCGTTCTGAATTGCGAAACCATTTCTGGTAAAGGACTGAAAGCTCTTAATACTCTTATGAGTAATATTAAAACAGCCCTTTTAAAACCTAGTACCATATGTCAATTATTTGACGCATTTGTAGGATCAGTTTTGAGTTATGGTTGCGAAGTATGGGGATTTGGTAAATCCACAAAAGTAGAGCGAATTCATTTGAAATTTTGTAAAAATCTTCTTAAAGTTAAACAATCTACATGTACAATGGCAATATACGGTGAACTTGGCCGATTCCCACTTCATATCAATAGACACACACGCATAATAAAATACTGGCTAAAGTTATTAAATAGTCACAATATTATTATTAATCGGTTGTACCAAGCGTTGCTAGATGATTTTAACAAAGGCAAATCTAACTGGCTAACTGATGTTAAGTCTCTGTTAGATAGCAATGGATTTTCATATGTTTGGATTACACCGCATTCTGTTAACGAGAAAAGTTTCCATATAGAATTTAAACAAAGATTACACGATCAATTCAAACAATCGTGGTATACAGCCATAAATATTAGTAGATCTATGTGCACGTATAAATTGTTTAAAACACTGACTATGAATTTGAATGTTACCTTGATAAAGTTCCACTAAGATATCGCATTGTATTATCCAAGTTGAGATTGTCATCTCACCAATTAAAAATCGAAACAGGACGTCATGGTAATAACAGAATCGAACATTGTAACAGATATTGTACTTTTTGTAATAAAAATGATATTGAGGACGAGTACCATTTTATATGTATCTGCCCACTGTATATAGATATTCGTAAAAAATATATTAGTAAATATTATTATACTAAGCACAGTATGGTCAAATTTATAAATTTATTTAAATCTAAAAGCTATAAAACTATATTAAACCTTTGTAAATATACATACCATGCTTTTAACAGACGAAAAATTATGATCAATTTCGTCCAATAACTACTCATTTGTTGTTTTCTTTTGTACAAATTTGTCATTCTTCTTTCGTACTTTTTCGTCTATAACTTATAAGTCCCTCCTCGGGGAGTGAATCTTGTTTATAAACTACGTTGTAATTTACTATATATCTACTGTTTGATATTCATATAGAATTATTGAATTATTAACTACGTGTTTGTTAAAATTCTTCTGTTATAAAGTGTGTATATATGTACATATATTATACGTTGTCATGTGTTTATAATTGTTATGCATTGGATCATGTTATGAGGAACATGTATATATGTTCAAGTAACTGAATAAAATATTCTGTTCTGTTCTGTTCTGTTCTATATAATTGTCTTTCTTTGGGCTACATACATAATTATCTTACTTTAAATGACATTCCGACATTCTGTCTTTAAATTTTCATAATCAACACATTCTCCGAATGTACCTACCGGGTATATTTTGAAAAGTTTTATTACCGGGCAATCTCCGTGGCAGACAATGGAGAAATAACCACGGAGTTAAGCAAAACTCAATTTAAACCTTAAAACAAACACTATGCTAAATACTAAAAAATAACATTATTATGAATGCAACGACAGTGTTACAAGCTTTTCAACCGTATTAGCAAAGGTGTTGTGCGATAATGTTTGGTAATGTTTTAAAATGCGTAAACGAAGTTACGCCCCTATATTATATTATACAAAAGTCTTCGTTTTTAATTAATAAAGCATCTGGAGTAGCAAACGCTTATATTCTGTGAAGCAAACGTAAACTAATTAAAAATGAGAAAAAAAATCTCCGTCTCACGGGCATCGAACCCTGACCGCCGGCTTGAGAGTCTAACGAGTTAACCACAGTATAGAGTATAGAGTATGTTCCCGAATTCAGCGTAATTTTCTGATAAGGTTAATGAAGTGTAATCGACCCGCTATTGCTAGTACCTGTATTGCGTAATTACCGGTAAACTTTGAATTCCATTTCGTTCTTTGTTATTATTATTATTATAACCACAAAGTGAATAATACAATAAGTAAAAAAATAATTCAGGGTAAATTGAAAAGGTATACATTTTTAAACACAACACATAGGCACCAAGTAACTTGCATCTACAATAAGTGAGTTGAATATGTTAGGATTATAGAGATCTACTATGTCCATGATTCTTCTTGACTCCTGACCCAATTAAACGATTTATCAATGAATTAGAACGCTGCATAGTGGACTACTTTCCTACGCGATTTTTAGTCTTAAACAAAGATTGACCATACACTGAAAAGCTGTGAATTACCCAACGTTTTTTAGTTTGTTCTAAACATATTATGTTCTAAGACATTCTTCATCAAAATCATAGTGAATTTTACCTTCGGATTTTAGAAGCGATACATATAGTTGTTCTGCGAACAACTAACAAGAAAATAAGTGTACATACAAGGATGAAAAATTGTCGTCTGTAATCAGGAAAATAAGTGTACATACAAGGATGAAAAATTGTCGTCTGTAATCAGGAATCACGTCAATATATTATTATCCTTTTACCGCCAATATTTAATTCTCAAACTTAATCCATACAGTTGTTGATAAAAAACAAATATATTCAATTAATTTTTAGTTTTTGATTGCATAGTAAAACTTGGTGTTTTGATAGCAACCATTTGTAAAATGTAGGTAGATCTAAAGTTAGTATTTGGTCATTGATGAAAACAATTTTCTACACCATTGAGCATAAAACTGCCTCCGTGTATAACTAAAAACCATTCCTTCGAAATTCAAATATATTCTTTAATATTTTACAAAGTAATCACAATAAAAACCGATATTCAATATTTATTTCTGTTACATTTAATACAAATTTAAAATTAATTCCAACATTCATTTCAGCGTCGACAAAACACCACACAGAAAGAATATATCAACACGTATAAAATGTCAGGTTTATGTTGAAACTTAAAAAGATCTACACATATATGAAACAGCTTTTACCTAAAATTAAAATCCACATATAAATGTCATGTGTTACAAATTGAGGCTTATTGTCAACCATATTAACATTTACGTAGTTTTTGCAACTACTACTACTACTACTACTACTACTACTACTACTACTACTACTACTACAACTTCTACTACTATTACTACTATTACTACTACAACTACAATTACTACTACTACTACTCTACTACTACTACTACTACTATTACTACTACTAATACAACTACAACTACTACTACAACTGCAACTACAACAACAGCAACAACAACAACAACAACACGATATTCCCGCGAGACACAACGCGATGCACGATATTGTAACACGAGATCTCGCACTGTCGCAGTATCCCATACCACGAAATATCGCGGCAAGATATCGTGTCTCGCTTCGTGTCTCGCGGTAAAATATCGTGCCTCGCTGCGTGTCTCGCGCAATTCTTGTGCCTCGCGTTCAAAGGTCGACACACGAGATGCGAAGCAAGACACGAGGCGATACATGATATTCAGGTGGGACACGAAGCGAGGCACGATATTATATCATTCAAATATCGCCCGAATCGCTATTCTCGCGGTAGATTTTCAAACCACAATACACGAAACACGAAGCGAGACGCGAGAATCCGGCGACACACGAAGCGAAACACGATATTGTATCGTTCAAATATCATCATTCCGTGGGGGTGGGGGTGGGGGGCTGGCTGACACAGGGCAATTTGACTTATTTTATTTTGTGGGGTCTAATTCCCCACCCTTAAGCCAAGCATTTTTGGCTAAACCCCCTCAGTGGGAGATGCTTTAAGTGTATCAAATGGCCCGGGGGCTAATATTACCGGGATCTAAAATCCCACCTAAGTCTATTTCCCCGGTAATCTGAATCATTTGGCGTGTCAAATTCCCGCCTGTCGGGAATCGCTTTCAGTCGAAATTTCCGTATATGCCCGCCGCTCCACCCTGGGCAAATGTAGATAGGAACGCAATATTATTCTTTCTAGTTTAATTTGATATGTAACTTATTTTGCCTAACTTTCATATTTTGGTTTTAGTGCCTCTGTGAGGAAGCTGCTGATCGGTTGCCTGGTTTCTAACATTTCTTAGCGGTCGCACTTTTGTGTCTCTTACATGTATCCTTTTATCTCCATGTTTTCTTCGAGTATTTCTATTTAGAAACTATTCAGATCAGCAGTTTCAACGCAGCTTTACCAATCATTTTAATAAATTTTATACTTATGTGATGTAATTATTATTAAATCATAAAAAGTTAGTTTTCAGTCCGTTATTGCGGTGTGTAAACGAACAAAAAGCGGTCCGTTATCGTCAAAAAAGGTGTATTATTCAGTAAAGTCACGCGCCAATAATGCCCGGCTTTTTTGCATAATCGATTAAAAACGTCGTGAACATATTTTTGCACGATTTTGGGGTTACTATATACTATAAAAATAACGATTTTATAGTAAAGTACCCATTTGTTTCGGTTTTATTTCTCTCGATGTAAGTGTTTATGCTATAATAACGACAATACACCTTTTTTCGGTTGTTAATTCCGCAGCGGCGCTTAACATGCGTTATAGCCCTCGTGCTACGCACTCGCCGTCGGGCTTCAACCCATTATTCGGGCGTCTGCGAACGTTAGCGACCTCATTACGGTGTTATTATCTCTTTATTAACTATCTAGGTACTCTTCTACGAGCTCTACAATACACCTGCTTCTTAACCATACACTGGTAATATTTATTTTTTTTTTTTAATAATTATGTATTTAAATGTGCTTAGTAGAACTATGTTTTAGATTTTGCATTGTTTAATGGTATTATTTATTGCCACATGATTGTATAAGTTGGTGTCAAAAGCTCTTTAGAGCTTATGTTATTTTGTTGTTATACTAGTAACCCGACTTTGTAAATAAATATTACTTGACTTTACATGAATAACGGGACAAAGTTAAAAGTCAACTGATTGCATTTGATCTATATATAATTGGAATAAGGTAAAATCATTTTGGGAGCTACATGTAATTTAAAGCTTTCAAACAGGCATAAATGGGTAAGTAAGTCAAAGAAGTTTCTGACGTGCCGTGCTGTTTAATTGGATGTTTTTTCTCAAGTGACGTTCTGAGTGTTCATGTTGTGGATAAAAGGCTATTCGTGTACTTAAAGGCCTAGTTTAAGAAATGTCTGGTCTGTCCATGGGGTATTCCACTCTGTGTATTGGTCCACCATAAAATGTATCATCATTATCTGTAATCTTTTTTCTCAACTGACTGAATAATGGCTAAGTGCACTATTTCCTCTTCAGTATGTATTGATTTCAACTGATAAGGGTCGCCACACTGTGACCACACTGTGACCACAGAAGGCTGCAAATACATAGGGGTACAATACCCCTGATTTGGGGGGAGGGGGTCAAATATAGAAGGATTAAGCTAAGCCTTTAAATGCCTAGTTCGATTCTTCTTCATTTGACCCCTCCCCCTCCCCCCCAAAAAGGGGAACATTGTACCATTGTGTATTGGCAGGGTGCTGTGGTCACAGTGTGGCGTCCCTTATCAGCTGAGACCAATGCACTGCTGCTGTGGTAGAAATAAATTGAAACAGTGCACTCAGCCATTGCTAATTCAGATGAGAGAAACGACCGCAGATAAATGATAAAAGATTTATGGTGGACCAATACAAAGAGTGGAATACCCCATGGAGATGCCAAACATTTTTGAAACTTGGCCTTCATTTAAAGCACTTTCAAAACGTAATCGATTGGATTGCACTCAAGGGCTCGGGAGCGACAGCCGATATGAACGATTGCCACACGATCCCTATAAGCATTAACGTTTTCTTCAATAAAATAAATCTGGGCCAATAGCACATGTGTATGGTTGAATGCATCGGCCAGCATTTTTTTTATTTGATGTACCATTTGCTATGATGCCGTTCTTAATAAGTGTCGGACCGGTCTTTATTCCAGGACGCAACTTACCATAACAGACTGAACATCGTTTTCGTTTAATGATGCACATAGATGTATAAGCACATTGTCTATTTCTAATTTCCTACTGACTCTCGCCCGTCTATATATTTATTCTAATTTAAAAAGGTGCGATAATAATTAATGTAATGCAAAGAATTTTTTTTTTTACAAATTGAATTCACGTCGCTTATTTTATAAACTACAAACGTTTGTTTTCACAGTTTTCAGATAAAAAAGAGACGCATACAGTATGTATGTCCAGACTAATCTAATAGGACCAGTGTCTAGTCTCATCTAATAGGACCAGTGTCTAGTCTCATCTAATAGGACCGGTATCCAGTCTCATCTAATAGGACCGGTGTCTAGTCTCATCTAATAGGACCAGTGTCTAGTCTCATCTAATCGGACCGGTGTCTAGTCTCATCTAATAGGACCGGCGTCTAATCTCATCTAATAGGACCGATGCCTAGTCTCATCTAATAGGACCGGTGTCCAGTCTCATCTAATAGGACCAGTGTCTAGTCTCATCTAATATGACCAGTGTCTAGCGTCATCTAATAGGACCAGTGTCTAATCTCATCTAAGAGGACCGGTGTCTAGTCTCATCTAAGAGGACCAGTGTCTAGTCTCATCTAATAGGACCTGTGTCCAGTCTCATCTAATAGGACCGATGTCCAGTCTCATCTAATAGGACGGTGTCTAGTCTAATCTAATAGGACCAGCGTCTATTCTCAACTAATAGGGCCAATGTCCAGTCTCATCTGATAGGACCGATGTCCAGTCTCATCTAATAGGAGTGGTGTCCAGTCTCATCTTATAAGACCAGTGTCCAGCATTATCTAATAGTACCAGTGTCCAGTCTCATCTTATAGTACCGGTGACCAGACTAATCTAATAGGACCGATGTCCAGTCTCATCTAATTGGACCGCCGTCCAGTCTTCTTTAATATGACCGGTGTGCCGTCTCATCTAATATTACCGGTGTCCAGTCTCATCTAATAGTACCGGTCACCAGTCTTATCTAATATGAGAGGTTTCCAGTCTTATCTAATATGAGCAGTGTCCAGTCTTATCTAATACGACCGGTGTCCAGTCTCATTTAATACGATCGGTGTCCAGTCTTATCTACTATGACCGGTGTCCAGTCTTATCTAATACGACCGATGTCCAGTCTCATCTAATAGCATCGCTGTCCAGTATTGATGTATAATTTCTACTGGTCACTATTCCTAATTTGTGTCATTGTAAGTCGGAACTAATTTTTATATTTTCGTTTTGAAATTTGTTGAAGTGTAGAATATATTTTTAAAATGTTTTATTGCGGATTTATAAGCAACATGAACCAATCATCAACAAAGAATAAAAATAAATGATGTGTTACTTCTTCCCATTTCACCCAAAATACAAGAGCAGCTTACACTTATTTACAAGTCAATCGATTGTTTAAAATCTAAAACAACCTAAAAATTACATGTATGGACACATGAAAGTCAGTGTGTATATGTACAGGTTGCGTAAGATGGAAGAACGTTAAGTGGGTCTCACAGAACTGAGGAAGTTCAACGGGAGTTGTCGGCCTTGACTCGGGAAACAGGGACAAGAAAAAGGTGGTTTGTAATCGTTTCGTATAGTATGTGGAAAACATATACATGTAATTTGAAGCTTAAAGTTATTTAACCATAACAATTGTCAATCAGTTATGATTAAAATATATTGCCAACATGTTTAATATATATTTTATTTTCATCAAGGTACAGGTTCCATATTCGAAGCGTACTGTTCGTGGCAAAAAAAAACACGCAGTGATATTGATCCATCGAGGCGAGCGAACACCAGACGTTATCAAAATCATGTCCCAAATATGGAGGTATAACTCTCAACATGTTTTCGATTGTGTTTCTGGTAACATACTTATTGTGCGTGTTCAATGCAAATCGGTGTAAGGCGTAAAAAAAATATGTTTGTTTAAGTTTACATGCCCCAAAAAATGTAGGTAGATAGGTAGGGAACTATTTTTTTATTATTTTTTATTTAGTGAATGGTCAAGTGGAATATTCTAAAACTGAAAGAATATTCAAAACATGTCTCTAATATCATAAAAGATTGGTTTAAAGTGAATGCTATCAAAACACTTATTTATCCAAAAACATTTAATTATTCGAAAAAAGTAAAATAAACAAAAACATATCTGACCCCCACTCAATAAAATGTTCTAGGGTCGGGGCATTTTTTAGGATAGGTCGGGTAACCTGAAACAAACTTAATTTGTTTAACGCCTAAGTTACTGATTGTATTTATGGTTTACACCAATCGATTGACACCAGAAACATCATTTACACTTATATTTGAAATAATATCTTGCCACATAGAACGTGTTGTTGCATACATTTATTATCTGATTTGCTGATTTTACAGACCATACATAAGACAGTATTGAGACACTTTTATGTAACTACCATTAAAGCCATCAAATAAAAATTCTTCAATGTGCAGTGATTTTTTGAAACTAAGGCATTATTAATTGTTAGAAGTTCAAACTACAAGGTGTCACAGTAATACGCTTGATAGTTTTGGGTTTTTCACTGAAACTCAAAATAAAGAGACAATTAAGAGATTATGGAGTTAAATGCTTTGATATCTTGTGATATGAGTAGTAAGTCATATAATATAGCTGTAGTGTGTACTGAGAGTGTGCGTTTCTTTGTATGCATGTGTGAGATTCTTTGTTGGACAGTTTGTGCATTGATTTTAAATATGATAACTACCAACTTAGTATATTTAGCCTAGTGAAAGAAGGTCAGACATTGGGCACACATGACCTCCTCAGGTTATTTCAGTCTTACCTCGAGAGATAAGCTACCGGTTAGACATTAAATATAAGACCAGTAAGTTCTCGGAGAGCACATATCTCTACAAAGATACGTAATCCGTCAGAAGATACAAGCCTATGCGTGCTGAAATCTAACCTCCTTGACGGAAGATAAAATTAACTCAATATAGAACAGTGGAACATCGTCAAACGTTTTATCCTGAGAACGTAGGTTCGATCACCGTCGACGTCATTACCTTTTTTTTCTCATTTACTTGTTATTTATATTTTTCAAGATTCATTATTTGTGAATTTTAAATATTTCAGTACAAATACAAACCTGGTAATAGCATTTGAAATATACATATGGTATGAGAACTAAATCTCCAAATATACGCATATCCGGGACCAAACATGAAGCAAATAGTTTGCTAATCAACATAAACGACTTCTTTCCCATAAGATCTATTATCATACCTGTATTCACAACATAACACTAGCCAAAAGTGATTTTTCGCAGATTTGAGTTTTTAAGTTTGAATGCAGAGCAGTCATAAGTTAAATTTTTATTATTTAAAAAATAGTAATGCATTTTGTGACGTCCAATAAAACAATTAAGTATATACCTTATTATATATTGTAACAAATTTATACAGGAAAACAAAACCTTTAGCTACCGTGCCAGTACTGGTAGTTCCGGTTATATATATTTGCACGAGTGCAAAATAACTCGCAATCTCTCCTTTTTCTGATAATTTACGTGCGTACAATTTTAATGATTCCGCGGTCTTTACGGTGTTGAAAAATTGAGTAACACGACTTTTATTTATATTTTAAAAGATAATAGCGGTGGTATATAATAAACAACTGTTTAAACGACATAGCCGTGCCGGAAGTGGTGATTGACACTCCAAATATCGTGCCAATAACCACTTCCGGCAAGGCTTTGCCGTTTAATAAGTTCTTACTATTATCCTTTGGAAACACATAGTGTATGTTTTCAACATTATTGTCAAATAAGCGACTATAAAGAGGTATAATACGATTATTTAATTTTAGACGAACAACAATACAACAGTGTTTATATCAAGTACAACAATATTTTTTTCCATTTGTATGTTACGTAATGCATACAAATGATAAGAAATTTAGCATCGATATATTTTGTCACTTTGATGATAACTTAACAACAATCAACACACTTCTGTATTGATTATATATTTACAACTAGATTCCAGATTACTTCGCAGACCTTTCTATCCGGATGTCTAAAGCACTGGATGACATTGGAGCCGGTACAGACACTGTAAGGAAGCGTAGGAGTACATTTATATGGAGAGAGCGCATCGAAACGATGTGTAACCATCTTCTTGGAGGGAACTGTGAATGTTTCCATTTCGGGAGCCAATCAGAAGGCACCACTACGCCCGGTCTCCAGTCCGATATCGATTTCCTATCGAGTCACAACAATGTGAATATCATGACAGACTGGAGAGACTGGAAGGCCGGGATGCATAACCTTATGATGCTCCACGACGACATTACTCCTCCACAACAGTACTTGTTACAAGTCATAAGGACTGACAGGCCGGAGCCGGAGACTCGTGTTGATGATCCCCGGTTTGTAAGGAAAGGTCCTGAGCAAGTAGTATTCAGCTCTGAACGATTCAAACAGGAATTAGTAGATCTGAATAAAGATCTCGGAGAGGTAACCAAAAGTGGACCCTCTGTGAGTGTTGTGCCCAACTGGGATTATGTAGAAGCATTTCAGGTTCGAAAACCCCTACCTGAAGTACAACACTGGATAGACAGCAGAAGACCGGGACACTGGCCGTTTACGCAGCTACTAGAAGCTGCACGGGTAGCTCCATGTTTCCTGGTACCCTCTGGTCACCCGGATAGTGATTACAAACGCGAGGAATGGCGAATGTCACCTAACCTTATTGAACGAATGTTGATGTTTAGTTTCAACGTGACACAGATTAAATGTTATATTGTTTTAAAATTAATTAAAAAAGCCCTTTTCGCTAAAATTGTGGAAGATGGTATCACAAGTTTTCATTGTAAAACTATAATGTTTTACACAATAGAAAGAACACACCCTTCCTTGTGGGAGGAACATAACATCATGTTTCTTATTCTGCTATGTTTACAAACATTGAGGAAATGGCTGCTTTTGGGAAGGTTTCCGCATTATATTATTTCAGGAGTGAATTTGTTTGACGGGAAACTCTCTAAGGGGCAGCAGAGACGCCTTGTAGAGTATGTGGACTCTATGATAAAGAACGATTTACATGATGTATATTATATTGATATAGATAATCTAGGGTGCCGGTTGCGAGCGTGTGGTATACGGGAAATAGGACGAGCTGGAGAACTTGGACGTGTAGCGTTACGTAACAGTATCAGCTTATTGCTGGAATTCGAACGGAGGGAGAGATTTCTTATGCATTTAAGACATGTAACACATCGACATTTAGGAATAAACATCGAAAATGATATAACATGTATGCTAAGCACTACTACTCTCGACTGCAAGAATGTCGTATTAAAACCAGCTGCATTGGAATATGCTAAACACCTGTTCACATTACGAAATTCACTAAAAGCATCTACATTTATACGATTAGGGAATGTTGATTTCAGTGAGATTACAAGACGTTTCCAATATTCTTTAGACACGGACGTAGCCTCTACTCGTTTAAAACTGGCTTCTGTGTTATACTGTAGTGGACAGTTACGTTCAGCAGCTGCAGTGTTGGACGACGTAGAGAGGAGATATCACAGTAAGATCAAGGCTGTGTGTGGATGTCGAGATGTAAGAGGACAAATTGATCTCCAGGTGTTTGGAAACATGATATCAGGTCACTGCGACAACGGTTTCGGTGAACCTCCATTCGCATTATGTGTGAAGTTTCAAAGGCAAGAAGCGTATTGCGCTCCACACATATTGGGGTTTGAAATGAATCGTGGCATGACTGAAGAGGACGTTGCACAGAGAAATCACACTGACAAACAATGGATGGACTGTGCTGAGGTGGATGCTCGTCCGTTCCTCCACTATCTACAGTATCTCACGTATGGTGGACTCGGTGACCGTGACAAACAGTTACATGCAATTGGAGTAATCGAGACTTATATATGTGATCCAAGAAATGCAATCAACATGTATCACGTTGAGACTACACTGAACTTGCTTGGTCACTGCTATGAAATGGAAGGAAACTATGAAGGGGCGTTATATTACTACGAGGAATCTCTGCGGTTCTACGATACAAACAATGCCGCTAATTGGCACGTCAGACGTGTGATGCGTCTTATAAGTGGTTAGAAATATAATTGAAGTAACAGTTTTTTGTGCGCGATGTTAAATTGAAATATAACATAATATGTTAAAGGTAAAAGATTTGTGATCAGTTAATTCACTAAGGTTAATAATTAGTTTATTAATTACACAGTCACGCCATTACTACGTGTATTACACTATATTCACAGCATGTGATATTATTTGATTAACTTCACACAGCACGTACAAATAGTATGTACATTTCAGGATGTAGATGTATTTTTTATGTACTCTATGTGCCGTATGTTTACATGTAGAGTGTGTAGATATAGAAATGCTGTTCTTGAATAATACACTGATATTTAAAGGAATTGAAATGTGCATTTATGTTATGACTGCTGAACAATAATTAACATGATGAGAATGATTTATTGGCTATTTGAACGGTTTATTAACATTGTTGATTTTGGACTGGCAAAATGTACTTAAACTATTTTTAAATATCATCAGAAACAGTTAATGAGAAATAAATAATATCTTGCAGCTCGGAGTACTGAATAAATGGTATGCACATACATTGGAAGACAATGTTAAGTGAATATCTGTATGAATTCCAAGAAATTTTACGCCTGCATGTTACAGTCAGAGACAGTGAACAAATCAGTTACATGTAATACCTTCGTCAAGTCTTCGTATTTCACACTGGATACAATGTGTATATAATGTATAGGTGACAAATATGTAAGACTTATACAAATATGTATTCTATTAAAACTCTAAATAATAATGGGGGCCTGGGATTTTCCATTACTGAGAATAATATTAGCAATTCATGTTCGTTTGTATGACAAAATATGGGTAGTTTCGTCGGTAGAAATACTGATATAATCTGAATAACTCAAGTTCTGTGATGATTGAATCTAAACATGGAGGCCGCTGACACTTTGTTCAGAATATAATGCATGCATTACTAAGCAAATGTACTTTACAGTGCAAACAATGAATACCCATACTGTCTATGCGTGACAAATGGTGGTGGCAATCGCTCTTAACAATAAATGGAGAGAATAGAAAGATTCCAAAGTGGCCGTATGTCAACATCAATTTGATTGTACGGTTATTCAAAGTCTGTATAACTTGATTTTCACGCTCTTGTATGTCTTCAGTAGGGAAACAACACATGCTAATTCGTAACAACGATTTTTAATCGATAAATAATACAACAAATGCTATAAAAAACGTAATTGATACACAGAGGTTTCGAGCTATTTTCTTTCAAAAATATAATACTAAAGTCATAGAGTATCTGCTAATTGTCCAACAACGTTATCTACAACGTTTTTTTAAGAGCCGTAACTCATTTGTCTGTTAATGTACGAATACTATTTTAACAATACGTGATCAATGTGAACAATATTGGATATTGTAAAACAGACGTTACCAATTTGTTTTAATACATTCATACCTAAATTTGATCCAACAAGATGAATGTCAATCGAAATATGATATGTAAAGCTAATAGCAACACAAGTTTAAATTAAACAGAACAGATTCGAACGGTTTATTGAGATTGTGTCTAAACGAAAATATGTGTACAGTTTTGAATATTAGAAATCAAAATAGAATTCAGTGACTGTTATAACATTCGTTTGTACTGGAAGTTATTAAAAATGTTGGTGAACTGTTCAATATCATAGCGTCTGGTAGATCTTATCGACTAGTCCAAATAATGTTGTACCATAAGCAAATAAGACCCGTTTTTTACCCCCAAAGAGTCACACAGTAAACGACATATATTCTTCAAACTGCATTTAACTGAAACCGACATTCCGTGTTTTACTACAATATTGTGTCAACGTTATAACTATAACTTGAACAGAGCTATTCCTTGGCTATTTATAATCCTCAAAATGCGGCGTTTAAAACGATATTGCCAAGGAATAAAATCAGATTTTAAAATATATATCGCCATTGTGTAATTTTTGTCTTTAAATAATGCCGATTTGAAATGTATCTGTGGTAAAATGTGCAGCTGATGAATTGAAGTCTATTGTAATGCGTTGGCCACTAATTGAAACGTTAACAGGTGTGAACACTAGGCAGCCGCATACAGCAGCTTACAATACTATGTACAAATTATATAACTAAGGCCTGTCAAAACAACTGTTAATTGAAAATGAAAAATATTGTCGGACAAGAAGCCTGATTAGCCAATTTCTTTGTCCGGTGTTTTATATATGGTTATCCTCGCGAAAACTGCAGCAGATCTCCAACACAGTCTAAATCGTCTACAAATTTACTGTAAATCATGGGGACTTGAAGTTAATCCCGACAAAAGCAAAGTCGTAGTATTTAGAAAACGAGGTCCTTTAAAACATGAAGAAAAATGGGTTTACAATAATATCCCGTTAGAAGTTGTAGATGATTTTAACTATTTAGGAACTGTTTTTAATTATACAGGTAGCTTCGTTCTGAATTGCGAAACCATTTCTGGTAAAGGACTGAAAGCTCTTAATACTCTTATGAGTAATATTAAAACAGCCCTTTTAAAACCTAGTACCATATGTCAATTATTTGACGCATTTGTAGGATCAGTTTTGAGTTATGGTTGCGAAGTATGGGGATTTGGTAAATCCACAAAAGTAGAGCGAATTCATTTGAAATTTTGTAAACATCTTCTTAAAGTTAAACAATCTACATGTACACTGGCAATATACGGTGAACTTGGCCGATTCCCACTTCATATCAATAGACACACACGCATAATAAAATACTGGCTAAAGTTATTAAATAGTCACAATATTATTATTAATCGGTTGTACCAAGCGTTGCTAGATGATTTTAACAAAGGCAAATCTAACTGGCTAACTGATGTTAAGTCTCTGTTAGATAGCAATGGATTTTCATATGTTTGGATTACACCGCATTCTGTTAACGAGAAAAGTTTCCATATAGAATTTAAACAAAGACTACACGATCAATTCAAACAATCGTGGTATACAGCCATAAATATTAGTAGATATATGTGCACGTATAAATTGTTTAAAACTGACTATGAATTTGAATGTTACCTTGATAAAGTTCCACTAAGATATCGCATTGTATTATCCAAATTGAGATTGTCATCTCACCAATTAAAAATCGAAACAGGACGTCATGGTAATAACAGAATCGAACATTGTAACAGATATTGTACTTTTTGTAATAAAAATGATATTGAGGACGAGTACCATTTTATATGTATCTGCCCACTGTATATAGATATTCGTAAAAAATATATTAGTAAATATTATTATACTAAGCCCAGTATGGTCAAATTTATAAATTTATTTAAATCTAAAAGCTATAAAACTATATTAAACCTTTGTAAATATACATACCATGCTTTTAACAGACGAAAAATTATGATCAATTTCGTCCAATAACTACTCATTTGTTGTTTTCTTTTGTACAAATTTGTCATTCTTCTTTCGTACTTTTTCGTCTATAACTTATAAGTCCCTCCTCGGGGAGTGAATCTTGTTTATAAACTACGTTGTAATTTACTATATATCTACTGTTTGATATTCATATAGAATTATTGAATTATTAACTACGTGTTTGTTAAAATTCTTCTGTTATAAAGTGTGTATATATGTACATATATTATACGTTGTCATGTGTTTATAATTGTTATGCATTGGATCATGTTATGAGGAACATGTATATATGTTCAAGTAACTGAAGAAAATATTCTGTTCTGTTCTGTTCTGTTCTATATAATTGTCTTTCTTTGGGCTACATACATAATTATCTTACTTTAAATGACATTCCGACATTCTGTCTTTAAATTTTCATAATCAACACATTCTCCGAATGTACCTACCGGGTATATTTTGAAAAGTTTTATTACCGGGCAATCTCCGTGGCAGTCAATGGAGTAATAACCACGGAGTTAAGCAAAACTCAATTTAAACCTTAAAACAAACACTATGCTAAATACTAAAAAATAACATTATTATGAATGCAACGACAGTGTTACAAGCTTTTCAACCGTATTAGCAAAGGTGTTGTGCGATAATGTTTGGTAATGTTTTAAAATGCGTAAACGAAGTTACGCCCCTATATTATATTATACAAAAGTCTTCGTTTTTAATTAATAAAGCATCTGGAGTAGCAAACGCTTATATTCTGTGAAGCAAACGTAAACTAATTAAAAATGAGAAAAAAAATCTCCGTCTCAGGGGCATCGAACCCTGACCGCCGGCTTGAGAGTCTAACGAGTTAACCACAGTATAGAGTATAGAGTATGTTCCCGAATTCAGCGTAATTTTCTGATAAGGTTAATGAAGTGTAATCGACCCGCTATTGCTAGTACCTGTATTGCGTAATTACCGGTAAACTTTGAATTCCATTTCGTTCTTTGTTATTATTATTATTATAACCACAAAGTGAATAATACAATAAGTAAAAAAATAATTCAGGGTAAATTGAAAAGGTATACATTTTTAAACACAACACATAGGCACCAAGTAACTTGCATCTACAATAAGTGAGTTGAATATGTTAGGATTATAGAGATCTACTATGTCCATGATTCTTCTTGACTCCTGACCCAATTAAACGATTTATCAATGAATTAGAACGCTGCATAGTGGACTACTTTCCTACGCGATTTTTAGTCTTAAACAAAGATTGACCATACACTGAAAAGCTGTGAATTACCCAACGTTTTTTAGTTTGTTCTAAACATATTATGTTCTAAGACATTCTTCATCAAAACGACGGATGCATTTGGTAAACATTCATAAAATTCAAACAGCACTTCTTACTGTCGCCTAAAAATATCTGAGTTAAAATCATAGTGAATTTTACCTTCGTATTTTAGAAGCGATACATATAGTTGTTCTGCGAACAACTAACAAGAAAATAAGTGTACATACAAGGATGAAAAATTGTCGTCTGTAATCAGTAATCACGTCAATATATTATTATCCTTTTACCGCCAATATTTAATTCTCAAACTTAATCCATACAGTTGTTGATAAAAAACAAATATATTCAATTAATTTTTAGTTTTTGATTGCATAGTAAAACTTGGTGTTTTGATAGCAACCATTTGTAAAATGTAGGTAGATCTAAAGTTAGTATTTGGTCATTGATGAAAACAATTTTCTACACCATTGAGCATAAAACTGCCTCCGTGTATAACTAAAAACCATTCCTTCGAAATTCAAATATATTCTTTAATATTTTACAAAGTAATCACAATAAAAACCGATATTCAATATTTATTTCTGTTACATTTAATACAAATTTAAAATTAATTCCAACATTCATTTCAGCGTCGACAAAACACCACACAGAAAGAATATATCAACACGTATAAAATGTCAGGTTTATGTTGAAATTTAAAAAGATCTACACATATATGAAACAGCTTTTACCTAAAATTAAAATCCACATATAAATGTCATGTGTTACAAATTGAGGCTTATTGTCAACCATATTAACATTTACGTAGTTTTTGCAACTACTACTACTACTACTACTACTACTACTACTACTACTACTACTACTACAACTTCTACTACTATTACTACTATTACTACTACAACTACAATTACTACTACTACTACTCTACTACTACTACTACTACTATTACTACTACTAATACAACTACAACTACTACTACAACTGCAACTACAACAACAGCAACAACAACAACAACAACACGATATTCCCGCGAGACACAACGCGATGCACGATATTGTAACACGAGATCTCGCACTGTCGCAGTATCCCATACCACGAAATATCGCGGCAAGATATCGTGTCTCGCTTCGTGTCTCGCGGTAAAATATCGTGCCTCGCTGCGTGTCTCGCGCAATTCTTGTGCCTCGCGTTCAAAGGTCGACACACGAGATGCGAAGCAAGACACGAGGCGATACATGATATTCAGGTGGGACACGAAGCGAGGCACGATATTATATCATTCAAATATCGCCCGAATCGCTATTCTCGCGGTAGATTTTCAAACCACAATACACGAAACACGAAGCGAGACGCGAGAATCCGGCGACACACGAAGCGAAACACGATATTGTATCGTTCAAATATCATCATTCCGTGGGGGTGGGGGTGGGGGGCTGGCTGACACAGGGCAATTTGACTTATTTTATTTTGTGGGGTCTAATTCCCCACCCTTAAGCCAAGCATTTTTGGCTAAACCCCCTCAGTGGGAGATGCTTTAAGTGTATCAAATGGCCCGGGGGCTAATATTACCGGGATCTAAAATCCCACCTAAGTCTATTTCCCCGGTAATCTGAATCATTTGGCGTGTCAAATTCCCGCCTGTCGGGAATCGCTTTCAGTCGAAATTTCCGTATATGCCCGCCGCTCCACCCTGGGCAAATGTAGATAGGAACGCAATATTATTCTTTCTAGTTTAATTTGATATGTAACTTATTTTGCCTAACTTTCATATTTTGGTTTTAGTGCCTCTGTGAGGAAGCTGCTGATCGGTTGCCTGGTTTCTAACATTTCTTAGCGGTCGCACTTTTGTGTCTCTTACATGTATCCTTTTATATCCATGTTTTCTTCGAGTATTTCTATTTAGAAACTATTCAGATCAGCAGTTTCAACGCAGCTTTACCAATCATTTTAATAAATTTTATACTTATGTGATGTAATTATTATTAAATCATAAAAAGTTAGTTTTCAGTCCGTTATTGCGGTGTGTAAACGAACAAAAAGCGGTCCGTTATCGTCAAAACAGGTGTATTATTCAGTAAAGTCACGCGCCAATAACGCCCGGCTTTTTTGCATAATCGATTAAAAACGTCGTGAACATATTTTTGCACGATTTTGGGGTTACTATATACTATAAAAATAACGATTTTATAGTAAAGTACCCATTTGTTTCGGTTTTATTTCTCTCGATGTAAGTGTTTATGCTATAATAACGACAATACACCTTTTTTCGGTTGTTAATTCCGCAGCGGCGCTTAACATGCGTTATAGCCCTCGTGCTACGCACTCGCCGTCGGGCTTCAACCCATTTTTCGGGCGTCTGCGAACGTTAGCGACCTCATTACGGTGTTATTATCTCTTTATTAACTATCTAGGTACTCTTCTACGAGCTCTACAATACACCTGCTTCTTAACCATACACTGGTAATATTTTTATTTATTTTTAAATAATTATGTATTTAAATGTGCTTAGTAGAACTATGTTTTAGATTTTGCATTGTTTAATGGTATTATTTATTGCCACATGATTGTATAAGTTGGTGTCAAAAGCTCTTTAGAGCTTATGTTATTTTGTTGTTATACTAGTAACCCGACTTTGTAAATAAATATTACTTGACTTTACATGAATAACGGGACAAAGTTAAAAGTCAACTGATTGCATTTGATCTATATATAATTGGAATAAGGTAAAATCATTTTGGGAGCTACATGTAATTTAAAGCTTTCAAACAGGCATAAATGGGTAAGTAAGTCAAAGAAGTTTCTGACGTGCCGTGCTGTTTAATTGGATGTTTTTTCTCAAGTGACGGTCTGAGTGTTCATGTTGTGGATAAAAGGCTATTCGTGTACTTAAAGGCCTAGTTTAAGAAATGTCTGGTCTGTCCATGGGGTATTCCACTCTGCGTATTGGTCCACCATAAAATGTATCATCATTATCTGTAATCTTTTTTCTCAACTGACTGAATAATGGCTAAGTGCACTATTTCCTCTTCAGTATGTATTGATTTCAACTGATAAGGGTCGCCACACTGTGACCACACTGTGACCACAGCAGGCTGCAAATACATAGGGGTACAATACCCCTGATTTGGGGGGAGGGGGTCAAATATAGAAGGATTAAGCTAAGCCTTTAAATGCCTAGTTCGATTCTTCTTTATTTGACCCCTCCCCCTCCCCCCCAAAAAGGGGAACATTGTACCATTGTGTATTGGCAGGGTGCTGTGGTCACAGTGTGGCGTCCCTTATCAGCTGAGACCAATGCACTGCTGCTGTGGTAGAAATAAATTGAAACAGTGCACTCAGCCATTGCTAATTCAGATGAGAGAAACGACCGCAGATAAATGATAAAAGATTTATGGTGGACCAATACAAAGAGTGGAATACCCCATGGAGATGCCAAACATTTTTGAAACTTGGCCTTCATTTAAAGCACTTTCAAAACGTAATCGATTGGATTGCACTCAAAGGCTCGGGAGCGACAGCCGATATGAACGATTGCCACACGATCCCTATAAGCATTAACGTTTTCTTCAATAAAATAAATCTGGGCCAATAGCACATGTGTATGGTTGAATGCATCGGCCAGCATTTTTTTTATTTGATGTACCATTTGCTATGATGCCGTTCTTAATAAGTGTCGGACCGGTCTTTATTCCAGGACGCAACTTACCATAACAGACTGAACATCGTTTTCGTTTAATGATGCACATAGATGTATAAGCACATTGTCTATTTCTAATTTCCTACTGACTCTCGCCCGTCTATATATTTATTCTAATTTAAAAAGGTGCGATAATAATTAATGTAATGCAAAGAATTTTGTTTTTTACAAATTTAATTCACGTCGCTTATTTTATAAACTACAAACGTTTGTTTTCACAGTTTTCAGATAAAAAAGAGACGCATACAGTATGTATGTCCAGACTAATCTAATAGGACCAGTGTCTAGTCTCATCTAATAGGACCAGTGTCTAGTCTCATCTAATAGGACCGGTATCCAGTCTCATCTAATAGGACCGGTGTCTAGTCTCATCTAATAGGACCAGTGTCTAGTCTCATCTAATCGGACCGGTGTCTAGTCTCATCTAATAGGACCGGCGTCTAATCTCATCTAATAGGACCGATGCCTAGTCTCATCTAATAGGACCGGTGTCCAGTCTCATCTAATAGGACCAGTGTCTAGTCTCATCTAATATGACCAGTGTCTAGCGTCATCTAATAGGACCAGTGTCTAATCTCATCTAAGAGGACCGGTGTCTAGTCTCATCTAAGAGGACCAGTGTCTAGTCTCATCTAATAGGACCTGTGTCCAGTCTCATCTAATAGGACCGATGTCCAGTCTCATCTAATAGGACGGTGTCTAGTCTAATCTAATAGGACCAGCGTCTATTCTCAACTAATAGGGCCAATGTCCAGTCTCATCTGATAGGACCGATGTCCAGTCTCATCTAATAGGAGTGGTGTCCAGTCTCATCTTATAAGACCAGTGTCCAGCATTATCTAATAGTACCAGTGTCCAGTCTCATCTTATAGTACCGGTGACCAGTCTAATCTAATAGGACCGATGTCCAGTCTCATCTAATTGGACCGCCGTCCAGTCTTCTTTAATATGACCGGTGTGCCGTCTCATCTAATATTACCGGTGTCCAGTCTCATCTAATAGTACCGGTCACCAGTCTTATCTAATATGAGAGGTTTCCAGTCTTATCTAATATGAGCAGTGTCCAGTCTTATCTAATACGACCGGTGTCCAGTCTCATTTAATACGATCGGTGTCCAGTCTTATCTACTATGACCGGTGTCCAGTCTTATCTAATACGACCGATGTCCAGTCTCATCTAATAGCATCGCTGTCCAGTATTGATGTATAATTTCTACTGGTCACTATTCCTAATTTGTGTCATTGTAAGTCGGAACTAATTTTTATATTTTCGTTTTGAAATTTGTTGAAGTGTAGAATATATTTTTAAAATGTTTTATTGCGGATTTATAAGCAACATGAACCAATCATCAACAAAGAATAAAAATAAATGATGTGTTACTTCTTCCCATTTCACCCAAAATACAAGAGCAGCTTACACTTATTTACAAGTCAATCGATTGTTTAAAATCTAAAACAACCTAAAAATTACATGTATGGACACATGAAAGTCAGTGTGTATATGTACAGGTTGCGTAAGATGGAAGAACGTTAAGTGGGTCTCACAGGACTGAGGAAGTTCAACGGGAGTTGTCGGCCTTGACTCGGGAAACAGGGACAAGAAAAAGGTGGTTTGTAATCGTTTCGTATAGTATGTGGAAAACATATACATGTAATTTGAAGCTTAAAGTTATTTAACCATAACAATTGTCAATCAGTTATGATTAAAATATATTGCCAACATGTTTAATATATATTTTATTTTCATCAAGGTACAGGTTCCATATTCGAAGCGTACTGTTCGTGGCAAAAAAAAAACACGCAGTGATATTGATCCATCGAGGCGAGCGAACACCAGACGTTATCAAAATCATGTCCCAAATATGGAGGTATAACTCTCAACATGTTTTCGATTGTGTTTCTGGTAACATACTTATTGTGCGTGTTCAATGCAAATCGGTGTAAGGCGTAAAAAAAATATGTTTGTTTAAGTTTACATGCCCCAAAAAATGTAGGTAGATAGGTAGGGAACTATTTTTTTTTATTTTTTATTTAGTGAATGGTCAAGTGGAATATTCTAAAACTGAAAGAATATTCAAAACATGTCTCTAATATCATAAAAGATTGGTTTAAAGTGAATGCTATCAAAACACTTATTTATCCAAAAACATTTAATTATTCGAAAAAAGTAAAATAAACAAAAACATATCTGACCCCCACTCAATAAAATGTTCTAGGGTCGGGGCATTTTTTAGGATAGGTCGGGTAACCTGAAACAAACTTAATTTGTTTAACGCCTAAGTTACTGATTGTATTTATGGTTTACACCAATCGATTGACACCAGAAACATCATTTACACTTATATTTGAAATAATATCTTGCCACATAGAACGTGTTGTTGCATATATTTATTATCTGATTTGCTGATTTTACAGACCATACATAAGACAGTATTGAGACACTTTTATGTAACTACCATTAAAGCCATCAAATAAAAATTCTTCAATGTGCAGTGAATTTTTGAAACTAAGGCATTATTAATTGTTAGAAGTTCAAACTACAAGGTGTCACAGTAATACGCTTGATAGTTTTGGGTTTTTCACTGAAACTCAAATTAAAGAGACAATTAAGAGATTATGGAGTTAAATGCTTTGATATCTTGTGATATGAGTAGTAAGTCATATAATATAGCTGTAGTGTGTACTGAGAGTGTGCGTTTCTTTGTATGCATGTGTGAGATTCTTTGTTGGACAGTTTGTGCATTGATTTTAAATATGATAACTACCAACTTAGTATATTTAGCCTAGTGAAAGAAGGTCAGACATTGGGCACACATGACCTCCTCAGGTTATTTCAGTCTTACCTCGAGAGATAAGCTACCGGTTAGACATTAAATATAAGACCAGTAAGTTCTCGGAGAGCACATATCTCTACAAAGATACGTAATCCGTCAGAAGATACAAGCCTATGCGTGCTGAAATCTAACCTCCTTGACGGAAGATAAAATTAACTCAATATAGAACAGTGGAACATCGTCAAACGTTTTATCCTGAGAACGTAGGTTCGATCACCGTCGACGTCATTACCTTTTTTTCTCATTTACTTGTTATTTATATTTTTCAAGATTCATTATTTGTGAATTTTAAATATTTCAGTACAAATACAAACCTGGTAATAGCATTTGAAATATACATATGGTATGAGAACTAAATCTCCAAATATACGCATATCCGGGACCAAACATGAAGCAAATAGTTTGCTAATCAACATAAACGACTTCTTTCCCATAAGATCTATTATCATACCTGTATTCACAACATAACACTAGCCAAAAGTGATTTTTCGCAGATTTGAGTTTTTAAGTTTGAATGCAGAGCAGTCATAAGTTAAATTTTTATTATTTAAAAAATAGTAATGCATTTTGTGACGTCCAATAAAACAATTAAGTATATACCTTATTATAAATTGTAACAAATTTATACAGGAAAACAAAACCTTTAGCTACCGTGCCAGTACTGGTAGTTCCGGTTATATATATTTGCACGAGTGCAAAATAACTCGCAATCTCTCCTTTTTCTGATAATTTACGTGCGTACAATTTTAATGATTCCGCGGTCTTTACGGTGTTGAAAAATTGAGTAACACGACTTTTATTTATATTTTAAAAGATAATAGCGGTGGTATATAATAAACAACTGTTTAAACGACATAGCCGTGCCGGAAGTGGTGATTTACACTCCAAATATCGTGCCAATAACCACTTCCGGCAAGGCTTTGCCGTTTAATAAGTTCTTACTATTATCCTTTGGAAACACATAGTGTATGTTTTCAACATTATTGTAAAATAAACGACTATAAAGAGGTATAATACGATTATTGTATTTTAGACGAACAACAATACAACAGTGTTTATATCAAGTACAACAATCTTTTTTGCATTTGTATGTTACGTACTGCATACAAATGATAAGAAATTTAGCATCGATATATTTTGTCACTTTGATGATAACTTAACAACAATCAACACACTTCTGTATTGATTATATATTTACACCTAGATTCCAGATTAGTTCGCAGACCTTTCTATCCGGATGTCGGAAGCACTGGATGACATTGGAGCCTGTACAGACACTGTAAGGAAGCGTAGTGGGACATTTATAGGGAGAGAGCGCATGGAAACGATGTTTAACCATCTTGTGGGAAAGAACTGTGAATGTTTCCATTTCGGGAGCCAATCAGAAGGTACCACCACGCCCGGTCTCCAGTCCGATATCGATTTGCTATGGATTCGCAACGATGTGAATATCATGACAGACTAGAGAGACTGGAAGGCCGGGATGCATAACCTTATGATGCTCCACGACGACATTACTCCTCCACAACAGTACTTGTTACAAGTCATCAGGACTGACACGCCGGAGCCGGAAACTCGTGTTTATGATCCCCGGTTTGTAAGGAAAGGTCCTGAGCAAGTAGTATTCAGCTCTGAACGATGGAAACAGGAATTAGTGGATCTGAATAAAGATCTTGGAGAGGTAACGAAAAGTGGACCCGCTGTGAGTATTGTGCCCAACTGGGATTTTGTAGAAGCATTTCAGGTTCGAAAACCCCTACCTGAAGTACAACACTGGATAGACAGCAGAAGACCGAGACACTGGCCGTCTACGCAGCTACTAGAAGCTGCACGGGTAGCTCCATGTTTCCTGGTACCCGCTGGTCACCCGGATAGTGATTACAAACGCGAGGAATGGCGAATGTCACCTAACCTTATAGAACGAATGTTGATGTTTAGTTTCAACATGACACAGATTAAATGTTATATTGTTTTAAAATTAATTAAAAAAGCCCTTTTCGCTAAAATCGTGGAAGATGGTATCACAAGTTTTCATTGTAAAACTATAATGTTTTACACAATAGAAAGAACACACCCTTCCTTGTGGGAGGAACATAACATCATGTTTCTTATTCTGCTATGTTTACAAACATTGAGGAAATGGCTGCTTTTGGGAAGGTTTCCGCATTATATTATTTCAGGAGTGAATTTGTTTGACGGGAAACTCTCTAAGGGGCAGCAGAGACGCCTTGTAGAGTATGTGGACTCTATGATAAAGAACGATTTCCATGATGTATTTTATATTGATATAGATAATCTAGGGTGCCGGTTGCGAGCGTGTGGTATACGGGAAATAGGACGAGCTGGAGAACTTGGACGTGTAGCGTTACGTAACAGTATCAGCTTATTGCTGGAATTCGAACGGAGGGAGAGATTTCTTATGCATTTAAGACATGTAACACATCGACATTTAGGAATAAACATCGAAAATGATATAACATGTATGCTAAGCACTACTACTCTCAACTGCAAGAATGTCGTATTAAAACCAGCTGCATTGGAATATGCTAAACACCTGTTCACATTACGAAATTCACTAAAAGCATCTACATTTATACGATTAGGGAATGTTGATTTCAGTGAGATTACAAGACGTTTCCAATATTCTTTAGACACGGACGTAGCCTCTACTCGTTTAAAACTGGCTTCTGTGTTATACTGTAGTGGACAGTTACGTTCAGCAGCTGCAGTGTTGGACGACGTAGAGAGGAGATATCACAGTAAGATCAAGGCTGTGTGTGCATGTCGAGATGTAAGAGGACAAATTGATCTCCAGGTGTTTGGAAACATGATATCAGGTCACTGCGACAACGGTTTCGGTGAACCTCCATTCGCATTATGTGTGAAGTTTCAAAGGCAAGAAGCGTATTGCGCTCCACACATATTGGGGTTTGAAATGAATCGTGGCATGACTGAAGAGGACGTTGCACAGAGAAATCACATTGACAAACAATGGATGGACTGTGCTGAGGTGGATGCTCGTCCGTTCCTCCACTATCTACAGTATCTCACGTATGGTTGACTCGGTGACCGTGACAAACAGTTACATGCAATGGGAGTAATCGAGACTTATATATGTGATCCAAGAAATGCAATCAACATGTATCACGTTGAGACTACACTGAACTTGCTTGGTCACTGCTATGAAATGGAAGGAAACTATGAAGGGGCGTTATATTACTACGAGGAATCTCTGCGGTTCTACGATACAAACAATGCCGCTAATTGGCACGTCAGACGTGTGATGCGTCTTATAAGTGGTTAGAAATATAATTGAAGTAACAGTTTTTTGTGCGCGATGTTAAATTGAAATATAACATAATATGTTAAAGGTAAAAGATTTGTGATCAGTTAATTCACTAAGGTTAATAATTAGTTTATATTTTCACGCCATTACTACGTGTATTACACTATATTCACAGCATGTGATATTATTTGATTAACTTCACACAGCACGTACAAATAGTATGTACATTTCGTGATGTAGATGTATTTTTTATGTACTCTATGTGCCGTATGTTTACATGTAGAGTGTGTAGATATAGAAATGCTGTTCTTGAATAATACACTGATATTTAAAGGAATTGAAATGTGCATTTATGTTATGACTGCTGAACAATAATTAACATGATGAGAATGATTTATTGGCTATTTGAACGGTTTATTAACATTGTTGATTTTGGACTGGCAAAATGTACTTAAACTATTTTTAAATATCATCAGAAACAGTTAATGAGAAATAAATAATATCTTGCAGCTCGGAGTACTGAATAAATGGTATGCACATACATTGGAAGACAATGTTAAGTGAATATCTGTATGAATTCCAAGAAATTTTACGCCTGCATGTTACAGTCAGAGACAGTGAACAAATCAGTTACATGTAATACCTTCGTCAAGTCTTCGTATTTCACACTGGATACAATGTGTATATAATGTATAGGTGACAAATATGTAAGACTTATACAAATATGTATTCTATTAAAACTCTAAATAATAATGGGGGCCTGGGATTTTCCATTACTGAGAATAATATTAGCAATTCATGTTCGTTTGTATGACAAAATATGGGTAGTTTCGTCGGTAGAAATACTGACATAACCTGGATAACTCAAGTTCTGTGATGATTGAATCTAAACATGGAGGCCGCTGACACTTTGTTCAGAATATAATGCATGCATTACTAAGCAATGTACTTTACGGTGCAAACAATGAATACCCATACTGTCTATGCGTGACAAATGGTGGTGGCAATCGCTCTTAACAATAAATGGAGAGAATAGAAAGATTCCAAAGTGGCCGTATGTCAACATCAATTTGATTGTACGGTTATTCAAAGTCTGTATAACTTTATTTTCACGCTCTTGTATGTCTTCAGTAGGGAAACAACACATGCTAATTCGTAACAACGATTTTTAATCGATAAATAATACAACAAATGCTATAAAAAACGTAATTGATACACAGAGGTTTCGAGCTATTTTCTTTCAAAAATATAATACTAAAGTCATAGAGTATCTGCTAATTGTCCAACAACGTTATCTACAACGTTTTTTTAAGAGCCTTAACTCATTTGTCTGTTAATGTACGAATACTATTTTAACAATACGTGATCAATGTGAACAATATTGGATATTGTAAAACAGACGTTACCAATTTGTTTTAATACATTCATACCTAAATTTGATCCAACAAGATGAATGTCAATCGAAATATGATATGTAAAGCTAACTACTTCAAAAAGAGCAAAAGCAACTCAATAAACTTACTCTTAGCCACTACCAAGTGTTAATCAAATCAATCGAAACAGAAAGAAGGCACATGTCATTATCTCATGGACCAAGCATTTGTTTATGTAGCAAAAACAAAATAGATAAGAAAGGTGCTTGTTCCTAAATTCTTCCATCAGTTGTTTTGTCAAGACTGGACACTTATCCAGTACGATGAGACTGTACAGTGGTCCTATTGCATGAGACTGGACAGCGATGCTATTGGATGAGACTGGACATCGGTCGTATTAGATAAGACTGGACACCGGTCATAGTAGATAAGACTGGACACCGATCGTATTAAATGAGACTGGACACCGGTCGTATTAGATAAGACTGGACACTGCTCATATTAGATAAGACTGGAAACCTCTCATATTAGATAAGACTGGTGACCGGTACTATTAGATGAGACTGGACACCGGTAATATTAGATGAGACGGCACACCGGTCATATTAAAGAAGACTGGACGGCGGTCCAATTAGATGAGACTGGACATCGGTCCTATTAGATTAGACTGGTCACCGGTACTATAAGATGAGACTGGACACTGGTACTATTAGATAATGCTGGACACTGGTCTTATAAGATGAGACTGGACACCACTCCTATTAGATGAGACTGGACATCGGTCCTATCAGATGAGACTGGACATTGGCCCTATTAGTTGAGAATAGACGCTGGTCCTATTAGATTAGACTAGACACCGTCCTATTAGATAAGACTGGACATCGGTCCTAATAGATGAGACTGGACACAGGTCCTATTAGATGAGACTAGACACTGGTCCTCTTAGATGAGACTAGAAACCGGTCATATTAGATGAGATTAGACACTGGTCCTATTAGATGAGGCTAGACACTGGTCATATTAGATGAGACTAGACTCTGGTCCTATTAGATGAGACTAGGCATCGGTCCTATTAGATGAGATTAGACGCCGGTCCTATTAGATGAGACTAGACACCGGTCCGATTAGATGAGACTAGACACTGGTCCTATTAGATGAGACTAGACACCGGTCCTATTAGATGAGACTGGATACCGGTCCTATTAGATGAGACTAGACACTGGTCCTATTAGATGAGACTAGACACTGGTCCTATTAGATTAGTCTGGACATACATACTGTATGCGTCTCTTTTTTATCTGAAAACTGTGAAAACAAACGTTTGTAGTTTATAAAATAAGCGACGTGAATTAAATTTGTAAAAAACAAAATTCTTTGCATTACATTAATTATTATCGCACCTTTTTAAATTAGAATAAATATATAGACGGGCGAGAGTCAGTAGGAAATTAGAAATAGACAATGTGCTTATACATCTATGTGCATCATTAAACGAAAACGATGTTCAGTCTGTTATGGTAAGTTGCGTCCTGGAATAAAGACCGGTCCGACACTTATTAAGAACGGCATCATAGCAAATGGTACATCAAATAAAAAAAAATGCTGGCCGATGCATTCAACCATACACATGTGCTATTGGCCCAGATTTATTTTATTGAAGAAAACGTTAATGCTTATAGGGATCGTGTGGCAAGGCTGTCGCTCCCGAGCCCTTGAGTGCAATCCAATCGATTACGTTTTGAAAGTGCTTTAAATGAAGGCCAAGTTTCAAAAATGTTTGGCATCTCCATGGGGTATTCCACTCTTTGTATTGGTCCACCATAAATCTTTTATCATTTATCTGCGGTCGTTTCTCTCATCTGAATTAGCAATGGCTGAGTGCACTGTTTCAATTTATTTCTACCACAGCAGCAGTGCATTGGTCTCAGCTGATAAGGGACGCCACACTGTGACCACAGCACCCTGCCAATACACAATGGTACAATGTTCCCCTTTTTGGGGGGGAGGGGGAGGGGTCAAATGAAGAAGAATCGAACTAGGCATTTAAAGGCTTAGCTTAATCCTTCTATATTTGACCCCCTCCCCCCAAATCAGGGGTATTGTACCCCTATGTATTTGCAGCCTGCTGTGGTCACAGTGTGGTCACAGTGTGGCGACCCTTATCAGTTGAAATCAATACATACTGAAGAGGAAATAGTGCACTTAGCCATTATTCAGTCAGTTGAGAAAAAAGATTACAGATAATGATGATACATTTTATGGTGGACCAATACACAGAGTGGAATACCCCATGGACAGACCAGACATTTCTTAAACTAGGCCTTTAAGTACACGAATAGCCTTTTATGCACAACATGAACACTCAGACCGTCACTTGAGAAAAAACATCCAATTAAACAGCACGGCACGTCAGAAACTTCTTTGACTTACTTACCCATTTATGCCTGTTTGAAAGCTTTAAATTACATGTAGCTCCCAAAATGATTTTACCTTATTCCAATTATATATAGATCAAATGCAATCAGTTGACTTTTAACTTTGTCCCGTTATTCATGTAAAGTCAAGTAATATTTATTTACAAAGTCGGGTTACTAGTATAACAACAAAATAACATAAGCTCTAAAGAGCTTTTGACACCAACTTATACAATCATGTGGCAATAAATAATACCATTAAACAATGCAAAATCTAAAACATAGTTCTACTAAGCACATTTAAATACATAATTATTTAAAAAAAAAAAAAATATTACCAGTGTATGGTTAAGAAGCAGGTGTATTGTAGAGCTCGTAGAAGAGTACCTAGATAGTTAATAAAGAGATAATAACACCGTAATGAGGTCGCTAACGTTCGCAGACGCCCGAAAAATGGGTTGAAGCCCGACGGCGAGTGCGTAGCACGAGGGCTATAACGCATGTTAAGCGCCGCTGCGGAATTAACAACCGAAAAAAGGTGTATTGTCGTTATTATAGCATAAACACTTACATCGAGAGAAATAAAACCGAAACAAATGGGTACTTTACTATAAAATCGTTATTTTTATAGTATATAGTAACCCCAAAATCGTGCAAAAATATGTTCACGACGTTTTTAATCGATTATGCAAAAAAGCCGGGCGTTATTGGCGCGTGACTTTACTGAATAATACACCTTTTTTGACGATAACGGACCGCTTTTTGTTCGTTTACACACCGCAATAACGGACTGAAAACTAACTTTTTATGATTTAATAATAATTACATCACATAAGTATAAAATTTATTAAAATGATTGGTAAAGCTGCGTTGAAACTGCTGATCTGAATAGTTTCTAAATAGAAATACTCGAAGAAAACATGGAGATAAAAGGATACATGTAAGAGACACAAAAGTGCGACCGCTAAGAAATGTTAGAAACCAGGCAACCGATCAGCAGCTTCCTCACAGAGGCACTAAAACCAAAATATGAAAGTTAGGCAAAATAAGTTACATATCAAATTAAACTAGAAAGAATAATATTGCGCTCCTATCTACATTTGCCCAGGGTGGAGCGGCGGGCATATACGGAAATTTCGACTGAAAGCGATTCCCGACAGGCGGGAATTTGACACGCCAAATGATTCAGATTACCGGGGAAATAGACTTAGGTGGGATTTTAGATCCCGGTAATATTAGCCCCCGGGCCATTTGATACACTTAAAGCATCTCCCACTGAGGGGGTTTAGCCAAAAATGCTTGGCTTAAGGGTGGGGAATTAGACCCCACAAAATAAAATAAGTCAAATTGCCCTGTGTCAGCCAGCCCCCCACCCCCACCCCCACGGAATGATGATATTTGAACGATACAATATCGTGTTTCGCTTCGTGTGTCGCCGGATTCTCGCGTCTCGCTTCGTGTTTCGTGTATTGTGGTTTGAAAATCTACCGCGAGAATAGCGATTCGGGCGATATTTGAATGATATAATATCGTGCCTCGCTTCGTGTCCCACCTGAATATCATGTATCGCCTCGTGTCTTGCTTCGCATCTCGTGTGTCGACCTTTGAACGCGAGGCACAAGAATTGCGCGAGACACGCAGCGAGGCACGATATTTTACCGCGAGACACGAAGCGAGACACGATATTATGCCGCGATATTTCGTGGTATGGGATACTGCGACAGTGCGAGATCTCGTGTTACAATATCGTGCATCGCGTTGTGTCTCGCGGGAATATCGTGTCTCGCTTCGTGTTTCGCGCATTTCTCGTGTCTCGCCCTCGCCGTAAGAGGCACGATATTCCATAGTGCACTAATCGGATTCCGTAGATAACTGTAACTTTAAGTGCGTTGTTTCTCTAAAGCTGTTATATGAAGCATGGAAAACAAGCTAAGCACTTCTAAGCAAACATACAGAAGGCAGTTTAACTGAAGAAAAGAACAAAAAGGATGATAAATAGAGGTGGAGGTGGCGTACTGGATATGGTGTCCGCCTAGCGATCGGAATTCGGAAGGTCCCGGGTTCAATCCCCACTCTGGGAGATCTCCCTCATAGACACCAAGTACTGATTCTACACAGGAAATGCACTCGAGAGTGTCTCTATAATCTTCAGGAGTTCGATGCAATCGAGCTAAAATAAATAGGTTTAAGGATAACAAGTAAGGATAACACACTTAAGATAACTTATTCGTAATTACGTCGATACGTCTTAAGCGACCCTCTCGTTACGGTTTTACATTAACACAGTTTTAACATGTAATGTCATAAATTCTTGATCGTTAGTTTTAGAGATCCATAATTATATCTCACCTCCTACATAAATGACGCGATCCGATTGGCGAAGAGCGGTCACATGACCATGTGGTATTTTCCATACGCCACGGCTAAATTTCAATACTCCATAGAATGTAAAACAAAATTGCGACTGCTGGATAATATTTTGTTTTGATTAGTAATTTTATATCAACTTGACGTGGCATGGCATATTATATGTTGAAATAGAAACAAATGCATCTTAATACTGTGAAAGAACTTTCTAAAGTGCACTTACTATAAAATAAAGTCATCTTACCTCGGTGTTTTTGCTGTTTTAGGGTATTTATCAAATATAGAAAATGTGTTAGACAAAACCAAAATACTGCTAAGTTTTTGTCATATTTAAAAAAATCTAATTTAATAAATCCACTTTCACATGAGCATATCATTTTCACAGTTCATGTGCATCATTTAATTGATTTTCCACGATTAGTCTTGTTAAAATGTATTAAATATCCGATGTGTATACGTAACTGTACTGCTTGACACTCCATTTGTTTATTAAAGATGAAGCAACTTAAATGACGTAGGTCTACTGTTATCGTCTGTTTCTTTGTAGACACATTGCTTACAGTCAGTTCCAGTTTGTAAAAGGGACACTCTTGAATAAAATAGCAGTTGATTATTGTAATATTTTCACTAGCTTTACTGATTTGAACCATTAACGACCATTACACAATTAAATAAGATTTAATTAAAGCAGAGATCTATGTTTATTGATAGATCTTTGATTAAAGCTGCTTTTATCAATAATTATTTATTACTTAATGACTAACATGGGCGTACCTATATCAAATTAAGATAAACCAATGAAAGGTAGTCGGTGAGATATATTCGTTACCCTGTTAGTAACCGATGGTGTATGGGTTATACACCCTCAGTGGCTTCATACCATACTCGAGCTGCAATCTCGTATGGTATGTAGTCATTAAGGGTGTATATCCCATACACCATCAGTTACTAACTGTGTAACTAATATTACACAATTACTGGAATGTAAACTTTACAATGCGTTATAGTTATTTCAAAACGAGGCTGTCAAAAATGGAGTACTATCAACAGTTCATGTTGGAGCTAATGTCAAGTGTCGGCAAGTCTTAAAAGATCGTTATAATCGGTAGGTATAACAATATAATTTGTTATAATTTTAATTCTTTAAAAAACAATGAATGGTGTTTTAGTGAAACATTTACGGTTTTAATTATATAAGACATTTAATTGTTGATGTTATCGGGCTTTTATGCAGTAAACTGTGACCCATGAGTCATCGGAGGCCACCGGGATTTAAAACCACATTTTTTTTCGGTTAGGCTTCAACCATCTGTGACAGCTCTCCGATTATTCCATCTGTTGTAGCATAACGTTTTACGCGCTGGACAGGTATACTTTTAAGCCCTTCAGTGGTTGCGAAATCTCATATTTTCTTACTCGTTTGTTTAAAACAAATGCTATTTGCAACTTGTCCATTAAGCAATTATAGGTAGTTTCCACTTCAGCGGTCCCCAATTCAAGTTTTACTTCTTTAAATCGGTGCGATACTTTGTCAACACCTGTTTTCAAAATGGCGGCTCTTTTCGTAGAACGCTGGTAAAGTGCAAAGTTTATACTTTGTGAATTGTTTCATACATCTAAATTAAACTTTTCACGAAAAAGACGTTTTGGGGTTTTTCGGCCGATTTTTCGAAATTGCCAAGCTAGCGCGTGGCTCTCTTTATATACGTGCACTTGGTCCTTAGTTACGTGGAATACATACAGTATTTATTTCCGGGGACAGCTAAAGTGGAAGTGTTCGCAATTATATAGTAAATTCTGTCAATTTTTCACTTGTGCGTTCATTTCCAAGGACAACCAGGACAATACTGAAAATTGATTTTGCCACACCTGCCGTTGGCAATCATTTTTGTGGGCAATGTTGCCTGACGGGCTGTACTGCAGAAGGACCATTTCTGTGGTGGAAATTTGTCCTATATGCAGGGCTTTCCTTTCACCAGAGCTCCCAGGTTTTGAAGCGTGGAAATTTCAAAATACGCTTGTTTGATTCACGCGGTAATTACTTCATGCGTCACCTTTGATCCGGGGCAATTTCCGTACTTGTGTCATACAGTGTAACTCGGCTGGCTGATAATCCCAATCAGTCGAACAGCGATGTCAAAGATTATAAAACACTCGGCAATTATTGGTTGGAGACGGAGTCAATCTTTAAATAGGCGCTGTCCATCAGCGGTCAAGTTACCGTGTAGCTCTGCCCATTAGGCAGAGTTCGTCGCCCAGAAAAATATATATTGACCAATTAAAACGCATACGCTTTCAATCACATGAACAATAGACCTAATATACATGTATCCAATTGGTCGATTGATTAACACAATGCCAGGTCAGTGATGTGTAACAAACTTTCTCACGCTGTCTACAGATCGATTATGGATGATTGTAGCATCGTTATCTCCACAATCAGATAAACCATGACAGTAGTGAGCATAAGATTAGAGGAATAAGCATTAGTATTGGAAATTTTCGGCAATTTTGATTTCGCTTTGATCAGATCACAGGGCGAATTCAGACACCATAGGGCGACGATTTCGCCCATGTCGCCCTCTAGGATAATCCCTGACTTTTAAACCAGACTTTAATGAATGTAGGAAGTAATTACGGCACAAAAACAGCGTTATTTACGTTAAATACAATTGAAGAATTACTTTATTGTTGCAAATAATGGGAATTTGTGTGAATTTTTTTTATACTTTTAACCTATTGCTACTTAAGTAATGATTGTAATTTAATTCTTTAACACAGTCATTAGTGAGGAGTTGGAAAATGTCATTTATGCAAATCCGTTAAAATATAAATTAATATAAGCCCAGTAACGTCAGCAGGACAGAAACTTGTATTAACCTCATCAGATCCTTTATTTAAGGCAAGTGACCAATTGCCAAAATAACACAGTACGATAGTAATACACACAGTACAAAACATATGACACCTGGGCCTTGGAACGGTCGACAGTTTCAAACAGTTTAAAGGCATGCCAAACCTCACACTTAGCCCTAAATTAATCACAATACACATAATTGTAAATAAGTTTTAGCCTCATAGCATTGCAATTCAAATTATTATTAAACGTGCTTTCCAAGATTGAAACATGCAAACATGTCAATAATAATTAAGACTTTAAGAAGGGAAATAACTGTTATTGAAGTGGTGGTAACTATTAGCTGTGATAGTGGGAATGGTCAATTACTCAAGATGAGCCGTCATGGAGAGCACATGACCGACGCACTTGATGGGACATCTGACATTTGAAACTGACAAGGCAGGAATGTTAATTTGACAGGATAAATACTTTAAAGAGACTATGTGTATTTGTACATAACACATAGATTTGATGAACAAACTTTTTTGAAATTGATCATTATGTGTTTTAACTAAAATTGTAAAAAAAACACACTCACGCAATGAGCAGTACAATAAAATGTAGGATAAATTCATCATTATACTCATCATAAGTACATTTAATGCCCTCCAAGGGAACTTCAGAGGCATATAGTAATCGCGTCATCCCTCTGTCCTTATGTCCGTCCGTCATGCTTCTTGTGCGGAGCATTACTCCAGTAGACCATAACTCTTTTTTCAATATTTACAAAGTGTTTAATTTTCTTGTGACCAGCATAACTCCATTAGTATTGAAGAGATTCACATGAAACTTCATAATGATAGAGGACAATGAGAGGAAGTGCAGAGCACAAGGACCATACCTCTTTCTTCAATATTTTTGGAGTTATTGCCCTTTATTTAATTGTGTTGTGTGGATCATAACTCCATTAGCATCTCCTCCTAGACCACTGGGCAGATTTTCATAAAACTTCACAGGAATAATCCTTGGGTGACACTCGTTTAAAATTGTTCAAATCGTTTCGGTCCGCGGCATATATAGGTCACCAGAGATAAAAATATTTTTTTAAAGTAAAAACTTTAAAAATCTTCTTCTCTAAAACTCCATGGATGAGAGTTTTTATATTTGGTATTTGGCATCTTTTAGTGGTCCTCTACAAAGATTGTTGAAATGAAGCTCCTTGGGTCAAAACTTGCCATGTCCCAGGGGTAACATGGTTTATATAGACTTGTATAGCAAAATGACTTTAAAAATCTCTCCCATGAAACCGCAAGGACCAGAGGGTTCAAATAGTGTTATGTAACATTGCATAGTGGTCCTCTACCAAAATTGTTCAAAGATGCCCCTGGGGTCAAAACTGGCCACGCCCTGCGGGTCACATGGTTTATATAGACTTAAAAAGCTAAATTACTTTTAAAATCTTCTCCTCTGAAACCGCAAGGCCTGGAGGTTTGGTATTTGGCTGGTAAAATTTTATAGTGGTCCTCTACAAAGATTGTTCAAATGATGCCCCTGGGGTCAAAACTAGCCACGCCCTGGGGTCACATTTTTTATATAGACTCAAATAGCATAATTATTCTAAAAAATGTTCAAAAATTATTTCAAAAATGTTCTCCTCTGAAACTGCAAGGCCCAGTGGTTTCATATTTGGTACATGTATGTGGCATCCTCTAGTGGTCCTGTACAAAGATTGTTCAAATGATGCCCCTGGGGTTAAAACTGGACAAGCCCCGGGGGTACATTGTTTATATAAACTTAAATAGCAAAATGATTTTAAAAATCTTCTCCTCTGAAACCGCAAGGCCCATAGGTTTCATATTTGGTATGTAACATTGCATAGTGGTCCTCTACAAAGATTGTTCAAATGATGCCCCTGGGGTCAAAACTGGCCACGCCACGGGGGTCACATGGTTTACACAGACTTAAATAGCTAATTGACTTTGAAAATCCTCTCTGAAACCGTAACGCTCACAGGTTTGATATTTGGTTGGTAACATTGTATAGGGTTCCTCTACAAAGATTATTCAAATGATACCCCTATGGTCTAAACTGGCCAAGCCCCCGGGGTCACATTGTTTAAATAGGCTTCAATAGCAAAATTACCGCAAAAATCTTCTCCTCTCAAACTGCAAGGCCCAGAGGTTTCAGATTTGGTACGTAACATTGCATAGTTGTCCTCTACAAAGATTGTTCAAATGATGCCCCTGGGGTGAAAACTGGCCACGCCCCGGTGGTCACATGGATTATATAGACTTAAATAGCTAAACGACTTTGAAAACCAGAGGTTTGGTATTTTGTTCAAATGATACCTCTGGGGTCAAATGGCCACGCTCAGGGTGTCACATCAATTATACAGACTTAAATAGCAAAATTACGGCAAAAATCGTCTTCTCTGAAATCGCAAGGCCCAGAGATTTAATATTTGGTATGTAACATGCATAGTGGTCCTCTTCAAAGATTGTTCAAATGATGCCCCTGGGGTCAAAACTGGCCACGCCTTGGTGGTCATATGGTTTATATGAGGTGTGTCGTGGGAAATCCGGACTTAATGCATGTGCGTAAAGTGTCGTCCCAGATTAGCCTGTGTAGTCCGCACAGGCTAATCTAGGACGGCACTTTCCGCTTTTATGGTATTTTTTGTTTCAAGGAAGTCTCTTCTAAGCATAAATCCGTTGTAGGTGGAAATTGTAGTCCCGGTTAAGCCTGTGCAGTCCGCACAGGCTAAACCGTGACGACACTTTACGCACATGCATTAAGTCCGGTTTTCCCACGAAACTCCTCATAAACTTCTCTAATACCGCAAGGCCCAAAGGTTTGGTATTTGGTTGGTAACATTGTTCAAATGATGCCCTGGTGTCAAAACTGGCCACGGACCGGGGGTCATATTGTTTATATGGACTTAAATAGCAAAATTACTTCAAAAATTTTCTCCTTTTTAACCGCAAAGCCCAGTGGTTTCATATTTGGTATGTGGCATCTTCTAGTGGTCCTCTACAAAGTTTGTTCAAATGATGCCCTTTGATCAAAACTGGCCACGCCCCGGGGTCACATTGTTTATCTGGACTTAAATAGCAAAATTACTGCAAAAATCTTCTCCTCTGAAACACTGAGGCGCAGTGGTGTTATATTTGGTATGTAACATTGTGTTGTGATCCTCTACAAAAAAAGATTGTTCAAATGATGACCCTGTGGTCAAAACTGGCCACGCCCAGGGGGGCAATAGTTCATACAGACTTAAATAATAAAATGACTTCAAAAATCCTCTCCTGAAACTGCAAGGCCCAGTGGTTTAGTATTTGGTATGTGACACTGTATAGATTGTTCAAATAATGCTCCTGGGATCAAAACTGGCCAAGCCCCTGAGGTCACATGGTTTATATAGACTTAAATAGCAACATGACTTTACAAATCTTCTCCTCTAAAACCGCAATGTCCCAAGGTTTCATATTTTGTATGTAATATTGTAAAGTGATCCTCTACAAATATTATTTAAATTATGCCCCTGGGATCAAACCTGGTCACGCCCTGGGGGGGTCACATGGTTTCTTTAGACTTCTATGGCAAGTGGACTTAAAAAATCTCCTCTGAAACTGCAAGGCCCAGATGTTTTGTAATTGGTATGTAACATCTTATATTGGTCTTCTACAAAGATTGTCCAAGTTATGCCACTGGGGTCAAACCTAGCCACGCCCCGGATTCACATGGTTTCTATAGACTTATATGGAATGTGGACTGAACAAATCTTCTCTAAAACTGCAAGGCCCAGAGGTTTCATACTTTGTATGTAACATTGTATAGTGGTCCTCTACAAATATTGTTCAAATTATGCCCCTGGGGTAGAAAGTTGCCAGGCCCTGTGGGTCATAATTAAGGTTTATATGGACTTTTAAAATATTATCCTGAAACTGCAAGGCCCAGATCTTTATACTCATGTAAGTGGTTTAGTGCCATTTGGCTGTCTTTTTATAAGCCATTATGATGCCTTAAACTTAGGTGAGAGACATAGGGCCATGATGGCCCTCTGTTTACTTGAATAGTTAGACGATTTAGGAGGAACCTTAGTTGAAAAGCACATATTTATTGAAATTTTATGTGTTATTTTAAATCAGGTCAATAACAGACCTGTGTCCATGCTGCCGCTTGACCAGTTGAAATCATTGACAGCTGGAGTGTGATCAGTGGAGTGACCTGCTGACCTTTGCAGTGGAGATACAGCTTGCCTAAGGAGTGTTTTGGGAAAGGAGTCGGTTACCCAGTTACCCTGGCTTAAAGGATATAATTTATTGTGTGTGTGCTCAGGTGAAAATGTACTGGTACATGTACATGTAACTTAAGACTGGGCACTGGAGTTCATTTATCAGGTACCGGTAGGTTGTTTCGAATTTTATTGATTTATTAGAACAGTCTTATTATTAACACTATTACAAGATTCATGTGCTAATTTTAGCATCTTCTCTCCATTTAAAATGCAAAATTTGAATCGTATGTAGATGAATCCTTGCAGACAATGACAAGTATTATCAAAACCCCACAGTAAAAACTTAAAAAGTAAATTTCTTAGAAGTTAAAACCATAGCATTTCTGAAGTCTGTTTCATACGTTAGTATATTAACATTCAATATTTTGAACAGATGCTTCTTTTTTAATGTTTAAGAACAGAAAAAATTGTGTTTTATATCGAATTTTTTAGGAGTTTTTAGTTTAGTACATCTTAAGTTAAATTTTTCGTAGGAGAGTTATCAATACAGCCCTGCTTAAAACAACAACAGCATAATATTTCATTTAAAATTGTCATGTTTTAGTCTTTATTATTTTAATACATTTAAACGGGTGACATTTGTTGTTGAAAATAAAGTTTTATTTTTATATATATAAAAACACATGTAAAAATATATATAACTCATAATAACAATACACAGTAACATTGGTTCAAGAGTGTATGTACAATCTTTCATATTAATTAATTTCAAAATAAGCAGATAAAAGTGACAAAATAACTTGAAAGCAAACAGAAAAACATAAAAATGACAAAGTAAACACTACAATATAGAATTAATCAACAAACGGATGTGGGCTTTTGCTTCGTTTATTAGTGTTGTGTAACCTTAACCAACTCTCCAGTCCACGTATATACATGTAGTGGAGTTTCCGGCTGTACAGCTGAAAACTATTGTGTGATTAAAAACTAGCTAATGATGGATTTAACAGCAATGTTTACTCTTAACTTTTATTATACTTTAATTCAAAATATGTGCAGGTTAACTATTTTTCTACTTTAAATAGAAATATGTGGTGAATAACTTTTTGGTTACTTGTATTTATGCCACAATGTCATTTGTAAGATCGTACATACACTCTTTAATATGGTTTGCCCCCAAAAACGAGTTTTCAGGGAGCAAAAATGTTCCAGTAAACGAAACTGAAAACTGAATTATTTAGTCTTAAGAAAAGCACACTATCTAGAGAGAACAAATTGGGTCTCCCGAAAATAACCCCACTCTTAAAAAAAAAAAAATTGTTATCATATTACATGTAAACATTGAGCGGACAGCTATGTGCCAATAGATATCGGTTCACGACTGATAACAAGTTAGCTGTAAAATATTGACTCTCTTGTATTAATTGGTTAATTGAAACTGACGGCTGTAAATATCCAGCTAAGGTGGTGACAGATAATGATTAATTAACAAGAAGTCTTATTGGTTTCAGATGTAACAGTGTTTGGCTGCATTTATACAGTGGCAAATGAGTGATGAAGACATAGCTGAGTTGCGATTCAGTGAGATTATACCTCGTGAAGCGTAAAACGTAACAATAGCAGTGGAGTTTGTGTGCTTACTAGTTTACGATGGCAAGTTTTTATTGAGTGGGAAGTGGAGAATTGTTTAATGTGTGGATGGTGTGATATTTTGGATGTATAGTGTAGCAAGCTTAATAAATGACGCATCAGCATCAATAGTATTGAAAACCACATTAAAGTGGTAGTGAATTGTTTGTGTACTGGATGCTGGATATTGGATTTCAGAGATGGGTAAATAAATTAGTATGGCCAAAAACTTCAAAAGTGAAGGAGATTTAGTGACGAAACAACCAAATTCGTTTCTGACAAAATCTGGTGGAATATTTTCGCTGTCAACTGGCAACATGGGAAAAGGGAGGTAGGAGGATGGGTCTGATTTGAACGGGGCTTACAAAGGGGACGAGGCACATGAAGGGGTCTGGTTAGTGAATTGAGGCCAAGCACCTTGAAAACTGGGTCCAGAGTGAGGTTTGCTGCGGATTGTGTCAATGAGGGCAATATGATAAATATGTGTAGCGAGTTGGAGTTGAACGTCGAGCCAGAGGTTTCTCATTCCGCTCTAGGACGAAGCTTGTCGTACTCGGCGATTGAGCGCACGGACAGACAAATGGAGGATCCAGAGGTGCTATTCAACCCAAACATGGTGTTCAGTCATTATCACAAAAGTTACGACACATACTCGTTGGGGTCCATGGACAGTCGATTGTCAACTAGTCCAATCAAAGAGGAAGTGTTTGAAAGTCACGAATATCGGTCGTACATGCCGTCAAGGCATGACATCGACACTTGTGAAAATCCAGAAGATTCTGACCTAGCGCACCATGTTACTGACATAGTGGATGAAAATACAACAGATTGTGCTATACCAAAATCGGGTCATTCGAAATATCCCCCAAGGTCAATGCCAACAGGTCGACCTCCTTTGCCCAACGGGAAATCTAAGCATCGTTCATCGTCTGGGAAACAGACGTAATGGCTGCTGCGATTGTTTGAATCAAAGATGTTTGACATGTCCATCGCAATATCGTATCTGTTCAACTCAAAGGAGCCTGGTGTTCAAATTTACCGAGGTGGGTAGCAGAATTTCACTGCACAAGATGTTTTTAATTCATAAATAAATGATTATATAATTAAGTAAATATGCACCATTTCAGAGTTCTCGGTAACACGTAATTCGGCATATTTGGACTTATACTTTTATGAAAATGACGCCATAAATCTCGGTGTTAGATTCTAGGACGCAACCATTTTCTCTGGCGTACGCATATTTTCCCAAGACATAGAACGCCTACTCGGCAATAAACACATTCCCCTTCTGCATTAGCGTGTCAATAATCAATAAAATCAAGACGCAGGCGGAGTCAGCTTAACTACAGCTAACCAGTCAGCAAATAAAAATGCGTATGCAAATGAATGTCGTCGATAGAAAGTTTATCACGCCCTGTAACACTTTTCATTTAGGTAAGCGTTATGTTCTGTGCGTGTAATTAACACCCGTGTTTTTAATAAATTGCTACAAATTTAAAGAAGGCAATATAATTTTTATTTATGCGAAATGAACAGTTTACAAATTATAAGAATTCAGATGAATCTGTGTAACTTGACTATTTTCGTACACCGATCGCGTCAAGCGGGCGTCTATAACTACTAGTGTTTATTAATAAAATAGCTATTAAAATCATCACTGTACACGGATTATATGCAAACACATTGGCTGAGGCAACATTTATTAATCGTTTTTATTCCTTATTAGTTTTTTCTTACTTACATCTCTTAAATGAATAAAGTCCTATTTAATTGTTTAATTGCGGGTAGTTTGTTTAAATAAGATTTTTGACACAAAGTATTGTTGTTGTAGTTGTGTTTTTTAGATGGGTGGGGCAGGGGTCTGTTTTGACGATTAGATACTGGGACGCTAACTTTTCATAGGAAGGAGTCCTGGACTCCATGTCTTGTAATACTAGCGAGAACTCTGACTTTATGAAAGGATTCCAATGGTATGCTTTTCCCCAAGGCTAAGAAACACAAATATAGCCCTAATAATAATAATGGAATTGCTTTATCGAAGTATAATCATGTACATAATCGAACTTTAAACACTTACACTAAATTCTTTTATTATAACCCTGGATGTAATCTTTCTGGAATTGTTTACGAAAATTCCTCTATCTTAGTAAATTTTTGTCCGATTTTGGTCAAGTTTTTTTCAAAATATAACTTACATTCTGAGGGAATCTTAAGTTAATATAGGGGAAAGATATATTATTTTAGCAGGGGAATGGGGCCGAATTTCGGCCACAAATTGGCCCTAAAAAAACACTGTAATGTTATACGTACAATGTTGACAACTTGAAAGGACTGATTTTATCAGATGTGTGCATCAGTGTGTCAATTATCTGCTTGTGTCAAAGTTGCATGCTAGGTAGCATTTAAGATACGGCAAGATTTTCAAGATTGTCATGATCACGCCTTTATGACATGTTTTGCTTTGAAGTCATACTGAGTCTCATGCCCCGCGGGAAGTTAGTGGATGTCAGCATTCTTGCTGCGTTAGGCTTTCTTTGGCCATGTCATGATGAAAAATCTTCATTAAGAATTCATATTGAAGAAACATTGTTGAAATTACAAGTAAACACATTGACATTCCTTTTTTTGATAAACAAAATATATTTAGTTCTGCTCCATAGGACTGGCTTCTTTTTTATGGCCCAAAAAATCAGAAATTTTTAAGGTTTAGAAAAAATACAGTTTTATTTTTACCATTGGCAATGAAAGCTTAGCATGCAATGATTGACTGATAATAAGGGCACTTCAGCTGTTATTGACCTTAGATGTACATGATGTATGTTGATATGCCTAAAGCCTACAAGTTCTCGCACATTGGCAACGAAAGCTTAGCATGCAATGATTATTGACCTTGGACATGTTCTGCCGTGAATTTGGACTATTGGGGACAAGGGCCCTCTTGGCTTTAAAAAGTGGGGACAAATTACAAAACTGTAGGGACACAGACAAAAAAGTTGTTCACCTCATTAATATTCCCAAAGCAGATTTTTGTTTTTAAAAGTACGTACTAGCTGTTTTCATTCATGTTTTTTTTTTCTGTTCAAAAATTTATTATTACATAATACTGTGTTCTTAATTAATTCATAACGTTCTGTTGATCAATTTACACTGCATTCTTAAATACCGTATAACCTTGCATTATTAATTTTAATTTGAACAAACGATAAAATCCGTTATAAACACAAGGCGTTAATAATGAAACCTGTTAAAACTACAAAGTGTAACAGTGTTACATCATCAATTAGCCGGGCTTCCAAAACTGTAAGCCGTTCGCAACACTCATAGCAACGGTGTCGGTAATTCGACTTCAAACGTCTTTGATGTTTCTGCCAAAATGCGGCTGTCGTTCAGCAGTTTATCGCTGAAAAGCATGTTTAACGCTTAGCATGTGGACCGCGTGTACAACTATCGATTGATACTACTGTATCTGAACTGTTCAAGCGCTGCCGATAAAGCGTTAATGAATTAGTGTTCTAGTGAAAAAATTGGTTATAAATTGACATCACGATCAATGATATAAATTTTACTAAATACGCTGAATGATTAACTTGTAAATTGTGTGCGCCCGCGGACCCGCTTACGAAAATTTGGTGGGGACAAATCATTTATTTTTGCGCCAATGGCGCAAGGCCGCATCCACGGCAGAACACTGCATGATGTCTGTTGATATGCCTAAAACCTACAAGTTCACACACACTACAGTCCGTAAAAATGCATGTGAGAACCGTTATAAACATGGACTAATCGATACAGGTAAAATAAACGATTTAAATTGCAGACGATGACAGCATGTTTGTAAACAGAAAACCATGGTTCCCCCTATTTACAATAAATGGTTGATTCCCTCATTTTCAACAAAATTTAAACCGACTATACTTTTGTATGAGAAGAACATTGTACTTGATGTCTAGCCTGCCCTCTCATTATTTGTAAAGGAGAAATATACATGTGCTCTAGCATTATGGGCAGAGTTTCCATGTATGTGTAGTCGTCAAAAGTAGCTCAGTTTAACCAAGCAAACCTGAATTCCTATTTTGTTGCCACCAGCCTGTCTATTTTTCACTAAGGATCTGGACAAGCAGTGTTTATTTCAGGGCCAATTTGGGGCCGAAATGCGGCCCCATTCCCTTGCTTAAAAAGTATGTATTTTTCCCCTATATTTACTTTAAAATACCCCTAAGAATGTAAGCTCCATTTTGAAAAAAATGGACCAAAATTGGACAAAAGTTGGCAAAAATAGAGGGGTTTTCTTAAACAATCCCATCAATTTTTCATCAAACCAAGTTAATCTAAGTTATCACTTGTAGGAAAACAATTTATTAATGTTTTATATTCATGTAGAATATAAACATGTAATAATGCTTTTCTAAAAACAGCATCCCCTTTTGCAGTAAAATTCACCATCTGAAGGGCCCCGCCACCTTTCCCCCAGAGGTGAAAAAACCCTTATCAAAATTTACTTTTACTTGGTCTGGTTCTTAGACTAAAGGACATTCGTATACTAAAGAATAAAGAATAGACTCAAAACAAATACATGTGCTTTCGCAAATATGTTAGGTCCAATATTTTATTAACAAACCATTCTAAAGAAAGAATTATATAATTAAAATTCTAACATGTTACTGGCTTAATTTTGCTATAGTCAAAGAATAAAATTGTTATCGTTGTTAACAATGTTAACGCCCTCGTGGTTTAATTCCTGCGCATCAGAACTCCAAACACTTGTTTATTGGCCAATAAACAACAATAAATAAATAATTATTTCTTTATTAGTGAATACCATGTTAGATTCAAATTAACAGCATTCTTAGAACAGAACAGGTTCAAGATTGTTTTTTATTCTCAGGCCTTTTTCTACTGCTCTCAGGGGTCCGATGCCAAATATGCATAATTTTTCCCAATTCTAACCCCAAAATTCCCAATTGTCAAAAATCTGTATTTTTTTTTCGAAAATGAAAGTGAACATATGATTTTTCAATACTTTACAGCTGATTTTTTTCACATTGGACTTTACATTTGGATATCCTTTAATTTTATCGTTGACATTGTTTACAAGGGGAGAACACTCTAATAGCCTGGTAATAAAATGGGTAACACAAAAAAACGATTTGTTTGTCCACTATCATGATGAAATTTAACATGAATTATGGGCAAATATTTTGTTATGTACAAAGCGGATGTGTCAGTTAAAGGAAGGATTTAAATATAAGGAGGTAAAGATTTCGTTTCAAGTTAACACATATTTTCGCGACCTATTTAGTGTTGGTACTACACTATATTTATTAACACATCATTAAAAGTAAATCATGTAGACTGTAGATTCCACAATTTTATTTTGGTGAAGTTGGTCTGATTTGGTGATGAATGTTTTGAAATATACACAAACTTAAAGGAAATAAGACATGCATAGGGTAACAAACTCAGGTTGCATAGCTTGGTTAGGTATTTATCACAATTTAGAGTTAAATCAAAATTTTTAGTGCCGTTAAACTCTTATTTATTGGTTTAAAACAGTAAATTTCATCATTACACATACGATTTAGCGATAAATTTTTTTTCCCAATTTTGAAATTTTTACCGCATGAATTTCCCAATACAACCAAGGTACTTTTTCCCCAAAGGTCAGAAAAAGGCCTGATTCTTATGTCTTTAGTGTTTAATGGGTTGTTCAATGCGGGCACAGGGCTTGGGCTTATTTTGACCACTGTGTGAAGTACTACTGTGTCTTATCATTTTCAGATATCATTACAAATATTTAAAGACAGAATGATGCTCTTTAAATCCATTTGAAATAAATAAAAAGATATTTAGAGAGCTGAAGTACCAAATTATAAAGTTCATTTCCCTATGCCCTCGTAATGATGTCAGGGTTTCTCCATCGGATCCGTACATTGAACTTTCGTTTGAACAATGCATGAGGCTAGCGTTAAAAGTCTGATTCCCATATCTGGTAGCAGATAGTAGACTTTTAAACTCTGATAACAAAGATGCGTCATATGTTATGTTTACAAACATTACTGACCTTGAATTTAACCTTCTTCCTTTGGGTCAGATAACATTTTAAAAGGTCATGTTCACAAAAAACTTGAAATGGATAAATACGAAGTTAAAGGGCCAGAAAAGGGTGCTCATGCGTTACACGCAACTAGGGAAACATCTAGAATCACAAAAGGCACAGGGTGCTGGTAAAAAGGAACAGGGGGGAAATACGGACCAGTCTGTTGACATTTTGTAATAATTTGCTAAATTGAGAGTATTTATTAGTCAAATGCTTGTAATTAAGGTTTTCAAGCACAGTTTATTCATTTGCTATTGAATATTTGTAAAAATATATACAATGTCAAAATATAATCAACATTTCTGTGTTTACCAGCCCAGAGGAGCAGCAGGGGGGAACCAAAAAGGAGCAAGGTGCAGCACCCTGCTATTTCACTCCAGATCTTTCCCTAATGCAACTTTTGTTATGCCCCCGGCATCTTGATGCAGGAGGCACATAGTGATGGTCCTGTCCGTCCGCCCTTCCGTCTGCGACAAGGTTAAGTAGATTTAACCGTTTAGTCTATCATCAACACTGCCTACAACACTTGGATACTTACACAGTTGTTGCTTATGACCATTTCCTATCCAACCATATCACCCGACCTCACTTTGACCTTGACCTTATTTGCACTTAAAATTATTCAAAAGGGCTGTTTCTTGGTTAAATATATTTTACCGTTTCGTCTAGCACCAACACCGCTTGCTACAACACTTGGATATTTTCACAGTTGTTGCTTATGACTATCCCCAATCCACCCATATCACCCAACCTCACTTTGACCTTGACCTAATTTGGACTAAGATATATATGGACTAAGAAATGGTCTATCCAGCACCAACCGAGGGCATGCGTGTTTTTCAAACACAGAATCTTGTTTTAATATTATAATTTAAAAATATTAGCTTGAACTAATGTAATAAACTAATTCAAAACCTGTTTATATATTTATAAAGATAAGTGTTTAAAATTGAATACCTAATATATCAGTCTGCAACAGTCTATGATATTACATACATATATTAAATTTTTAAAATGAGGCGTGTCATGGGAAAATCGGGCATAATGCATGTGCGCATTGTCGTCCCAGATCAGTCTGTGCAGTCCGCACAGGCTAATTCAGGACGGCTCTTTCCGTTTTAATGGTATTTTCTGTTTCATAGAAGTCTCTTCTAAGCATAAATGCACTGTAGGCTGAAAGTGCCGTCCCGGATCACCCTGTGCAGTCCGCACTTTACGCACATGCATTTAGCCCGATTTTTCCACGACACGCCTCAAATATAAATTAAAGTTCTATGGTTGAGTGTGAAACTGTTGTATCTGCTTAACGTTTTTATAACAGATACTATAGTTTCACGGTCAAGGCTTGAGCATGAAACTTGTAAATGTGTGCGACTTTTATTATTAGACCTTTTCTTAAGAGATATTAAACAAATCTGAATAGAGAAACGTGATTATGTTGGATAAACACATTTTCTTGCAATAAAACTTACATTCTGTATGCGGATAATTCACTGTTATCATGTAGTTTATAAAGAGAGAAATTCTGTGTAAAAACAATTATACTATATACACCACAGCTCTGATAGCAAGTTTCTTGCAATAAAGCAACAATTTGTATGTATACAGATATTCCGATACTAAGTCATAGCCTTTATAGAGCGAAAGAAATATTCCTGTATCACATGTACCATGTACTGCTGATCATAACAAATTGCCTGAAACGAATGATTCATCATTATTTACACTGAAAATCAGGTTTCCCATGGTAACACTGTGCATGTTATTGTAAAAGTAGCAGATTCTGAAGAATACAGATATTGTTTATACAGATATTCATTACAACAGAACATCGATCAGAATCTGTAATTAGGTTCAATTATGTGTGTTAACATTAATTTATTTTCTTATGTATTCATCAGACAAGCGCACGAATCTTGGGGCAGAAAGTCATGAAACTGACATTATGTTACGAAATTCACATTTTTGAAAATTTGGATCTTGACTTTATCATTGCTTATAACATATTTGAATGTTTGGATTGTATTCCACTTGTAAATCCAGACTTTTGCCCCCAAATATTGTACCGAAATATTGCCATAATTGTTCCACTGTGAGAATTTACCAGTGCCTTTGTATTTGTATTTATTGAAGCTAACATGGCTTTTATTTTAGTTACATGCATTTGAAATTTATCTTTATTTTTATTTTTTTTTATAGACCAATTTTTTTTATCGCCAACATTTTTTGGGGAAAAAAAACAGCAGTAGGATAGGAATAGACGCAGTTTTGATTTGCTGGCAAAATTCCCCCAACAACGAAAGATTTGTGTTTTTACCTGAAATATGGTCCAGGACTCGCACCGCCAATTGCCAAATAAGCATATGGTTAAACAGCCAACAAAATTAAGTTCATGATGTGTAAATAGTTGGCTGAAATATATTTGACTTAAAACATATGGCTACAGAGCCAACACAATAAAGTTCATTTTGTGTAAATAGTTGGCTGAACTATATTTGGCTTAAAACATATGGCTAAACAGCCAACACAACTATGTTCATTTTGTGTAAATAGTTGGCTGAAATATATTTGGCTTAAAACATATGGCTACACAGCCAACACAATTATGTTCATTTTGTGTAAATAGTTGGCTGAAATATGTTTGGCTTTAAACATATGGCTACACAGCCAACACAATTATGTTCATTTTGTGTAAATAGTTGGCTAAAATATAATTGGCTGAAAACATATGGCTACACAGCCAACACAGTTATGTTCATTTTGTGTAATAAGTTGGCTGAAATATATTTGGCTTTAAACATATGTCTACACAGACAACACAATTATGTTATTTTTTGTGTAAATAGTTGGCTGAAATATATTTGATTTAAACTTCTTAAAAAATGAATAAAATTGCCCAAAATGAGCACAGTTTTTGACAAGATATTCAGCCATGGTCTAAAGTGTTTTCTTGGCAAAAACAGTATAATCTTTTGATGTATCATTTGATGCAAAACATGGTATGTTTGAATTCATTATATCGCATAAAATATCAACAAATACGATGTACCAGTAAATGTACAGTGTGATAATGAGGGGATAAGCCATTTACTGAAAATAGGGGGCAATCATGATTTTATGTTTATAAACACGCTGCAATCATCTGCATTTTTCCTGATTTATAAATTCGAATTTGCCTGTATCGATTTGTCCATGTGTATAACGGTTCTCACTTGCATTTTTACCGACTGTATGAAATGAAATGCCTCGAAGGCATAGCCAGGGATTTACCGGACTCGATTTTCTGCTTCAAGTACCCCTTACATTTTGAGTCAGGACCCCTCCTATTTTTAAACTTGCATGCATGATTTTTCCCCATTGGATGCGTGATTTTTCTGATCTCTTGATACAATTCAGTGTTAATTTTTTTTTTATAGATGTAATTTATAAAATTATTAACATTATTTTATAATGCCTTCATTCTATCTTATTGATACAAAACATTCGAAATGTTTATTCAAATGCAGACAAAACCATTGAATGGGACACCACTGTTATTGAGAGGACCCATAAATATCAACCACCTGAGTCCTGTGAACCCCTTAAATTTAACGTGGATGTAAAACCCTGCATAGGGAGTGCTTACTACATGTACTAGCCAAGTTACATACAACATTAAGATGTTAATATTAATCAAGACATTATTTCATTATCATAGATTTTACAGATGCACCTGGTGTACTGCTTTTTATGGCCTTCTTAATTACCATCTTTATGAGCGCAATTTAGTAGATAGTTGTTATTCTTATTAAGCAACTTTATTTCAATGTGTCTTATTTCATTGATAATTTGCTATCTGTATGTTTTTATGAGGTTAATTGCTTTTCATTGCTTTGTACATGTTATTGAAATGGTTAATAAAGGTTAATAAATTTAGTTATAGTTTTAGTACCTTTTTATCATGTGATAAATGATTACAAATAGTTGGTGACAAATGTTTATGAACTTTTCTAGGAACGTTGGAAATGGGTTAATGAAGAAATGATTAAAATTTGGTGGTGATCCAGATCACCTTCTGTATCCAGATTTTTTAAATAGAATTCTTTGGAGGTATGGCGAAATGCCACATTTTGTTGTATTGTGACTTATTACTTCAGATACTCCAACACATGGGCGAACTTTCTTGGTAGAGGCCTGCTTTTCTGAGCACTTTCTAGTGAATGTGACTGTGCCTTGGTTTTAGTACTTTTACCATTAGGACGTGTTTATGGGTGGTGGCGATGTGGTATGGGGGACGGGGAAAGGGATAAAAAGGTTCAGAAATACAAAAATTTAAGGAAAAAAAGTAAACAACCTGAACTAAGTATCTGTAGCATGATACACTAATCCCTCTTTTACTCTGGCTTTTATTGGCTGTTGAATTTCTTTTAACTAGATAAGAAAATAAAGAACAAATAAAACTCATAAACAAAGATACTTTTTATACAGTTTTATTCTGAATACATTGAGGCAATACTGCCCATGATATTTAGAGTGCTCGAGTACAATACGTGTTCCTTAAAAACAACAAAGGCGCATGTGACATGTCTATTAAGACACGTGGTTGTGATCATATCAGTGGGTTTAAGTTGTAGTGGAAGTTTGTTTGTTAATTTTATGCAAATACATGGCCAAAACAGATTCCATTTTTTCAATGTGACAAATGCCAGGGCTTTTCCTGTTAAATGTCTAAGTTTTACTTCATGTAATTTATTCTTTACAGATAAATTTATTGGTAAAATGATCTAAAATGGGGGGGGGGGGGGAGTAAGGAAAGGGGTAAGGAAAAATAATTCCTAAAAATCTTGAAAACGATTTGCAAGAAACAACCTTTAGAAATGGTCTTGCTATCTTTTACTAAATTCTTTGCAGGGAGATAATGAACATTTCTAATTTTGTATGTCTCTCCAAATGTAATTTCCAAGCCACTCTTGCAAAAAAAAACAAAAAAAAAACAACAACAAACAAACAGCAGATAAAAACCTACCATTATTATTTATAATTACACGTATATAAGTTGTTACATGCCTTTACAATAAATCTGTGATTTAAGTTATATCCCAACTTACTCCTTTGTTAATGTTTGAGAAGACATAATGATTAGGGCATCTCAAAGACCCAAAACATGCACACTTTTATAACACTTATTATTGCTAGATCATATAATTATGAACTGTTGTTAGTTGTTGATTTTTAATTCAAATTTAAGCAAATTTCGAAGACTGTACTGCGGGTTGTTATTTGCTCAATGCCGCCATGAAGATTGCATAAAACTAATTGTCAATGCCGGTGTGTTGATTGGATAAAGTTTTAGCATGTACATGTACACGTGTATTTTCAGCCAATACGATGTTCAGTTTTGTGGAGAGTGATGTTGATTTCTTCCTGCCCCAGCTGCTCAACATGTACATTCACATGCACGATGTTGCCGAGGCTGTTCATCCGTATCTCGTGCACAGGTAAATAAAAAAATGAGGGACGTTGTGGGAAAACCGGGCTTAATGCATATGTGAAGTGTCGTCGCGGATTAGCCTGTGCAGTCCGCACAGGCTAACCCAGGACGGCACTTTACGCTTTTATGGTATTTTCTGTTTCAAGGAAGTCTATTCTAAACATAGATCTACTGTAGGCGGAAAGTGCTGTCCTGGATTAGCCTGTGCGGACTGCAAAGGATAATCAGAGATGGCACTTTCCGCTTTTATGGTATTTCCTGTTTCAAGGAAGTCTATTCTAAACATAGATCTACTGTAGGTGGAAAATGCCGTCCTGGATTAGCCTTTGCGGACTGCACAGGGTAATCCGGGACGGCTTTTTACGCACATGATAATCCGGGACGGCACTTTACACACATGCATTAAGACCGATTTTCCCACGACACACCACAAATAAACACCGAATATTCCATAATAAACGTCACCTAGCTAATGAATGCCCCCACCTCCCCCCGCTTTTTTTTTCAATAACAACCAAACCTCCATGTATGCATGCAAATGCATGCATAACACCTGTTTTTGTAAATCTTTGAAATGTTTTCACAATGAGCTACACAGTCATATAATAATGTTTTCCACATATTAATATATATGACAGAACATTAAGAACTGTACTTGTATTAAATGCCCCCTTTGGGAAATGTAACGCCCCTGGGGGAGTTTATTAGGAAATATACGGTAAATTGAATTGAAAAATATTGGATCTAGATTCGATAAGTTCAGTGTTTGGGGAAATCCGCTTTTCATGAATGCAGTTTATCTATATGTCTTTTTTTTTACAAGTCCTAAAAAATGGGTTGTACTTGAGAAGCAGATAATATCATGAAAAGTTGTGTTTTTCGGTCTTGACAGAATAGAGCCAATAAATTCTACAGTTATACCATTGTGTTCCACCAGGCCTTCTGTATGATCATGAAAAGGTTGATCTAGTCTCGTTAATATCACGTAGAGATCAAGTGGAGGTTGATTTTGTCGTGACTATCCATAAATCCATCCATTGGTCAAGCATATTTATGAAAGAAAATTTTGTAAATCTCTGAATAATTACTCATATAGACAGAGAAACTGGGAGAATGCTTACAGTAATTTGTCACTCTCAGGTAATAACTAATAATGTGTTACAGGTGCTCATGATTGCTACAAGTATTAAATCAAATCGATTACGTGTATATTACAGGTGTCGTAGCAGCGTTGAATTTTCAGTGAAGTGCGTTTGGCTTCTCAGCGCCTTCTCCGCGAGCGTCCTCAAGCCAACATGGCGGACATCGAGAGGCCTGAAACTGCGGAACCTCCTTTTGAACGAGGAATTGAGGTTAGTTGTCCAAACTGGGTGTTTGTATTTATGAACTTACAATTGGTTGTATGGTTCCGTTCCAATAATATCACCCTGAATAATGAATTTTGCCTTATTCAAGAGAGGATTTCTTGTACACAATAAATTATATTGAGGTATTAGCCTATCACCCTTATTTGTAACCCCATCCCGCCCCCCCACCCCCCCCCCAAAAAATGAACTTATTAAATTGTCATAAAAAATAATGTCATGTTCACATGGAATGGTTTGCTGTAGTAGAGATTTTTTCGACCAATTGCCTCAAAACTAAATGCCAATACCAAAGTGCATTCAGAACAAAACACATTTTGTAAGTTGAAACCTTACAATGATGTAATATTGCAGTTAAGTTCCTCGTTAGAAAATACTTCCGCTTGGTTGTTTGCTTACAAGTGCTTAAACCAGTTGTTGAGGTTTTTTTCTCCTTTGTTCAGGCCTCAAGACCCTGTGTATTATTTTCATGTGTTCATACGTTAATAAAAATGTAGACTTAACGCATGTGTGTAAAGTGTCGTCCCGTAAAGTTTTTGCCTACAGTGGATATATGTTTAAAAGAGACTTCTTTGAAATAGAAAATAACATAAACGCATAAAATGCCCTCCTGGATTAGTCTGTACGGACTGCACAGGCTGATCCGGGACGACACATTTGGTGTTTTTGGTGGATAAATTACGGAAGATATCAAAAACCTAAATTCAAATATTAAGGATGTAAATAAACTGCATTAAATGTGGGTTTTTTTTTCATGTGCGCAAAATTTTAGTACTACTGTAAAATAATGAACTTAAATTATGTTCCTCGTTTAAGTGATGTGTTGTTGTTTTTCACAACCACAGAAAACTAGTACTATGCTAATTAATCGGAAACTAGTTTTGTTCCGTGTTAGAGGAACATTAACATACCAGTCTGTTTGTTGTTTACAAGTGGGTACACAAGCTTTTGCTTTGTTCTTCTGTTTGTAGGAGGTCACTTATATCAGTTTAAAGGTATGCACTGGATAGGCCATATGCTCTTCCTGTTGGATGTTGTAATAGCCAATATAAACAATCTTTTGGAAATAATTGATCTTCCTAAATGAAGGCCTGGACCCAATTTTTTGAAAATTCTTTAGCACGTTATAACAGGATTATCTTAAGCTCAGTAATACAAGTAGATAGATTTATCCACGTTAAACCACACAAGTGTACAACACATGACAAGTTCATTTATAGAAACAATGGTGTAACATGTGATTCTTAAAACTATCAAAAGCAATAACACTTTAATTTACTCAACTACAATTGATTATCCTGTAGGAATAGCTATTACGAGGCAAGATAACATTTGTTTGAATCAATTAATGTGAATAAATAGATGGAAGTTAGTCATAGTGTGTAGTAGGATAGCCCATGAAAGCGTCAAAGCTTATTTCCGATGGGGTCTATGGATACAATACTTACTTTAAGTTAACAAAAATAACATGAACATTTTATTAGATTTTGGAAATTAGAAGTTTCATAAGTTATTATGTGTCTATAGCATATTCTGTAAACAAAAAATGTTCGGTTTAACCTAGGCAATAGCATTTTTACATAAAGGAACAAGAGGGCCGTGATGGCCCTAGGCCACTCACCTGAGTTGAAGGCATCATAATGGCTTTTTAAAATTTAATAGCGGGTACATAGTTGTTTGAAGTTAAATGTTGACACGTATGATAATAATGGACCTATAACACCCATATCCATATATGGCCAAACTGCCCTGCCCCCTGCCAACCGTGTTTTTAGCAGACCAAATTATTTGAACGAATATGGTAGAGGGACATGCAATAAACAATTCTATAAAAATATTTTGAAATCCAGAAAGTTGTTTCTGACAAGAAGATTGTCAATGTTGCCTATATGGTCATATATGGTCAAACTTCCCCACCCACTGGAAGCCATGCTTTTGAATGAATCAAAATTATTTTCATATTTCAATAAAGTGTGCATAAATAATGTTGTAAATACATAATCGTGCCATGTTTAATGGAAATTGTATATCAGATAATCACAATAAATAATATAATTGTGTTGTAACATCAATTTTAAAATCATAATTTTAATTGATAAAATAATAATATTATCCTTAAAAAATTGGAACCAGGTTGTTAGGGTGGGGGGGGGAGTGAAGGGTGCAGGGAGGGGGGGTCATTGTTTAAATCTGTTCTTCTATACTTCAAATTAAAAAAAATTAAACGTTGTCTTTGAATATTTTCACACATGTAATCAACATTTCTTAATGAACTTTAGGAATTACGGCGCTGGTTATCTGGTTATTATGTTTGTGACTTTTTGTTTTGTTTTTGTGAAAGATTGAACATTGTTGCATCGTGCAAAAGATTTGTATTTCACTATTTGCAAAGTTTGGGTTGAGTAGATCTGTGTACCATGCAAAATTCCATGTCACGCAGCATGAGCTATCAGTTGTTCATGTACTAGAAGTGACTCCATGATATGCCATCGTGGGCAAAAGATACCACTCCATGTAACCCTGCATAGATACGCCGCGTAATTAAAAATAAACATTTATGACTGCGGCGGCTAGTAAAATATTTGCTAGGATACGTTGAATGTTGAGGCCTTTAAGGTCGTAATGGTGTAGTAGATATGGTGTCCGCCTTGTGACCGAGAGGTATCGGGTTTGATCCCCACTCATTGAACATTCTCAAGATTTTTCCACATGCACCAAGCACTGGTTCTTCCCAGGAAACGGACTATAGAGTGTCTCTATAAGCCTAAGGCTTTTCGATGCAATTGAGCTAAAATAAATAGGTTTAAACTAAGGTTGCCTTCCTTGCCTTTAGCCACAGTCACAAACATCAGCATCAACTGCCAAGGCAACACCCGGGGACCAGTTTGGATACGACCCCATCGCTAGGGACACTGTCTCCCTCGGGCAAGAAGACGCATACAAGGTCAAGGTCAGATGCCACTGGTAGGTGTTGTAGTTTAGTTATATGTATGTTTATGCTCATCGGTATTTTCAAAATGTGACGCGTCGTGAGAAAACCGGTCTTAATGCATGTGCGTAAAGTGTCGTCCCGGATTAGCCTGTGCAGTCCGCACAGGCTAATCCAGGACGGCACTTTTCGCTACAGTGAATTTATGTTTAGAAGAGACTTCCTTGAAACAGAAAATACCACGAAAGCGGATAGTGCCGTCCCGGATTAGCCTGTGCGGACTGCACAGGCTAGTACGGGACGACACTTTACGCACATGCATTAAGACCGGTTTTCTCACGACGCGCCACAAATGTTTATGAGTAATAGTGCAGTGCCAGATTTTCTTGACACTAGTGGCCATATCCACAAAGCTCCTAAGGAAAAGCTTAAGTCATACTTAGGCGTAATTTTTTTATTTGTTTCTGGTAACATGACCCAAAAAAAAAAATATTTAGTAAAATGTAATGGTCAACTTGAAGATTCTAAAACTGGATGAATGTTCAAAACATATTGGTAACATCCTTAAACATCGTTTTGAACTGGATGCTATCAAAACAAAAGAAATGTTTAACCCAAAAACATTATTTATTGAAAAAAATGTATCAAACAAATATTTGACAAACTCGATAAATAGTTCTAGGGTTGGGGCATTTTTAGGGTAGGTCGGGTAACCTGAAACAAACATATTTTTAGTTGTGCTAATAGTGTGCTTTTGTGATCACCTTGTTCCGTCGTGTGTCGTGAATCGTTCGTCGTCAACATTTACCTTGTGACACTCTAGAGGTTACCTTGCCCAATGTTCATGAAACATGCTCAGAACATTGTCCCAATAATATCTTGGACGAGTTCGAAACTGGGTAATGTGGGGGCGAATATTACGTCACTGGGTAAAACAGAAGAAAAAGCTTGTGAATACTTTAGAAGTCACATTTTTTGGCCACTCAACATGAAACTTGCTCACAATATTTGTTCATATGATATCTCTGCCAAGTTTGAAAATGGTTCCGCTCCGTTGAAAAAACATGGCTGCTAGTTGCGGGGCAGTTTTTCTTATATGGCTATAGAAAAAGCTTGTGAACACTCTAGACTTCACACTTTTTGCCAAATCAACATAAAACTTGGTCAGAACATTTTTTGTAGGATATATCGGCCGAGTTCGAAAATGGTTCCGCTCCATTAAAAAACATGGCCGCCAGGGGGCGGGGCAGTTTTCCTTATATGGCTATAGAAAAAGCTTGTGAACACTTTAGAAGTCACATTTTTCGGCCAATCAACATGAAACTTGCTCACAATATTTGTTCTTTATTCTTATGATATCTCAGCCAAGTTCGAAAATGGTTCCGCTCCGTTGAAAAACATAGCTGCTAGTGGCGGTGCAGTTTTTCTTATATGGCTATAGAAAAAGCTTGTGAACACTCTAGACATCACATTTTTTGCCCAATCAACATGAAACTTGCTCAGAACATTTGTGTTCTTTTGATATCTCATCAGACTTTGAAAATGGTTCCGCTCCGTTGAAAAACATGGCCAGCAGGGGGCGGGGCAGTTTTCCTTATATAATATGGCTTCACTACACGTCACATGCTTGCTCAGAACATTTGTCCAAATGATATCTGGGACAAGTTTCAAACCAGGTCACGGGGTTCAAAACTGGATCACCAGGCCAAATTGGTAAAAAGCTTGTGAACACTCTAGAGGCCACATTTTTAGCCGAATCTTCATGAAACTTGCTAAGAACAGTTTAGTTCCTTAGCCAGTCAGGTGAGCGGCCTTATGGCCCTTTTGTTTTAAAGTTTTTACTAAGGAGCTTTCTTGATATCGGCCCAGGCCTACTAAGTTCTGAACCACAAACTTAGTCTCAACTTAAAATATTGAACAATAAGAATGATTGTCACATTTAAGTTTTTATTTCCATTGGTTTAATATTTAAAATTGAGACTAAGATTCAACTTCAGAATGTCATGGTCATGGGGCCTGGTGAATTATAAATAATTGCTTATAAGTTTGAAGCAAATGTTGGAATTTCATATAGCTTAGGCCAAAAAAATATCTGTGTTTCAGACAACCCGACCCTAAGTAGCGAAAACCCCCAACCCAAGTTGTTAGTGTCGATTGTTTCTGAGAAATCTGTTGTCGTCAGATTTAAGATAATATTCAATGTTTTTTCGAAGGAAATGTGTCTTTAAAAACATTAGAAAATTCAATCCCGACCATACCGAACTTTTTTGAGAAAGGCTTAAAACACACAATTTTCTTTGGCCTAACTAAACATAATTCTGGCAAAAATGTGTTTTTATACATTTTGTAGAAACACAAAATTATATAAACAAGCCCTAAAGCAAAATTCATTTCAGCAATGTAAATACTCATCTAAAAGTTCTGATTCTGATCTAGAATCCTTGGTAGTGTGAACAGTTTGCACAGTTATTTAGCACAGAATCATTGACATTTACAGGCATCTTTGTGAAGGCAGTCAGCAGCCAATCAAATGTCACGCTTCACAACTACACGTGCGGAGACTTGGCCTCTGGGCGGGCGTTCGACTCCGGATGTCTCTGCCACAAGAGCACTGAAGACGTGAAAAATGATCTCACCGGAAAACATGTGCCCTGCCAGTGTGGGGTAGGGGATTAACTGTATTTGTTGTTTGACCCAATATTTTTACTCAGTGCTTGTGAGTGCAAGACTTGTTATGTAAAGAGTTGTTTTTATTCTGCACCTCTATAGTAAAAAGATATGCAAATGAATTCTTGCACTACGTAAATAAAATGAATGCAGTTGCAAAACAGGTTTTCAATATTTGTTTTCTATGTATGAGACCTGTGTAACAGTCAAAGGTTTTTATGCCCCCACTTTAGAGGGGGGGGGGGGCATATAGATTTGCCCTTGTCCGTCCATCCGTCGGATTTTTGTGTCGCACATAGCTCAAAAAGTATAATTGCTGGAACTTGTGCACCTGGGTATTTTGGTGCAGATTTTTCCGACATCAGCGGAGTTATAGCCTGTTTTTAGCAAAACATTACTTTTTTGGACTTGTGTCGCGTGTAACTCAAAAAGTATAACTGCTAGACTGATGAAACTGTATAAACATATTCATCAGAATGTGAACGTGTGCACCTGGGTATTTTGGTACAGTTTTTCAGTGGAGTTATGACCCTTTTTTAGCAAAAAATGACATTTTTGGATTTGTGTCGCGTGTAACTCAAAAGGTATAACTGCTAGACTGATGAAACTTTATAAACAAATTCATCAGCATGTGAACTTGTGCACCTGGGTATTTTTGGTGCATTTTATCCGACATCAGCAGAGTTTTGTGACAACCAGCAGAATGTGGGGGCATCCGCGTCCTACGGACACATATCTAGTTTATGAATTGGTTTATCGGTAAATTGGAGCCTGTAAATTGCACAGAATTCAAGGTTGACCTGAATACACATAATTTATATCAAATCTAAATTATGAAAGATCACATATCTGAAGTAAGGTAACAATAGGTATAGCCTGCAGATGAAATACAAATATTTTTTAGCTTGTACTAATTCTCTCAATAAAATACCTAAACATCAAAATCTTTTTAATAAACATAATATATAATATTTTGTTCATTATATTGTATTTAATCGAAATTAAAATACAAACACATGATAAATGTGATTTAAACACTCATGCAATCATTCAAGATTTCAAAGATTTAATAACTTTTTATCCACTTTTCCATTTGTGAATTTGGGTTCAAAAATTGTGAAAAAAGTTTTATCCATATGGTATCTGCTTTGTATGAAATATTCAGCTTTATATAAATGTATTGCATCTGTTTTGTCAAATTTATCACATAGTTCTTCGTTTTAATTCTACATTTTTAATGTAGGTGTACTCAATTTTTGACTAGGTACACCCAGACTGCCTATGCTACTGATGTTGCTATATTATTTTTAATCAGGGAATACATGTGTTTCTACCTTTAGGATTATGACTTCGACCTGGGCCAGAATTTGGTGGAAAAAACTAATTTGATACATTTGAACTAATGTTGCGAAATTGTTCACTATAATTCGTAAAACTCTGATGATATATGAAGAACATTCCTTACATTGATTTCCCCTTTAACGTTGAAAATAAACATCAAACCAACGAAAGGAAATCATCTAACAACAAATAGTGGTCTACCCTGTTACGATGCAAGAAATTCATAAAACCTATTACGTTGAATTGACGTAAGGAGGAGTGCGCAACTGGGCCCATATCCACACACCTTTTAAGCGACATATTATGTCTTGTTTAAAATCATGGTTTTCTTATATTTGTAGCTGGTTCACTTAATTTTTTATCAGCATAAACTTCTTGCGGTATGTGAAATATAAAATTGATAAATTAATTCTCCTTAGAAGCGTTGAAAATATGACCATAATACGCATATAATTCTCGAAACGGTCACCACCCTCTGGGGGTTCTTTAGTAACCACACCTACCATGAGCGGAATCCTTTAAGATTAGGAACGATTTATCTTAGAACAATTTGTTTTTTAAATATTAGTTTGTAAGCCACCAATATAAATGTTTCATTATTAGTCCGGGTATATACGAGTCTATTAAGAGTAAACATGTAAAAGTAAACACCACAACGTAAGGATTTTACGGTGTCCAAATGTTTTTTGTTCTGCTTGTCTATGATTTTATTTCGGCCACTGTGATTTGACTACTTTCACGTGAAACTATGTGCCGGCAGGGATATAATACGAGGTTTCCTCGGAACAAGTTATTCGGGCAAAAGCACGCCGCAAAGCGTCGGGCGTTGACCGCTTATACGTATCAGATTTTGGATATACCTATGCAAACCAATTGTTTCTGCCTGAACCGTGACACGGTTTTCCTTTTTATTTTGAATTGTAGTAAAACGAGGGACTGACACATACCAATTTCTATGTGTATGCATACGTACGTAAACAAAATAACATATCTCCACCTGATTTGTTCTGTATTATCGTCAATATTTCTACAAAATAGATTTTATCGCACTTTTCGCTATGTAAACAAAAGACCGTTTCGTCAATAATAATAACAAATTCGCCAATAATCTCCTTCAAACCAGCTACCATCGCGTAGAATATTGAGTGACTTTACTGAGGTTAGAAAACACTAAATACAATCCACATAAAGCAAACATTTTCGGCATCGCCACTTTTCTTTGGTTCCAATATGGCGAGTCTGGTCCCTATGGAAAAAAGTTATCTCGGGTCACCAAATTAAATAATATATATATATATTCAAATTATGCTACGTTTAAGAACACTCATTACACCTGATTGTCGTCACCCGTAAGAAACACAGAATGCAGTAGCGATTTCGACAAAAGCTTATGTCCGTTACGGACCAATACGGTCTGACAGCTACTGTCGCAAAAAATTGTCGATATCCGTTAATTTGTTAGTAGAGGCTGCTGACTGTGTCAAACGGGCTTGTCTCTGGTACCTTTAGATGTTAAGGCTAAACAAATCAATGAATTGTTTCTCAGGCACTTTTTCCAGCCAATCAGGCGGGAGGGCGAGATTATTTTTTTGACGTTTTCTTTTTTCCTAATCTTTTCTATTGGCACTATATAATGACTTATGAAAACCAGTAAATAAGTACAGATTTAGACATTTTTAAGTTTTAATAACAACTTCAACATCCCTTTCATAGCTCGCCTTAGCACAAAGTGGTCGGTGAGCTTTTGGTATAGGGGACCTCTCCTGCGTCGTCAGTCGTCCGTCGCCCGTGTGCCTTCAACAATTTGGTTCGTTCTCACGCTGGTGACTTCACTTTTTATCCAATCTTCACCAAACTTGTATAGGTTGTGTAAGACCATTAAATCTCGGACGGGGTTGTTATTGAGCCAGATCACAAGAGCCATTGTCCAACATACAGACTTTCTTTCCCATCCAATCTTAACCAAACTTTCACTTACTATGTATGACCAAAGTCAGATCTCAGCAGACGCCGAAAATGGGCCAGAATGTGTTGCAAATACTTGATTTATTGCCCTTTGTTTATGAAAAAATATACAAAAATGGACATTAATCAGGAAAGAGACTTTATTTTTTATCCCATCTTTACCAATCTTGTATAGTTTGTCTATGACCAAAAGATAACAGTTGAAGTCGAATATAAGCACGATTGGACAAGAAACACCGGAGTTATTGCCCTTTTGTTATGAAAAAATATGCAAACAATGGCATTACTCAGGATAAAGATTTCATTTTATCCAATTTTTACCAATCTTGAACAGTTTGTCTATGATCATACAATTAAAGGTGGAATCAAATGTATGCAAAATCGGTACAAAAACAACGGACTTCAAGTTCTTTGTTTGTGAAAACAAATACAAAATGGACATAATTCGTGATAGAGAGACTTCATTTCCTCCAATCTTCACCAATTGTGCACAGTTTGTCTATGAACGTAATATTACAAGTGAAGTCGAATATAATCATGTTCGGACTAGAAATACCACAGTTATTGCCCCTTGTGTGTGGAAAAAAATCAATGATTGACTTGCACACAGGATTTTTTATTCAATCATGACAAGACTTACAAAGTTTGCGTATGACCATAAACATTGATTTCCAACAGTTGCAAACCTTGCATGCATTTATTTGAACATGCAACATTGATGGCTTCAGTGCCTGCATTTACATAATTTATCATTTTTGGACAGAAAATTATCAACGAAAAAGCAAAGCATGACGTTATAGCATAGCCATCGCAATTATCTTATTGCAACTAATTCTCCAAAACTGTCTGCGAAAAAGACATCAAAATCTACTGTTTCTGCATTTTCCACAATTGCCACTGACTTAATGAAAAAGGGTCAAGTAAGAATATCGAGAAAAATAATTTTAGAACCATAAGCAAACCCACCGCACATCACCTACCCAACTCGTACTTTAGTTTGCCCATTGCACTAACCTATGTTTTAAATCAAATCGATCCTATCCCCGTGACGCATTGTTCAGATACCTTAATATTCAAACCTGTCACAACAGTACGGCCTTCATCTCTACCAGTTCTAAGGTGAGCGCTTTGTTGCGATTCTATTCACGAAAGAAGCTAGAAGTTCAATATCAGTAAGTAATGATGTTCATTCGATTCTACATGTATTGCTAACTCCTTGAGACCAAAAGGTCACAATAAAATATGTAGATACCACGTATTCCATCTACTGATACTGTTCAATTATACATATACTTTTTTCGGCATTAATCTCAACACCATTGATGTATTTAAAAAAGTTTATTATAAAATTTTACAGATTAATGGTATGGCAGTGTTATTAAAGCGAACTGTGCAACTTCTGGACACCTTACAACTCATCGAGTGCATAGAATCAATATGTTACCTTAGCGACGACTTGGCAGCGATATTCATCTTTACCAATAACTATGACAACACCACTGTAGACGTCCTGAATTACTACCAGACCCAAAGGCGTGTGAAAGTCACAGAAATAGACTATCCGGAGGGAAGTGCGTTTTCTTTGCGATTACATAGCAATGATTTGTATCTTTACAAAAACTAGTAACAACACACGTCAATTATTATGCTTCTGTTCGGCAGCTATTTACTGAAAAAGAAAATGAAACCTAAACAAAATTATGCTAACAAGTTAAGTGTCTTATAAAAACAATATTATGGTAACAGTGTTTTCAATTTCTAAGGAATCCAGATGATATATAAACCATTAGAATGAGCATTAGTAATAAATCTAATTATATACATGCACCCTGGTAAAACGGTTTTATTAACAAAAGTTCTTAGAAAATTATTGTAATACTATATATACGAGAAATGTGTTTATCGCAAACATCATGACAGAAAGCTCATTCACTTATGTTGCACGTGATTTAGTGCTTACTATTCGGACATTTGTGTTAGAGTAATCGTATCTGCTGCCGCTATTTTAAATCAAATATTAATGTAACCTATGTGCTTCAAAATGATACTACATATAAGTATCACCATGCACCGTTGATCATATTTATGTTATAAATTAAAAGCATGGTCTCAAAGGAAAGAACGCACCAGTCATACTTACGTTCCTTATACTACAATTCTTCTTTTCAGCGTCGGGTCCTAATCAAAGACATTTCATGACAGTAACTAACCACAAATATAATAGGTGAAGATATTGAACTTTCAAGCGAGGTCCAGTGTCTACAAGTATGCTACAATCTTCGACAACGATGAATTCCTAGTGCCAAATGTTCCACAATCGAAGGGATTGTGGATGCCGGATGCCAAGCTATGTGAGTATAAATAAAAAACGTTTATTATTTTATTCGTCAAATGATTTCCTTATTATCAAAACTTTTCCTTGCGGAATAATGCGGAGTATTAAATCAACACGACCTGGAGTCTTCTAACAGTTGTATGCGTATTTTCGAGTGCCTACTGTTGTAATTCTTAGGTATAACCATTGTTCGTTCTATACATATAATGTAACATGTTTTGACCTCTGTGCGCAGGTTAGTTGGTTCAGGGTGTAATATACAATTTGGTTGTTGCATTTGGTTGTTGTTGAGTCTGTGCAGAACATGTTGCTGCACCGCGCAACAACGGCAGTGTAACAATCTGTTTGAACATGTTGCGCAGGTTGGTTTGATTGAACCGTTCAATTTTTTATTTGTTTGATTAAATTTAATTTTTTTGAATGTATTGTTTCCAGTCAGAATAATTAGGGGATCTAGAGGAATACAGGTGTTTTTTTTTAGAATTTTGGTTACTTGATGTATGTGAAGCAAAGTTACAAATTGAGAGGGTACTGAGTTCATATTGAATGTGACATTTACTTATTATTAGTTTTGTGATATACACATTTTATTATCGTAGAGTGAACATAAAATTTAAAATGATAATGATACTTGTATGTGTCTCAAATAAACGGAAAACAAGCGCTCAAAGTTGTAAAAATCGGCTACACTGAACAAGATTTTGTGGCGGACGTCATTTACCAGTCCGCATAACAGCTTGCAGATTCTCCGAGCAATTGCTCGCAGTTATGTCGTTTTGAAAAGTACATGGGTGTAATTATTACATATATTATTTTGAATACACGTTGAATACCGGATATATGTTTCCGTTACATGTTTATATGATGAAAAGTTCAAGAAAGACACAGCTGTAGAGGAAATTAGGTTTAAAACGACAACGCACATGACTTCGTGGACGCCTACCCACCCTAACGCCAGCCGCTCCATTGCCTCAAACATTAACGGCACATTGCCGTTCGTGAATGCCCCACGAAACATCCTCATACAAAGCTGAGTGAAACATAGTATCGCGTGGAATCATGATTTTGTTTCTTTGCAAGGGTTTAAAGGGTAAAAATACTGGTGGTGTCAGTAATGGAATTTGTACCTTTGCAATGGTTTATTGGTAAAGGATACAGCTGGTGTCAGTGATAGATTTAATACTTTTGCAAGGGTTTAAAGGGTAACAATACAGCTGGTGTCAGTAACGGATTTTGTACTATTGCAAGGGTTTAAAGGTAAAGGATATAGCTGGTGTCAGTATTGGATTTTGTACTTTTGCAAGGGTTTAAAGGTAAAGGATACAGCTAGTGTCAGTAATAGATTTGGTACTTTTGCAAGGGTTTAAAGGGTAAGAATACAGCTGGTGTCAGTAATGGATTTTGTACTTTTGCAAGGGTTTAATGGGTTATAATACAGCTGGTGTCAGTAATGGATTTTGTACTTTTTAAAGGGTTTAAAGGGTAAGAATACAGGTGATGTCATTAATGGATTTTGTACATTTTAACGAGTTTAAAGGGTAAAAATACAGGTGGTCTCAATACTGAATTTTGTATATTTTCGAGGGTTTAAAGGGTACGAATACAGTTGATGTCAGTAATGGATTTTGTACATTTGCAAGTGTAAAAAGAGTATAAATACATGTGGTGTCAATAATGAATTTGGTACCTTTGCAAGGGTTTAAAGGGAAAGATTACTGTTTTTGTAAAAAATTGTTTTGGTTTACTTTGTTTAGAAGTCCTATAGAGGTCTACACATTTGTATGGCCTAAATAAATTGATAATTGATAAAAATGTTTTGCAAGGCGCGCAAATTAAGCGATGAACAGATACTCGTCCATCACTATCGGGCAAGCAAGCGTGATTGGAATATGCCTACAAAACAGAGTTCTGACTGGAGTGCGCAAATGTTCTCTGGAAAGGACAGGCAGATATGTGAAGATTTCAGGAGTTACGAGTACCCCATCATGGCTCGACTGGCGGAAGAAATTGATGACAATATTTCTAAAATTCAGAAACAGTTTAATGTAAAACGTTCGTAGGTTCGATTGAAGTGTGTTGATTTTTCTTATGAACAGTCGGTATAGCACGAGACTCTTTATCACCCTTGATCTCGCGGTCGTTGGTACCAGCCCCGCGTTGGGTGGATGTTTTTTTTTTATTTTTAAGAACAGCCC